>VDFB02075321.1:416304078-416904078 GCA_007258455.2 Sequoia sempervirens | reverse complement strand
ATAATCAAAAGGAGGGGAAAAATAAGATGTTAGTCCTGTAGTGAATTCCTCAAAATTAAGACTCTCACAAGGAGGAATGAATTGTCTTATAGAACCCATATCTAAGTGTTGATAACTTCTTACAACTATGTGCCCAGAAGAGAAGAAAATCTTTAACCAAAGATTAGGTAAGAATGGGTTCACATCAAGTTCACCAAAATGTAGTGGAGGAAAAATGACACCCCCTCCTCAAAGGGTCAGTGTTACTCAACTACCTCAAGGGTGAAGCTCAGGTGAAAAGGATGGAAAGAGAAAGGAGTTTTGATTATATCTTATGTTTAATGGTGAATTAAAGGATAAGCATTTTATGGACTAAAATAGTAGACTTCAAAGGTCTCTTGAGGAAACTAACTAGCTCTTAGCCAAGGACTACAATGGAGAGGATATGCCACTCTTGAGTCTCAAGGAAAATGAGGAGCCTACAAGGGATGGATGACTCCAAGTTACCTCAATGACAAAAGATCAAGTGACGGGGTGACAAATAAATGAAAGACTAAATTATGTTTTTGGGTTTTTTGGTTATTTTATGATAGAGGACTTAAAAAATTAAGTGAACAAACCTCAAAGGTCTGAAGAATAGACTGATAGGCTCTCAGCTAGTGGGCAAGAGTGCAGAACAAGGATGCTAGTGTAGTGTATTAGTGTCTCTATGGAATGTTGGAATCTTGTATGAACAAAGGAAGAGTCTACTTCCAAAAACACTTGAAACCTACTAGCAACTAGAATACTAAAGTATGATATTTTTAACTAACTAGAAAAAATGCTAAATAAATGTGTAAAATATAAAGAAGTACAATAAGAAGAATACTTGAAAGACAAATAAAATAACTACTAAGAAAAATGATGAGTAAGTGGTAAAGATATTAAACTCATGGTAGGTCTATCCTCCTAAAAAATCCTCATCGACAAAAATTACACATAGAGATGAGAAAATATTGGGGCTACTTTTTAGGGTTTTCCTTAGTCAAACCCTTGCTTTGGTGTTTCCACCTCTATGAATAGCCAAATAGACAAAAATGTAGAAATAGTGATAAAGAAAGTTCAACAAGACAAGATGTGCAATATGAAAAGAAAACAATATGCTAACAATAAGAACAATAATTCTATGGAAGTAAAAGGTTACCCTAGCTAAGTTACATGGTTGGTCAAGCTAAGAGGAAGAGTGGCACTTCAAAGATGTGAAACAAATGTGAAAGAGTGATGTAGAGAGAATGAGCACCTACAAGAGAAATGGTGTATAATAGTAAGAAGGAGAGCTATAATGGAGAGAATGGAAGAGTGGAGTGATACATTGAGAGAGTGTGAGATCTAATAGAAAGAATTAAGTTTAATGAGGAAAAGAGGGAAAGAAGCCATCAAATTGAATACTAAAGAGTCATTCCTGGGCAAATTTATGACTACAAAGGTGTTACACTTCATGAGAAGGAAATAGTGTAGCATCCCAATGGGCCATGAATTAGGCATCTTTTCAAGATGTTCAGGCAATGCATGGATATATACACAACATGGAAGTGTCCTGGACAAAAATTACTCCACCAACAAAAAAGAACAAGGCAGGGATGAAAATGAAAGCTTAGAAGATAATTCATTTTTGTATTATTAATTATTAAGATAAAGTAAAGGGTGATGTTGTGGGAAATGCATAAGGGTGAAATTTTATACTAGAACATTTTTCACCCACTTTAGTGATCATATGTATCTAATTATGTGCAAGATAAAGAAAAAAGAGATTGAAGAGAATATAGTAAAGGTGGAGAGGAAGTAGACCTTTGATCTTATACACCTGACATGAAAGAGGCTCCATAAGAATGTGAAGAGGACATGGTTCTTCGATCCTTCAAATCTAATTGCAATCTCACCACAAACAAACATATTAGGAAAAAAAGAAAAAAAATAAACATACTAAAATTTTAATAGACAAGACAAGACAATATGATTAGATAAAGATGGTGTCGATAGGTATGGATAGTATGGCTAGAGACCATACATCAATCATATAGGCCTATTTCTTCTGCAAACTACATTGTAGGATAGTCACAAAAAAGATAAGAGAGGTCTATTTAGGTTATCCCCAAGCTAAACAATGGGACATAAGACATAAGACATCAAGGAATCCTCTTGAATTTTTTTGAAAAGTAATAATGTATATGATAGCCCCCTTAGAATTATGTGTGCTACACAAAGAAGCACATGTAATTCTAAGGAGAAGAGAAATACAAGAGATGATGAAGCATGAGATACATAGTGAGATGTATTTGTGGAATATTGTCATGTGAGGGAAAACTACATAGAAACCAAAATATCATGAAGTAGAAAATTAGAGATGAATAAATTAGGATAATAGATAGATAATTATAATATAAAATAATAGATATTTATAAACTGTCATCACCCCCAAAATGTATCAGAACATGAAGAATAGAACATGTAGACAAAGTAAAAGTAAGAATCAGGTCAACATGGAAGATTCCTAAATATCCCCATGCTTTACATCATTCTTGACATAAACTAAAGATGTAAAACATAGGGAAGAATGATAATACAAATAAAAGGAGTTGATGATAGAGTTTCTCTCATGTACCCAATCACCTATAAGGATAACAAGGGTCCTCTAGGTGAGAGAACAAACATATACAAAAAAGCACAGGGGGATAAAAATAATCACACAAAACTAATTAGAAACATGAGCAAGTCACCTTGCTCCCAATCCAAATCCACTATTATCCTAATCCAAATCCAAATAATTACACAAAACTAATTATGTGCCACTCTAATCCAAATCCATGAGCAAGTCATCTTGATCCCAATCTAGATCTTTATAAGGGGAGGGAGGACACACCTATAGGGGATGGATAACTAAAGTATCACTATTCAACTCACCTACAATAAGAGCTAAGGAAGAAGGACCCTCGAGGTATTCACCATCGAGCTCTTGTTAGACTAGAGTCATCAATCTTGAAAAGACCGAGGATAGTGCCATGATGTCCAAAAAATTGAATATGCATTTTTTAGGAGTGGCATGTGCCAACTAAGTGGGAGGAGGATAATACACTAGAGATTCACTACTAACCTTAGGAAGAGGGGAAGTGACAAACTCTAGGGAAGCCAACACTACCTCCATCACAAGGATGGTACAGGCCAAAGCAGAACAAGACTCAAGAGAAGATGAAAATTTCTAATGACTGTCACTTGAAGTGAGGTCATCTTCGGACTTATGCTTCACCAGAGGATGAAAAATCCCAATAGATGGAGGAATTATAAGAGGAAGGAGATGGAGCAACAAAGGAAACCACTGTTGTATAAGGCATGTCCATTAGCTGGAAGAAAGGAAGAATATCTCAAAGGAAAGTAAGAAGGGGAGGCTCAACCAAAGGTGTGATGAACACCTGTACCCTTTTGAGGTGGGGTTCATTAGGATGCACTGGTGTGGACGAAAGGATGACTGAGGAAATGGGAATTGAGGTAGAATAAGAGAAAAAAGTAGAAGGAACCAAAATAGAAGAAAAGAGATAAAAATAACAAGATCCTCCTTAGCTAGAGACTTTTTCTAGTGATCATGCTCACATGCAAGCCAATTATGTTGATTATGGGCACTAGAATACACATACTAAGAAGAGATTGAGGGATCTTTCTCTACCATAGAAACATCCACGACAACCATTATCAGTGGAAGGGTGGACTTCTGAGGAGCAGGAGGAGGTGTAGAAGCAGAAGGAGAGACATGCATCTCAGTGATGGGCCTCTTTACTTTTCATTCCCTAGAGGAAAGTGAAGGAATAGGTGGAGGCCTCAGAGGATAAGACATAGGAAAAACCCCATGGGAATGCTTCCCCTTGCCATACAAAGTGGGTTGGGGCACCATGGGTAAAACCAACATCTAAAATCCTTGAGACTTTGATTTCCACAATATGGGAACTTTTCCTTTTCCTATAGCAGGCACAATAGAAGGAATAGATGATGCCACCAAAGGATAGAAAGAGGAAGTATAAGGTATGGAAGAAGTAGGAGTAAAATAAGAGGAGGAGAAGGACTAAGGGTAAGAGCAAGCTTATCCTTCCCTTTTGGTGGGGCAGAAGATGAGGTGCACTACTATGCACACAAGGAGGCCTTTAGAGAGATGGCTTGATTAGATGGAGGAAACCCACCTTCTAGCACTAAGTGCTCAATATTATAATTGAAATATTCTCTATATAAAAGATCCCCTTTATGAGGCAGGGTTCCAACTAGAGTGGACTAAAAGTAGTCGAGAGAGAAGCCCCCATGTGCTACCAATGGTTTATATCCAATATCATGGAAAGTATGCATGTTACCCTCATAGGGAAACTTCAAAATTTTATGGACTATCGAGGTGAGTACATTCATGGATACTAGCCATGGAATTCCTAGCCTCACCCTAAACAAATCAGACTCTAGAATAAAAAAAAATGGGACTTCCAATATTTTAGGTCCTACTAGGATTAACAAAGAAATTGAACCAATAGGTCAATAGAAAACCCATTGTGTGTGCAAAAGGTAGCCTTCAACCCATCATACTTGTCCTTATGTAATTTTTTTATAAAAATGGTCTCCTTCATAATGACGTTCATGTCACTCGAAGGATCAACCACAATGCTTGTTACAATGTTATCTTTGATCCAAGTGAGAATGTATAATAGGGAGAGTTCCTTATGCAGAGGCAGATCAAGTGAAGTGAATTTAATATCAAGAATAGCAATCACATGATCCAAAGGAGGAACATGAATGAATGATACAACATTCACATACTCAAATGGGGTGAAATTAATAAAGGAGTGACCAAATTAGTACAATGTAATGGGAATGGATCTATGCAGACTTTTAGTTGGCTATTTGAATTCAGTAAAGATGTGTTCAAGTTTTATTTCCTACCATCGAGTTGGATAGTCTCGTCATCAATGCAATCATGAATCACATGATGTAAGCAAACATGTCTCTTGATTTCGTGTTTGGAGACTTGGTGGTACTAGTAGAAATTCTATGCATCATACCATTAAGGATATGCCTCAGACAATGGTCTAATATCTAGAAAAATTATTATTTTATCCTTCAATTTTTTTTTGAAGAAACTATTATAAGATTATGATTATTTAGTAAATATTTTGTTTCATCCTATAGCATTTTTATCTGTGGGAATGGAAACCATGTTTGCCATAGCCTTTTTATTTCTAGACTTGTTAGAGGCTAAAATAGCTATTCGACCATCCTAACATGAGCTTGAGGATGAATCCCCATACGGGGAAACTATTTATTGGTACTCTTACAAGGCAACATATAGATACATAAAGGATGTATATTCATTAAAATAAATTTATCTTGTTGTGTTGGCTGCAATTTTCCTATGAACACTTTCTGCACATCAAAATCAGAAAAAGGAAAAGAAAATTAAGAGATCAAGGCTTGATACAGAGGTATAAAATCAATTACCTTCTCATTAGGTCCTTGCTTACATCAGATTAGATCAAAAAATGTGATCTTTGGGCTATGTTGGATTCGAATTGATGTAGGAACTAGTTTACAAGCTAATCAAAAGAGAAAATAGAATTATCAAGAAAAGAGCAAGAACATTCCAAAGTGGAATCCTTAAGAGAATATGAGAATAATTTTTCCAAGAGTGCATCATGGTGAAAAAAATCTATACACATGGTGTTAATGGATGAGATGTGAGTCTAGAGATCCCCACTGATACTATAGTTTTCAAATTTTGGAATCTCCACACTCTAGGATATAGGAGTGTTTAGAATAGCAATAGACAAGGGACTATGATGACAAAAAAGTTCGAACATAGGTTGGGAGGATGAGCTAGCCAAATTCACTAGCTAATTTTGAATATGTCCCATGTTCTATAGGAGAGCGTTAACAATAGGATCAATAAATGAGGTATGACCAATGAAACCACTAGTGAAAAAACTAACACCCACACCAATAGAGCTACCAACACTAGCACCATAAATAGAGACATTTTGAGTCTCAGTTGTGGAGTAACTAAAACCTAGAGTGACCTTATTTTCTTTAATTTCATGACTCTGCCTAGGAATGGTGTTGATATTAGTAGATGGATCAATGTAAGCCATGCACACAGGCACCTTAAGTATCAAGATATCTAGTTACTGTCTAGAAATATTTGATCCAATATCTTAAGCAACACCCAAGATGGAGGTGCAAGATGGTACATAGGTCTCTACAATGTTTTATATGATACAAAGAAGCACTAATCTTCTTTGATATTTAGTTAACAAAGTCCTTATATTTCCAACAACAATAGCCACTTGGGAAAATGCATCATCTTTCACTATGAACCCTATAAGCTCTCCAAGTCTTAATTCCAAGGAGTAAATTTTATCTGTAGGAACTCTAAAAGTAGCTTCATCTTCCAAGGAAGAGGAAAATCTTGAGGGAAAGGTGAGATCAGTAGGAATGTGGGTTGCAACTTCATTGATAGGAAGGGTATATCCAACAGAGATTCCTATAGAGAACTCTTCAAAAGTTGGGTTGGATTGGGTAGGACTAAAAATTCTAGATCTCATATCCAAGTTCCAATAGCTTCATCTTGCAATGTGGCCAGAGGTAGTTGACTACGTCGTAAATCTCATAAAGAACATCACAACACACTATCAGCTACACGTCCTAACACGAGAGAAGAAATTTTTTGAAACAAAGATAAAGAGAAGAGGAAGGTTCCCATCAAGTTCACCAAAATGTAATTGAGAGGATTTTCCACTATTGAGTCTCTAAGATAGGTAAGAGTCTACATGAGATAGATGGCTCTAGGTTGCGTTGATGAAAAAAGCTCAAGTGACGAGGTGATAAATAAAGGAAAGAATAAACTATGTTTTTGGTTTTTTTTGTTTTTTTAATGATAGAGGACTCCAAAAGTCAAGTGAATAGACCTTAGAGGTCTTGGAAATATACTAATAGGCTCTCAGCCAAAGGAGGAGAGCATATACCAAGGATGATAGTGAGGTGTGCTAGCATCTTTGTCGTGCATTAGCGTCTCATACAAATAAATGTAGAGTCTACTACCAGAAACACTTAGAACCTACTAACAACCCAAATACTAAAGTTTGATAGTGTTGGGATATGGATTCTAGTGTTGTCATTGATAGAAACATAAGTCATTATTTGGGTCTATAGATCAAAATTTGTTCATACTAGCAGGTAGAGTAAAGAAAAAAGTATTACTAAAAGAGAGAATGAAGAATAGGGTATCTAGTTAGTATGTCGATCTGTATGCTTCACCAGATTATCATTTTGAGTTGTCAATCTCAGAGAAGGTTGTTAAGTATCTATATTATCTTATTGTTAAGTTTTGTGATGTTGCATTAATCTGTGTATAAGTTAGGAAATTTGGCAAGATGATTTTTTTTTTTATTAGCTCATGGTGGCCGACTTAGTGAATATGGCATGTCATGGATATTTGAGGTATAATTAATTATGGTATCCTATGCTTTAAGATTTCTTTTTAGGTCCTAGCTATGTTGTGGCCAACATTGATGGGTACACATCAATACTAAATGTGGATTGAGCTGACTATTGGAAAATATTTTTATTTTGCTGAAGCCGACATGAAGTGACTAAATCTTTGATAGAAGATATATATAAGAGATCCATTAATTTATTTTGAAGAGAGAATGGGTGTATGTTCAAAGTGTGTGAATATCAGAAGGGTTTCACTTGTGTAGAAGAGGATTGTTGTGAAGTGAATTAAAGCAGAGCATAGTGAAGTGCAGAATTAGATAGAAGGTCCAAAATCTAATCTATGAGCCTCACTGAATCTAAAACCAGGGATTTGTAGATGCTACTTTCTCAGTTCAACTCTTTTTTGTAATACAAATATGTTGTAAGGCAATGAGCCTTCCTAATTTTGAGTAGTGAGCACTAGGTAGTGTGCCTGGATGCATGTGCATTCACCTTTTTCTTCATAATTTTAATAGAGTATAAATTGTGGATTAACCTCCACCGTGGTTTTTCCCCTAACATGGTTTCCATGTAAAAACATTGGTGTTATGGTGTTTTGATTGTTTCCTTCATGTGATTGCATATTTAATTTTGTTAAATGTTGTAAATGGTTTAAGAACTGGATTGTAATTTAAATATTGTTGAACACTGATTCACCCCCCCTCTCAATGTTCCTTGAGTCCAACAATTGGTATTAGAGCAAGGTTCCTCTATAGAAGATTAACAACTTGAGGTGGATCTTGGAATACAATGGACTTTGGTAGTCTTCAACAATAGCTTTTGGTGGAACTTGATGATCTTGAGCAGTCTAAAGAAAAATCTTGGAATTAAAAGAAAATCTTGAGGATGTTGAAAAACTCATTCAATCATTGAAGGATAAAATCAATGAGTCAAGAGAAAATAGGGAGGAACTATGTGATCAGATGAAGCTAAAAGAAAGTAAATGCTTGGAATATATTCACCTAAATTAGGACCTAAAAGAAATAATAGAAGAATGTGAAAAGCTTGCTAGAGACAATGCTAATCTGAAGCTTGAGATGGAATCTATGGTGATGAAGCTAACTAAGGAGATTGAAAAAAGGAAGAATAATGAGGAGAATCTAGCCCAGTCCTTAAAAGAAAGATCTAAAGAATGCAACATAGTTAATAGCGGATTCATTCAGCTGGAGATTGAACTGTAACAATCTAGAAATAATGAACAAGAGCTTGAAAGATAGATAGTTATTCTCAGATATGAACACAGTACTGCAAATGAATACAAGGAGAAGTTTAGGATCAGTTCTTCTAAGCTTGATGAGCTAACTAAAGGATACAGGGATGCAAATGACAAGTGAGGTCTTGGATATGAGAACGGAGAAAGCTTTGGATCTGAACATAAGGATTCCAAAAAAGGAAATCAAATGAATAAAGGAAGAAGGTATTTGGTAAGAAAACCAAATGCTAAAAATTTTAATGGTCACTACCATTGTTGTAATAAATTTTGTCATATCGCTTCTCAATGTAGAAGTAAAATAAATTCAAGTATTCCATCATTTCTCGGTCATTATTTTAGTTGTAATAAGTTTGGTCATAAGTCAATTGAATGTAGAAGTATGTCTATCAGTATAAGGAATCTTAAATGCTACACCTGTGGAAGATTTGTGCATATTGCTAATCAATACAAATCAAGAGGAAATCAATGGAATGAATGGTATAGACAAACAAATCATGTGTTACAATTGTAATAGATTTGGTCACATTGTAAGATTCTGTAGGAACATAAACATGGATAGAAGAGGTCTGGTATACAAAGGCAGAATTTCATAGAAAGATGATAAAGGAAAAGGTAAAGTGACATGGGTAAGGAAGAGTGAGTCTGATGAAGGAACTAAGCCAACATCAAAATTTACTTCTGGTAATTCCTCTAAAAATTGATCTTAGGCCATTAGCCTAGGGGGAGTTTTTTGAGAAAATCCTTTGTCCCCCTATCAGTAGTTGGCACCAGAATGTGGGAAATTGTTAGTAGTTGTGTTAATAGTTTGAAAATGTATTGGTGGTCACTTGTGCAGAAATTTGAGAAGTAGAAGGTTCATAGATGAATCCTTCTTTTTTCGTCTGAGAAATCAAAGTATCTGGAACACCTAGGGAAAAATTTAATGTGCTAAAAAGGTTAGGTGTGAGATTTATAAAAGGGTATTTGGAACCCTCATTTGTCACCTTGCATTGACGAAGAATAGAAGAAGATCCTATGCAGCAAAATTTTGAAGGAGTAAAGTCAATTCGGTGGTGAATTCATTAGGTATTTTATTTGCATATAGAATTCTCACTTAATTTGGTATTATGTAGAAACTTGTTCAGTACGAAAAGGAAAATGAAACAAATCAAAGGTGTTGGTGGATTTTCCAGTGCACCTAAAGGAACTTCTAAGGAATAGCCAATTCCTATGTTAAAAAATCCTAAAAATGATTGGCCAACGAACAAGATCTAGTCAAAGACTAAGATCTTCTCCACTTTAGGCTCTGTGGGGCCAAGGAGGGTGTTCCTATTGGTGTTCATTTGAATTGTACTTGATAGAACACATCATTTTCATAGATTAATTTTAATGAAGGATAATTATGTAATAATTACTATGAAATTGGCTTGTTTCTAAGTAACTTGATACCCATGCATCCAAAGCTATCCCACATGGTAATTGACAAAAAAATTGTATAAATATTTATGAAATTCAAAGTGAATTTAAATTCTGACTTTAACCTAGTCACCATACAAATATTGATTAACATTTTAGGTGAATCGTTAAGGAATAGATAGTTCCTTACTAAATTGGGTGATGGAGTAACATACACAAGAATCAATAATGCAGAAAATGACCTTAAAATTTAATGGGGTGGACTACCCTCATAACATCTTTGCATTATGGAGATCACTATTTCTAATATATAACTAATTTTCAAACCCTCTACAAATAATTGTAAATCTATGACTCTATTTAAGCATTTAATTGATTACTTGAATCAAAGCATAAAAAAAAGACATACATTTGAACAAATGTTCAAAGAAGAATGAAAATATTATTAATATTCCACTCAAAATTCACTCAAATCCACACAAGGAGAGAAGATATAGTAGAATTATACTTTCATTTATGCTTATCAGTCAAATTTGCATAAAAATTTAAGATAACATGTACCTATTTCATCTAGAAAAGCTCAAAATGGACTCAGTTACTCTATTCCTATCATTCTATCCATATATACCTAACTCAAAACCCTAATCAAAAGTATTTTATCTATCATTCCCCCTTACAAATAAGCCCTAAATTCCCTTTTATAGAGTAAGGGAGTGACAAGCTTTAGGCTTAAATGCAATTTCATTACAAATTTCACTTCATGCAAAATTTCATCTGCATTTACTTTGCAATTCAAAATTCCCATGTGTTGAATCTGCAAGAAAATGGTGCAAAATGGGAAAATCCAAAATTATAACCGCCATCAGAAAGGGAAATGAAAATGCCACACAAATTCCCTTTGTCACTATCCACGCTGCAATGAACCAGGAATCCATAATGTCATGAGGACGTACAATCAATTTTCAACACCAAACTATGCCACACATGCAAAAACAAAACTACCATCACAACAAACATTATCAACACAAAATTTCACATCCCACACACAACAAATTTTCATTTACCAACCACCCCACCATTACCAGTGCCTAGACCATGATATACGTGCCCGCTCTGAGTCATTGCAAGAGGAGAGGAAACCTCAACTTCTTCCTTTATCTTTTCCTTTCCCAACACACTACCAGTCCACCCACTTGGAGTTTTGACTGCCAATGGCGAGACTTATATTACCTCTTGGCCAGGGGTTAGACCATGACTCAAGAATGCGAGGTATCAAAAATTCAGAATCAGTCCCTATTTCACAAGTGGATGAGCTACTTGTAAGGTCAATGGGAAATTTTTGGCATCCAAAGGAGCCACACCCATACCTTATCTTCCTCTCCACTCCACTATTAGACTACACTGGCTACTTTCCTTTGTCATTTGCTTTCTCCATAGTCACACTTTAGAATTGTAACCTTTGACTGCACCTTGTGGGTGAAATTCTAGAATTTCTAGCAAGAATGTTGTCCTCCATGGTCGAGGCAACTTATGAAATCCTAGAAACAAGCTTTCGAGAGCCAAGATGAGCAAACCTCCTCACTAGTTTGCTCATTTTCTTATATGTCAATTTCTCAAACCTATCTTGTGTTATTCAAGGAAACGTCTAATTACTAAGTGTGAATGACATGAATAGCAGTTATTCCTTCTATATTTATTGTGTGGAGTGATGGCATCCACAATCAACATTCAACACACATGCGCAACCCTGGTAGCTCATTGGAAAATGTACTATCACTGTTTAATTCCCCATTTGCATGGAAACCTACAAATTGTGACTCATGATTACCAACATATGTGTTTCCACACGAATTCAGATCAACTTGATCATTCTATAGAAGGTTGGCCATTAATGTGAGATAGTTGCATGGTGTAAAATGGCTATCACATGTTTTCCATCAATATTGAATATAAGCCATCGATTCTCTGTTGAGATTACGCATCAGATGGTTGGCCTTCATTTGATCACCTTCGACTTCTAATGGTACTCCACTACTGAAATGTTCATGACCAATCATTTTCATCCATGTCAGATGACATATTCACATTGTGGGGGATCCATAGACTAAGTAGACCAGGACAGGTGTTGAGATCTCACTGATCTCACTAGTTTTAACCATCATTCACTTTCACCTAGCAAGCCAACGGGGAATAGTGAATATCATTCCGTGGATTGCATCTTAGTCATTCATTGAAGATGTTAGGCCATGGGAGTGGTATTGGGGAGTGGGTCTCATGACTGTACAAGGACATGCATCCACCTTTTACTAGCCTCATTGCATTTATCTTGCTAAGACTTAATTCCCAGGGGCTGGCGGGGTATGGTTTAGATCTCCTCCCAGATCCTCAAATCTTGAAACCTTCACTTCACATAATGTTAGCATTTAATGAACGAGACTTGGTCTAGCTGATTGTGATATGAAAACTCGGGTTTAATGACTTAAGCTTAAGTCCCCGGATTAGATTTAAAATCATAATTATGAAAAGATTAAAACCGACGAGCAACTTGATAATCGGTGCTTTGGGCTAACGGGGCCAGTAAACCGATGTGTTGGATGACTCAAGAGATGACTTAAGGGATCAATGACCAACAAAACAAGTCAACCTCAAATTATAACACTTGCATGCTCTTGTGAATAAAAACCTACTCATTCATGGGGACAAGGGTTTAGAATGGATACTAAATCCATGGGGGCAGAGATAAAATTCCTCTAAATTTTATAAGCTCCATCAGTGGCTCATACTCAGGGATGCATACCCCTAGCGGATATGGTGAGAGTTGAATTTCTGGTTGAAGCAGACCATGGTACAAGGCCAAAAACCAAGGAACTCACCCATACTAGGCAAGTAGACCCAACAGGAAACAAACAAACTAGACCAACATATATACAATACTTACATAATATACATTTGTGAATTATTTTACAAGGTAGAGGCCCCAGGGCCCAAAATGTAGGGACAACCTCTTCCTCTATCAAAAAAATTATCTTGTTTACCCTTTAATGAATGCACATGAACTATATGTAACTTCGAATCATTAGCATCATTATGATCAACACCACCTATGTCACTCAGAGCAACATTGCCAACTTTGTCCCTTTCCTTTATAGGTTCCTCAAACTGAATCAAGAAAGTGAATCCTTCATATTCTACATTGTCATGAGATATATAATCATCTTCAATTTGTTCATCAAACTTGAAAGCCTCATAAACATTCTGGCCCAAATTAGGCCAATCTTTGGTGAATTTAGGAAAGAAATTATAACCAAGTTTATCATCAGCATGCTTATCACAAGTGCTAACCCCATGAGGTGAAAGAATTTCCATAATCAAATCCATCAGATAAGG
The DNA here is from genome assembly GCA_007258455.2 of Sequoia sempervirens. Taxonomy (NCBI): domain Eukaryota; kingdom Viridiplantae; phylum Streptophyta; class Pinopsida; order Cupressales; family Cupressaceae; genus Sequoia; species Sequoia sempervirens. The sequence goes on along the minus strand of VDFB02075321.1, from coordinate 416,890,571 downwards.
AGTTTCTGCAAAGAATTCCACTGCAGCCTCATACTACCCTATATCATTCTCATAATCACCAGTTTCTTTGGATTGCCCTTCACCTAGGTGAAATAGTACTATAATGTCTACACACTCTGTAGAATCATCAAGTAATCCCTTCTCCTCAACACAAGGTTGTGTCATTGGAATAGCTATGCAATCATCATGTGAAATATGAATACTTGACCTTTCAATTATTTTTTCAAATCATCACAGGGGAATCAATGCAACCATGTGCATCCTTTTGACTATCCTCATTGTATCCAAAGTTGACACCATGTTTGGGAGCTTCTTTATTGATGTTTGCATCCTCATACCTTTCATGCATTTTGGAACTTAGCAAATTAGAAGTAACATCTTTACTGAAAGAACTACCCACCTTAACACAACTTTGATCTTCACATGGACCATCCACAAAATATCCATTGATGGTAATTGCTAGATGCTCATTAGATTTTTCTTCAAAAAGAGGATTGCTTCTACACCAATAAGGGATGTTATTTGCAACTTCATCATCCAAAACATCTTCATTAAAAAAAAAAATCCATGAATTAATTGGATGTATCTCATCATCTTTAAAATCAAGATGGAAACAATCAATATTATTAGTGTACTCAAGATCAATAAATTCATTTGAAGAACACAAAGAAGCAATCTCACTATTCTCCTCATATTTCATATTTGCAACAATTGATCCATACTCAGAACATTATTCACATGATGAGAATTGTTCAATGTCTAAGAAACACACACCTTCAAGGCTATTAACATACCCCCTACTAGAAGCAAGGGATTCCATCTTTGCTTCATATGAAGAGTCATATTCAATTGTGAACTGCCCCATTTCAATCTCCTCATTTTGGTTCCTCATTTGTGTCATATCACTAAGAGTAAGTGTATTTCCATCATTGACATGTGCATGATGTATGGTAACCAAATCAACTTGGAAGGCTTCATCCTACACCTCTTGTGTATGTTCATAGCTTATGACATCCCAAGGAAGATAATCAAACATCACCTTCTTGTTTTCAAATTTTGTCTCTTCATCCTCATCATTACTACATGCATCTATTTCTAAGTTGCTAGTGAAATGGCAACATTCAACAGTCAATTTTTCAACTTCTAATGATTTTCTTAGATCTAACATTCTAAAGCTTTGATCTCCTTCAACATGACAACTATTGCTCACATCATGAGTAATAGATAAAGGCACATGACCATGTTCAATGTTTTCCACAATGTTAATCCAATGTACAACTTGATCAAGGCTATGAGGCTTTAGATCCTCAAACCATTGGCTAAACCCTAACATATAACACATCATTTTCATAGATTAATTTTAATGAAGGATAATTATGCAATAATTACTATGAAATTGGCTTGTTTCTAAGTAACTTGCTACCCATTCATCCAAAGTTATCCCACATGGTAATTGACACATATTTTGTATAGATATTTATGAAATTTGAAGTGAATTTAAATTCTGACTTTAGGCCGGTCACCATACAACTATTGATTAACTCTTTAGGTGAATTGTTAAGGAATAGATAGTGCCTTACTAAACTGGGTGATGGAGTCACATATACAAGAATCATAATGTATAAAATGACCTTAAAATTTAATGGGGTGGACTACCCTCATAACAAATTTGCATTATGGAGCTCACTATTTCTAATATATAACTACTTTTCAAACCCTCTGCAAATAATTGTAAATCTATGACTCTATTTAAGCATTTAATTGATTACTTGAATCAAAGCATAAAACAGAGACATACATTTGAATAGATGTTCAAAGAAGAATGAAAATATTATTAATATTCCACTCAAAATTCACTCAAATCTGCACAAGAAGAGAAGATATATCAGAATTATACTTTCATTTATGCTTTTCAGTCAAATTTGCATAACAATTTAAGATAACATGTGCTTTTTCATCCAAAAAAGCTCAGAATAGACTCAGTTACTCTATTCCTATCATTCTATCCATATACAACTGACTCAAAAACCTAATCATAATTTTTTTTATCTATTATTCCCCTTTCCAAATAAGCCCTGAATTCCCTTTTATAGAGTAACAGAGCAATGAGCTTCAGGATTAAATGCAATTTCATTACAAATTTCACTTCATACAAAATTTCATTTGCATTTACTTCACATTTCAAAATTCCCATGTGTTGAATCTGCAAGAAAATGGTGCAAAATGGGAAAAGAAAAAATTATAACCGCCATCAGAAGGGAAATGCAAAATGCCACCAAAATTCTCTTTATTGCCATCCTTGCTACAATGAACCAGGAATCTATAATTCCACAAGGCCACACAATCAACGTTCAACACCAAAATGTGCCATGCATGTAGAAACAAAACTACCATCAAAACAAACATTATCAACACAAAATTTCACATCCCACACACAACAACTTTTCATTTACTAGCCACCTCACCCTTACCAATGCCTAGACCATGATATACATGCTTGCTCCGAGTCATTGCAAGAGGAGGAGAGGAAATGTCATCTTCTTCCTCTTTCTTTTCCTTGCCCAACACACTACCAGTCTACCCACTTGGAGTTTTGACTGCCAATGGTGAGACTGATATTACCTCCTAACCAAGGGGTAGACCATGACTCAAGAGCGTGAGGTATCGACAATAGTCAAAATCTGTCTCTATTTCGCTAGCGAATGAGCTACTTGTAAGGTCAATTGGTGAGTTTTGGCATCCAAAGGAGCAACGCCCATACCTTGTCTTCCTCTCCACTCTGGTATTAGATTGCACTGGTTGCTTGCCTTTGTCATCCACTTTCTCCATAGTTGCACTCTGGAATTGTAACCTTCAATTGCACCTTGTGGGTCCAAGTCTAGACTTTCCAGCAAGAATGTTAGCCTCCATGGTCGAGGTAGCTTCTGACATACAAGAACCAGGCTTCTGAGAGCCAAGATGAGCATACCTCCTCACTAGTTCACTCATTTTCTTATCTGTCAATTGCTCAAACCTACCTCTCCTTATTCAAGGAAACATCTAACTACTAAGTGTGAATGAATCGAATAGCAGCTATTTCTTCTATATTTATTGTGTGGAGTGATGCAATCCATAATCAATGTTCAGCACACATGTGCAACCCTGGAGGCTCATTGGTAGATGTACTATCAATGCTTATTTCCCCATTTGCATGAAAACCTCCAAATTATGCCTCATGATTACCAACATCTATTTTTCCACACGAATTGAGATCTACTTGATCATTCTATAGAAGGTTGGCCATTAATGTGAGTTGGTTACATGGCATAAAATGAATTTCATGTGCTTTCCATCAATATTGAATATAATTCATCGATTCTATGCTGAGATGGCACCTCAAATGGTTGGCCTTCATTTGACCACCTTTGACTTCCAATGGTACTTCGTTGAAATGTTCATGACCAATAATTTTCATCCATGTCAAATGACATCTTCATAGTGTGGGGAATCCATAGACTAAGTAGACCAGTATAGGTGTCGAGATCTCGTTGATCTCGCTATTTTTAACCATCATTCACTTTCACCCAGTGAGCCAGCAAGGAACAGTGAAGATCGTTCCATAGATTGCATCTCAATTGTTCATTAAAGATTTTGAGCCATGGGAGCGATAGTGGGGAGTGAGTCTCATGGCTGTATAGGGACACACGTCCACCTTTCACCAGTCTCACTACATTTATCCTACTAAAATTTAATTCTCGTGGGTTAGCGAGGCACGATTCAGATCTCCTCCCAGATCCTCAAATCTTGAAACCTACACTTCACATAGTGTTAACATTTAATGGACGAGACTTGGTCTAGTTGACAATGATATGACCACTAGGGTTTAATGAATTAAGCTTAAGTCCTTGAGTTAGATTTAAAAATAGACTTAGTAAAAGATTAAAAATGACGAGCAACCTAATAACCGGTGCTTCGGGTTAATAGGGCCGGTAAACTGACATGTCAGATGGCTCAAGAGATGACTTAAGGGATCGGTGATCGACATAACAAGTCAACCTCAAATTATAACACTTGCATTCTCTTATGAATAAAACCCTACCCATTCATGGGGATAAGGGTTTAGAATGGATACTAAATCCATGGGGGTAGAGATAAAATTCCTGAAAATTTTATAACCTCCATCAAAAGGAATGGTGAATTTAGATGAATATTGTAGTGAGAAGATTAGGGATGTGATATATATGTTGTTGGTCGATGAATCGAAATGGCTTGAAGGTGTGAAACACAAAATTTTGGACATTTGGAGTGAATTTCCTTATTTTGATAATGCGGAAGTTGTTAGGTTTATCCTGAGCAGATTGAATGATGACATTCTAACTCTAGATAAACCCTATCTCATTTTGAAAGAGGTGATTAGTAATCTAACTGGATTATGTAATGTTGGGGATATACCAAAAAATAATTCGATTCGAGACAAAGAAGTCGAAACCCTAACTGGAGTAACTGGAGATCAAAGGGCTTTGATAATTTTGATGATCAAAGATCTAAGAACAAGGTACATTGCATATGGAATCTCATACAAAATATTTTTCAAAAACAAGGAAGGTGCAAATTTGGCAAGTGAAGTTTACATTTCTCATAAAATGATAATGGAGGATCAAGATTTTGACCTATGCAAACTGTTAAAAGATCAATTGATGGAAAATGTGCAACTAACAAAGGAGGCAGATTACCCCTTTAGATTTTTTAACATTCTAATACTTTGGAAAATTATGAGCAATAGTATGCAAATTTATTTAAAGAATTGATTGGGAAGTTTGGAGCAATTAGTATTTCCATTCCAGTAAGAGCACTTCAAGTTGGATCCTCTTCTGGTGAGATGAAGAGGAAGAAGAAAAGAGCACAAGAGATTGGTGATTACACTCCTCTAGCACACAAGACTCCAAAAATTGAAGGAAAAGGTAAAGAACGAGTGATTGTGGACATACCAAAAGAGGAATATAATGAGTACACTCCAAGGAAAGAGCTGAAATCAGTTGAACCAGATGTAGTAATGGCTGAAGGAAGTGAAGAAGAAGGTGTTTTATCCAAAGTAAAGATACTGCAGTTTGTTCAGGAGAAAGATGGGATGCATAAATTTTTTTACATATGGTCTGATAGACCCTCATATGAGAAGGACCTAATCGAAAGCACATTAAGTACTTATTTTATGCATAATAATATTGGATTGGAAAGTTTGTTGAATTTGTTTCCTGAAGAGATGATTGGATGCATTAGGGAAGCCATGGTCTTTGAGTCCCAAGATAGGAAAGAGGAAGAAATAATTCTACATCTAAAGGAGTAGTTCAAGCTATCTCTTACCAAACTAAAAAGGAAAATGAAAGTGTTGAGGCAATGCATAAATACAACAAATAACATCTACAACTATTGTCTTCATTGGCCTCATGCAAATGGAAGATACAAAGATAAGCTGGAGTAGATTGAAACTAAGCTGAACAATATTGGTCAGGATTATAACATGTTTTAGGATTAGGATGGTGCAGTCAAGAAAAGGATTCAAGAGTTGCAGTATGAGCATACAAAACTTCAATTCACTAGAAACAACCTTGTGGACACCTTTTGGAAAGTGAAGGATTTAACCGAATGTAGATTGGAGCAGTTAATTGAGGTTTTGAGGAAAGGAGAGAAATCAGAAGAGGCAATCACAATTTTATAATCTCTCATCCAAATTATCAACCAGACATCTAAGAACAACATCTTGATCTTAATCATTGGGATTTTAGTAGAAGCTTGGAGGAAATTTCTTTCAGAAATGAAAGATAAGTACAAGATAATTTTCTAACTCAAGTAGCAATTTTATTTCTTCATATTTTGATCCAATTTTTGAATTAGCAAGGGGGAGATCCAAAATATGTTTTTCATTGATGTCAAAGGGGGAGAGAGAGTAGTGAAAAATGCCTTATGATTCTAAGGGGGAGTTATGTTTTGAAATTTTGAACTCTGGCAGCGTAATCATATTGGTTTCAAAAATTAGTCATTTTTCACTAAGTGTTTCCATCAATGCCAAAGGGGGAGATTGTTAGCATATGGTTTCTAGTGTTTTCATTGATGGAAACCAAAGTAGTTATTCTAGTCTGCAGATAAAAAAAAATTCATACTAGCAGGCAACATAAAGAACAGAGTATTACTAGAAGAGAGAATGAAGAATAGGGTATTCAGTTAGTATGTCAATTTGTATGCTTCACCGGATTATCATTTTGAGTTTTAGATCTCAAGGAAGGTTGTTAAGTATCTATATTATCTTATTGTTAAGTTTTGTGATGTCGCATTAATCTGTGTATAAGTTAGGAGATCTGGCAGGATGATTTTTTGTTTATTAGCTCACAGTGGCTGACTTAGTGAATATAGCATGTCGTGGATATTTGAGGTATAATTAATTATGGTATCTTATGCTTGAATATTTTTTTTGGGTCCTAGCTATGTCATGGCTAACCTTGATGGGTACGCATCGAATATTAAATGTGGATTGAGCCAACTATTGGAAAATATTTTTATTTTATTGAAGCCAACATGAAGCGACTAAATCTATGATAGTGGATATATATAAGAGATCCATTAATTCATTTTGAAGAGAGAGTGAGTGTATGTTCAAAGTGTGTGAATAGCAGAAGGGTTGTTGAGCGATTTGGCATAGTTTCACTCGTGCAAAAGTGGATTGTTGTGAAGCGAATTAAGGCAAAGCATAACAAAGTTTAGAATCAGATAGAAGGTCCAGAATTTGATCTATGCGCCTAACCAAAACTCAAACTAGGCATTTGTAGATGCTACTTTCTCAGTTCAACTCTTTGTTGTAATCCAAATATGTTGTAAGGCAGTGAGCCTTCCTAATTTTGAGTAGTGAACTCTAGGCAGTGCACCTAAATGTATGTACATTCCCCTTTTTCTTCATACTTTTAACAAAGCATAAATTATGGATTAACCTCCACCATGGTTTTTCCCCTAACATGGTTTCCATGTAAAAATCTTGGTGTTATGGTGTTTTAATTGATTCCTTCATGTGCTTGCATCTTTACTTTTGTTTAAATGTTGTAAATGGTTTAAGAACTATATTGTAATTTAAATATTGTTGAACACTAATTCACCCCCCTCTCAGTGTTCCTTGAGTCCGACAGATAGTTATAACTAACTAGATAGAATGTTAAAAATACATAAAATGTAAAGAATTACAACAAGAAGAATACTTGAAATCTAAATAAACTAACTACTAAGAAAAACGAGGAGTAGGAGCCAAACATATTAAACTCATGGTAGGTACAACCTCCCTCAAGCTCCTCATAGACAAACTTGCACACATAGAGACAAGGAAATGTTGGGGCTACTTTTCTAGGTTTTCCTTAGTCAAAACCCTACTTTGGTGTTTCCACCTCCATGGACAGCCAAATAGACAATGATGTAAAACTAGTGATAAAAAAGTGACAAGATAAGACATGCAATATGTAAAGACAAGAATGCTAAAAATAAGAATGATAATTATATGAAAGTAAAAGGATACCCTCCCTACTACAAGCTTGGTGAAGCCAAGAGGAAGAGTGGTGCTTCAAAGATGTGAGACATGAACATGCAAGAGTGATGTAGAGATCTTGAGAACTTGCAAGGGAAATGGTGTAGAATAGCAAGAAGGAGAGCTAGAATGGAGAGAATGGAAGAGTTAAGTGTTAGAATCAAAGTGTGAGATCCAATAGCAAGAGTGAATTTGAATGCAAAAAAGAGGGGAAAAAAGGTCAAATTCCATGTCAAAGAGTCATTCATGGGTGTGCTTGCAACTGTAAAGGTATTACACTTCATAGGTAGGCAACAGTATAACATCCCAAAAAACCAAGAATTATGGATTCTTGTTAGGATGTTTGTATGGTGCATGGAAATTTTCATGACACAAAAGCATTCTAGACAAAAATTCCTGCACTAACAGAAAATGACAAGGGATGGAAATGAAATCTTAGAAGATAAGTTTTTATATTATCCACTTATTAAGATAAAGTAAATAGTGATGTTATGGGAAATTGCATAAGGGTGAAATTTTATGCCATAACAAGGACAACAATGTGGCATATGGATGTCCCCATGACATGTTGCAGTCTTGTACAGACCAAAATCAAAATTTGCTAACAAAGACATCAAAGAATCCACTAATTGTGTAGAGACTAACATTTGAAGGTTATGCTAAATTAATAGAGTAGTAGGAATAACAAGAAAAGAACTAATATACATAAATTGAATGAAACAAAATGAGATGACAAGATGAGAAAGGTGAGAAGAACTCATATGAGGTCTTATGTAATGACACCTCCCATAATGCTCTAACTCAACATCCTATGCACATGAAAATGAAGAAAATGTTGGGGATATTTAGGGGCTTGCCTTAGTCAAATCCTGCATAGGGATTCCCACCTCCATGGACAACAAGATACATAAATAGATAAAATAATAGACAAGAAAGTAAATAGACAAGTTAGAATGACAATATTCTACTTGACATGAGTACAATAATGCAATAGAAAAGAGTTTAGTTACCCTCCCTTAAGCAAGCTAGTGATGTTGAAGGAGAGTATGCAACACTTGATATGAGCCAAGAGAATCAAAGAACTACAAGAAAATGGTATAGAATGAGAATGAGAGTAATATATTGAGAACTAGAGTGAATAGAATGAAATATTGATTGAATAGCCTAAATGAATGGCTAAAAGAATGAAGAAAAGGAACGTAAGAGGGCATTTTCAGTAAATTTGCAACTCACAAGGCAATACAATTCATGGGTAGGAAAGAATTGTAACATCCCAATAGCTATGCAGGAAATAATCTTTTTGGGATGTTTGCACATTGTGCTAGTTTTTGCGACAAAAAATCACTTAGACAACCAAAAATAAAGGGGTTAGGAGTGAAATTAAGGTTAGGAAAAAGAGGGATTAAATTATTGACTTTAATTAGACTAAATGGGAGGTTATGGAATGTGAAATTGTACGGGGTGCAATTTTTGTCATTACAGAGATAAAGGGATAAACATTACATGAAAGGGAAATACACATGAAAGGGCAATGAAGATGCAGGAAGGAATAAGGTTTAGTAAAGAGGAAATGGGAAAAAAAATGGTAAAAACACCTAAAATGGGAAAGAGGCGAAAATATGTACACTTTATACAATAAAATGAATTATAGATTATCAAATTTCTATTATTCCACCATCATATGTGAAAGTCATGGAAAGGTAATAAACTAATAAATACATTCAATATTTGGTTTATAGGTTAAATGGAGACTTTTAAAAAATGACCAAATTTATTTTAAGGAATAAGGCACTATGTTTCATATTAGAAAGAAGCATTTTTTGCACCAAAATATACATTAAATAAACACTTGACAATTATTTTAGTATTAATTTCCATTGCTAATACATGTAGATGCATGGGTTTCTATATATGTTATTAGGATAACTTGACCCTTAAGTAAATTAGGAAAGTAATCTATGGCTATTAAGACTCACTAAATTGAACCCCTAAGTATCGACATCAATATAAAGGAAAACCACAATTCTTGCATTATCTTACAAAATTATTTGAAAATAAAAACTAGCCAATCTAATCCATAGTTTAAACACCACCATTTACAAAAGTCACATAAAACTAAAAAAATAATAAATTCATAGATGATCAATGTTTAACATCTAATCAAATCCTTCTAATTAGAATACACACTCAAAATACTGGTTTATATATGATTAAGCACATAAATTAGGGTTTATAAATCTCTTGAATATCACATAAATGAAATAAGTATTGAGTGAACCATTCATACTTGTGAAAAATAAATTATCATAAATCACTCCTAATTAAATTTAGAACAATTAAATTGATTAAAAAATTACATAATTATATCCCAATATAGGGTATGTGCAGGATCATCATGGAAAAAACAAGCCCTTAAGTGGCAAAAATTTTAGAGAATTTAGAGTTAGGCGCTTGACATAAAAATTTGAATATGTTATCTATATTATTTCAAAAATATGTAAGAATAAAATTTGTAGCAAATTGAATGTATTTTCTAAACTACCAGGGTTATTTAAAAAAGAAAACTATTTGGTGAAAATTTGAAATTTCAATGGAGTAGTACTTAAATTTCAGGGGAAAAATAAGTAGGTGTCTTTCTGACCACCCTAACCACAATAAAATGATAATATTTTTTTATAAGATTTTAGATATAAGTAGAGGACTCATGTCTTGATGTGATGCATATTTTTTTGTAATTTTTTTCCAAGTATATAATTAATTATGAATTTTTTATTACAACTTTCAAAAATGTGATACTGTTTGAAAGTTATGGATGTTTTTCAATCAACCTATCAAATAGAACTTTAGTCGCAATTCAAATAGAAAATGAGTAATAATTATTTATTAAATTCAAAGTAAAGCATAATTCATATTGGTGGAAACATGAGAATATTCTTTAAAAACCCTTTTCCTTTTATCAATTTTGGGTTAAAAAAATTCGTTAGCTACATACCCTACACATACTCATATCACCACTTTTTGGCCTATCATGATCCTGCACATAACCTATAATATCACATAATCTTTTTTTAATTCAATGAATTCCCTTCTTGAGTTGGTCTAATGGTGGAGAACTTGTACTCTAGTTGAAAGAGAGATCACAAATTCAAATCTTGTAGGGGTATGGTACGTACACCTCATATGTAGCATAGTTAGGTGCCTCCTCTATAGAGTTTGTGATAGCCTCATATACTATAGACCCAAAAATAGATCACCCAATATCATGGACTATAAAAGACCAATTTCTATTTCCAATTACCTTTACCACTTTATTAGCCAATAGGCTACATATAGTGTGAGATTTGAGCCTGAAACAAGTCTCACACCTAAAAACCACTATTGAGTCATTAGAAAACAAGTTTCAACTATCGTTTAATGGTAAACCAACTATCATTTAATGGTAAAATCCTCCAAAATCTCACTTATCACATAAAATCCAAATAAATATTGATTTGTCAACTGGATGAAAATATTATATTTCCATTTACAGTGTTTTTTTCAATTTGATGGAAACTTTTGTTTTTTCATTTACATTGGTTTATGTTTTAAATCTATATGTAAATATAATTTCTTTAAGAAAAGAACTAGATTTTTTCAATTTTATTTCATTTCATTATTTAGAATTTATTATTAAATGTTTATGTATACCTTGGAATTTCTACCACTCTAAATGTGCAAAATAACCTAGAAATATGAATGACAAAATACCAAGGACACCTCAAGATTAGCCAAAAGAGTGATACAACGAAAAGGAATATAAATCAAATGAAACACAAACAATTTTACCTCCCTTGTTGTTGATATCTCTTTGATTGGCCCTTGCTTGGAATTGATTGTGTGCTCCTTAGATGATGGATTGAGTGACTAGAATGCAAGCTTCAATATGCAAAATGATTAACAAAGATGGTTAAATGATTGAAAAGGCTTGAGGATTCAAATGGACAGCATATAGTTATCAAAATGCAAAGTGTTTGAGAAAGCAAATGGGTAGCATGTAGTTGCTCAAATCAAAAAGTGTTGAAAATGCCCTTGAGAAGGGGGTATTTATAGGAGAATTTGAATTCTCTAGAGAATTCAATGGTCAAGATTGCTCCAACAAGGCCAAGATGAAGGGCTATGGTGGGTTGAGAACCCACAAGCCCTCACATCTTGACATATGGAGGGTGAAGTGGATAAAGGGATATGGGGTGGAGATGAGTTGTCAAGAAGGTACATGAGGTGGAAAAAGGACATGCACCTTGGGGAGTGAGGAGATTTCCACAAAAAGAGATTCCTTGTCCCCAAGTGGGAGTGAAAGGGACATTTGAGGAATTTTAGAATTCCTCAAAAATCTACATGGGAAAAGGAAAGGTGGTTGGGGATATAAATGTGAATTAAAAATTCAGATTCATAGGATGGTCTAGAGGATAAAAGGTGGGCTCCAAAAAGGTGGGACTTGGTCACATGTGGAGATTGTGACAAGTCCAAGGTTGGTCACATGTGGAGATTGTCACAAGTCCAAGGTTCTAGAAGCCTTGGAAGGATGGAATGTGAATTAAAAATTCACATATAAAAGAGGGGAATCTAGGAAGAATAAAAAGGAATTAAAAATTCCTTGGAGAATGATTAGGCTTAATTAATCAGTAATTAGAGGATAATTAGGGGCTAATTAGGATTAAAAGCCAACTTGCAAAAGTTGGAGGATGTGACACATCCTAATCAAGGATTAGGCATGTGCACATCCTTAATGAAGAGATTAGGAAATGGATTAGGATTAGATGAAAATGACATGTGAGGAATTAAATAAATGTAATATTTATTTAATTTATTTGATGAAAAGAGGATTAAGGAGGGTAAGGCATTTAATTATTAATTAAAAACCTTAGGGATTTGGTAGAATTAAGGATATTAATTAAATAATACTAATATTACTTAATTAACTCGAATAAGAGGATGTTTAGATGAAAATGATAAATTTGGATAAATTAAGTGTCCAAATTTGGATGTCTACAGTTTAATCCAACCACATGCAACTAGAATTTGCAAGGAGAAGCTAAACTCTAAAAAAAAAGCACCCATGTATGTAACATTATATCATAACACCCATCCCCCATCCCACGTGCTAGAAAAATTGCCCCGACAGAAAGACTTGATAGATGGAGAAAACACACTAAAAGAAACACTTAACAGACTGCGCTGAAACACAAATATTTAGGTTCATGCCATCACCTATCCCATCATTGGGAAAATGTGGAAAAAAATGGCAGGATTTCAAAATCATATTTTGGAATGGAAAAAAAAACCAAAACATGACCATTTGAAATCATAATTTGGAAATAGAAAAAATCCAAGACCATCACCATTTTTCCCACCATTTTTGACATTCACATTTTGCAAGTTGTTCGAGAGCATGAAAAGGAGCTGCAAGCTTTTGGAGGCTGAAGCAGAGTGGCCACTCTCCATACCAAATTGTATTTGATAGGCACGAGCAACTAGCTAGCTAGCAGGTATATATATCTGCCAAAAATATATGCCATTTTTCTATTTTGTTTAGGAACTATGAAGAAATGAACGGTTATTCATTACAAAGATGGGTTTTCATTGATGAGAAAACAAAGGGTTTTCCTTGGGAAAAGGAGCTTTCATTTGAAATGCAAAGTTGTTTATGTGTTTTTGTGCTGAGAGTTTTTTAATTTTGGTTTCCTCTCGTTTGTTGGTTTTGAAATTTTTCCATTTGAATGTTCTCACAATATGAAACTTTAAGATGAATCCAAATGAAGTAACTAACAACCCATTGTGGAAATATGAGTGAAATAACTAAATAAAATTTAGAGAAACAAAAAACCACGTAGAATATATAACAAGGTTGGGAAACGTAATGTGGGTTCTGCAATGAAATGATATATTTTAAAAACCACATAAGGCCCATAACGTTGCCATTTTTTACATTCTCATTTTGAAGGTTGCATGGTTTGGATGGATTCATATTCTAAAGCAGAGCGGCCATTCTCTCCTCCCATAACACATGTGATAGGCATGGGTAACTAGTTAGTAGGTATGTATATGTGCCATAAATATATGCCATTTTTCCACTTTTCCTAGGGGATGTGAAGAATTGAATGGTTATTTGTTGTGAATATGGGTTTTCATTTTCCCTCAATGTGTAGAGGGTTTTACAACATTGTGTGGGTTGGAGGTTTCATAAATTATGTACTCACCTGCCACCGTGTTTTCCAACCTGCAACCATATTGTGCATGTATACTTGGATCATATTAAGAAATTGAAAAGTAATTCTTACTCTACATAAGAATTTTTATAATTTGGAAGCTACTTTTCATTACATTCATACTATCTAAATAGCAAAATATTTTCAAGACATTCATATTGTTCTATAAAATTTGAGGTTGGAAAACACCAGGTGTTATAAAACCTACAACTAACATACTATTCAAAAACCCTTTACAAGTAACAACCCAAATGCGAAGTCACCCCTCACCATAATTTGGTTTTTATTTTTTTTGTCGTCTGATCCTTTAGTGAATTAGATAGTAAGAATGTAATGAAATTAGAAAACTGTAGGTATTATGAAACCTACAACCCACAATATTGTTATACATTGTTTGTAGTGTTGGAAAACACACTGTCTCCTCTCAATTGTTTCCTCATATTTTTTGTTTTGTTTTGTATGCTCCAAAAATGTAATGAAGTCCACCTTCAAATTTTAGAACAAATCTTTCATACACTCAAAATGGTATTTCACCTTTTTCATCTGATTAGAAAAAATAAAATACTCACATTATTTGTAGTGTTGGAAAACATAGTCTCCTCTCAATTATTACCTCATGAAAAGTTTTGTTTCATACACTAAAAAATGCTCACATTGTTTGCAGTGTTGGAAAACACACTATATCCTCTTAATTGGAATAAATAAAATGCTCACATTGTTTGCAGTGTTGGAAAACACACTATATCCTCTTAATTATTTCCTCATGAAAAGTTTTTGTTTTGTATGATCCAAAAATTTAATGTTGTCCACCTTCAAATTTTATAACAACTCTTTCGTACTTTCAAAATGGAATTTCCCTTTTTTCATCTAATTGGAACAAATAAAATGCTCAAATTGTTTGCAGTGTTGGAAAACACGCTATCTCATCTCAATTGTTTCCTCATGAAAAGTTTTTGTTTCATATGCTAATTTTTTTTAATGAAGTCCACCTTAAAATTTTAGAACTCTTTCATACACTCAAAATGGAATTTCCCTTTTTCATCTAATTGGAATGTAGATAAAATCCTCACATTGTTTGTAGTGTTGGAAAACACACTATATTTTCTTAGTTGTTTCCTCATGAAAAGTTTTTGTTTTTTACACTCCAAAAATGTAATGAAGTCCACCATCATATTTTAGAACAGCTCTTTGCTGACATAAATATGGAATTTCTAATTTTTCATCTAATTGGAACAAATAAAATGCTCACATCATTTGTAATATTGGAAAACACATTGTCCCATGCTAGTTAGTTCATTATAAAAAAAATTGTTTCTTTATGCTCTAGGAATGTAATGAAGTCCACTTTCAAATTTTTGAACAACCCTTTTCTACAGTCGAAATTTCATTTCACTTTCTTCATCTAACTGGAACAAATAAATGCTCGCATTATATCAGTGTTGGAAAACACATTGTCTCCTCTCAATTATTCCCACATGAAATTTTTTTGTTTCGTATGCTCAAAAAATGTAATGTATTCAACCTTAAAATTTTAGAACTCTTTGGTGACATAAATATGGCATTTCCCTTGTTTCATCTGATTGGAACAAATAAAATGCTTGCATTATTTGTAGTGTTGGAAAAAACACTAGACCATGCTAGTTAGTTCATTGTGAATTTAACTTTTGTTTCATTATGACCAAGAATGTAATGAAGTCCACTTTCAAAAAAATTAACAAATATTTTCTATAGTCAAAATGACATTTCACTTTTTTCATCTGATTGGAACAAATAAAATGCTTGCATTATTGTAGTGTTGGAAAACACACTGACTCCTCTCAATTATTCCCTCATGAAAATATTTTGTTTCGTATGCTAAAAAAATTTAATGAAGTCCACCTTCATATTTTAGAACAAATCTTTGGTGACTTAAATATGGCATTTCCATTTTTTTATGTAATTGGAAAAAATAAAATGCTCGCATTATTTGGAGTGTTGGAAAGAACGTTGTCCCCATGCCAATCAGTTTGTTATGAAAATATTTGTTTGAGTATTTTGGACATAAAAAAAATTAATTTAGAAAACACACTATCCCATGTTAGTTAGTTTTTTCTGAGCATTTTATTTTTTGGCAACATATATATATATATATATATATTGTATGCAGTGTTGGAAAACAAAGTATCCCATGTCAGATAGCTTAGTGCAAGCATTTTATTTGTTCTAAATTATATTTTGCATTTAATTTTAAATCATATGAGGAAATTGAAATACAAATTTTAGTGTAAGTAATAGTTTCTTTAAATTATGAAGGTGAATGAACTTCACTACATTCTTACTATCTACAAAACTAAAGGTTTTCATTAGACTCATGGTGTCTACATTTAATTCTATCAAACTAATAACTTGTAATTTTCCTAGAACATGGAGCACCTAAGTTGTCTTTTCCATCAAATCTTTTTCAAGAACTTCCTTAACATTATTATCCTTTTTAGAGAGACTACAAAAGTTATTTGATTAATATTCCTCTTCAATCACAACTTGTAATGCACTTCTACTCAATGTTCACCACAGTTTGGCTAACTCCTCTTTTATCTCATTTAATCAAAATGAGGATAGTAGAGCTATCCAAGGTGAGGTGATAATTGAGTGGAATGCATTAAAAGTTGCTTCAAGAGAAAGAATATTCAAATTCTTTCTGAAAAAGGATAATAAGTTAGGGAAGTTCAAGAAAACGTTTTTATGGACAAGAAATTTTTTTCCAATGTGTCACATGAAAATTACAAGTTATTAGTCTGGCAAGTGACACTTAGGAAGCTTCAGAACTAATAGATAAAATAGTTATTATAGTTCATAGTGGAAAATATATTGTGTTGTAGAAGTTATTCATGATATAATTTACTTGTTCAAATCCAACCATAGCAACATCTCTCAATTTCCTTTCCTACACAAATTGTTGTACAATACAAAACCTCTTTAGTTTGTCCACTTATGCATTACCATTTTCCCTTTTCTTATACTGTGCACGCACCTTCCTCGACTTCTTGGGAGCATGGAGGATCTCTCTCGTCAATACATTGTGTATCTCACTCATTCTACTCTACTTCTTTTCAAGTGTTTTTAGAGAAGATTCCTTTTTCATTCCATGCATTCCAGTAAATTATGCCTCTAGTTTTGCATTTCCATTTTCCCATTTCACATAGTGCACATGCTCCTTCATCAACTTCTGAAGAGGAGGAACAATCTATTTAGTCAATACATTATATATCTAATTCACTTTGGTTTTCTTCTTTTCAAATGTTTTTAGAGCAGATTCCTTTTCGATTACATACTTTCTACTACCTGCTACTCTAGTTTCACATTGCCATTTTCCCATTCTGCATACTATGTTGGAAGAATGAAGAAAAATATCTCATTATGCAGGTTTTATGTTTTCATTTATGTCACCATGTTATATGAGTTGTAATTGCATCACCATAAGTTCAAGCTTGATTTGGTATTCTGAATCGATATGCATAAACAATTATTATCCTCTAGTATTTTGGCCCGCAATCCTCTGCTAATGAATATGATAACTTGCAGTTTTGGGAAATGGTTTTTTGGTGTATGTGAAAACCTAAGCTTGCTTGCACAACTTTTTAGAGACTTCTTCACTGTCTCTTGCAACTTCCATTATGGTTTGATTATGTCATATTCCTCAAATCTAGGATCTCCATTACCTTGAACTCGAGCAATCAGCTTTCCCTTAACCGTTCCTTGGCATCTTTTATACAATGATGAAGTAGCTTTAACACACCAAATACTTAATAACTTAAAACATGTTGTCCAGAGTTTCATAAAGCAGAAATTAATGCTGATGATGACCTAATGAAGATTTTAGTCCTAATGACTAACTCTTCACACAAATGCAAGACCTTCTAAGGTCCAAACCAAAACACAAGCATAATAATATTCTTGAATTGGCTAGGGTTTGTACAAGCCAAAATTGTTTTCAACCCAAAATGGAGGTCAGCCCAGGTGCTCCTGCACCATCCTCCCCAAAATAGAAAGATTCAATCCATCCTTGGATTGAGGACGTTAGGATCAACTCCCAACTTCTTGAACTCTGCCTCCTTGATCCATACTGCATCTGAATCTGGTTGTCCATGCCTCTTGATCAGGTGTTCCTTGTACTCCTTGGTCCTAGTCTTCTTATAAACCCTTGTGTCCAAGATTTGATCAACTTGTTTGACTGTAACAGGGGGTAGTTTGAGTTCTCCTACATCTTGAATGACTTCTTGGATGGTCTGATCCATGTTTGGTGGTGGTCCTCTGTAATGGACTAAGTCTGCAACGTTAAAAACCAGGGACAGTCCACTGTCATCTGGTAATTGTACCTTGAATGCATTGTTGCCATACTTCTCCAAGATAGGATAGGGACCTATCCTCTTCATTTGCAGCTTGTGAGGGACTCCTTTCTGCAATTTGGCCTTGTTCAAGTGGACCATTACTAAGTCTCCCACATTAAATTGGACTTCTTTTCTATGCTCATCCATCTTAACCTTATGCTTCATGTTATTTTCTGCCAAGGTCTTTCTGACTGTCTCATTAATTTCCTGCATTGCACAAGCAAAATCATCTGCATAACCACTTCCCTTGACTCCATCCTTCAGCTCTCTCAGCTCATAAACACCCTTGGGATGTAAACCATACACAATTTCAAAGGGGCTCTTCCTTGTTGACCTATTCACAGTATCATTATATGCATATTCTGCCTGGCCAATAATCTGATCCCATTGTTGACCATACTCCTTGGTCAAGCATCTTAGAAGGTTTCCAAGTGTTCTATTTACCACTTCAGTCTGACCATCAGTTTGGGGATGGTATGCAGATCCAAAGGATAGATTGGTGCCCATTCTTTTCCAAAGAGTCTTCCAAAAGTGACTCATAAATTTAGTATCCTTGTCTAATACAATGTTGATTGGCAAACCATGAATCCTAACTATTTCCTTGAAGAAAAGAGAGGCTATTTGACTGGCATCATTGGTTGTTTTGCAGGGTATAAAGTGAGCCATTTTGCTGAATCTATCAACCACAACATACACACTATCCATACCTTGCCTTGTCTTGGGTAAACCAACTACAAAGTCCATGCTCAAGCATTCCCATGGCCTAGAAGGGATTGGAAGTGGCTGGTATAAGCCTGCATTTGAAGAAGTGCCTTTTGCTTTTTGACACACTACACAACTCTCTACACATTTCCTGCCATCTAGGTTCATCTTAGGCCAAAAATAAAATCTTTGGACAAGCTCTTGAGTTTTAGTGATTCCAAAATGACCACTCAATGCATCATTATGCTTCTCTTGAATTAAGTTCTTCCTAATAGAGCCTCTAGGAACACAAAGCTGATTCCCTTTAAACAACAAATCACTTTGCAAGGTATATTCAGCATACTTGCTATGGAAATGGTTCTTAAACTCAAGGCATACCTTATAAATTTCTGCAAAGTCTTCATCATCTGCATATAGATCCTTGAAGTGATCTATTCCCATACTTTTCAATTGGATTTCTTGGATGGTAAGAACTCTCTTGCTCAATGCATCAGCAACTTTATTGAGAGCTCCTTTCTTGTGCTTGATGTTGAAGGTGTAAGCTTGCAAATACTCCACCCATTTCATGTGCCTGTGACTCAACTTCTCCTGTGAATTCAGAAAACTGAGTGCTTGATTGTCTAAGTACATAATGAATTCCTTGGGAAGCAAGTAGTGCCTCCACTTCCTTAGTGCTTGGACCAATGCATACATTTCAAGGTCATAAGAAGAGTACTTCTTCTTGGCTTCACTTAGCTTCTCTGAATGAAACTTGCATCACATTCAATGGTGAATAACTTCTCAAAGCTTGGCAACACTAAAATAGGTTGGGTAGCTACCTTTTCCTTCAACAACTCAAAACTCTTGTTAGCTTGCTCATTCCACACAAACTTGGTTTTCATTCCTCCCTTAATGGTATCCAACATAGGAGCACAAATCGCACTAAATTGTTTGATGAATTTCCTATAATACTGAGAAAGACCATGGAAGCTTCTTACCTCTGTTGCTATCTTGGGAGTAGGCCAATTAAGAATGGCTTCTACCTTGCTGCGGTCCATCTTCAAATTGCCATGTGATAACACAAAACCAAGGTACACCAGCTCTGTTTTGATGAACTCACACTTTTCCAGATTGATCTTCAGCTTCTCCTCCTGTAGCTTCTTGAAAATCAGCTCAATGTGTTTGAGGTGCTCTTCTCTTGTTCTACTATAGATTAGTATATCATCAAGATACACTACTACAAACTTGCCAATGTAGTCCTGGAGAATTTCATTCATAAGTCTCATGAATGTGGAGGGGGCATTAGACAAACCAAATGGCATTACTAGCCACTCATACAGACCCTCATTGGTTTTGAAGGATGTTTTCCACTCATCACCCTCTTGTATTCTAATTTGGTGGTAACCACTCTTTAAATCTATCTTGGTATAGTACCTAGCTTCACCTAGACAATCCATCAGATCTTCAATCCTAGGGATAGGAAACCTATACCGGATGGTTATCTTGTTGATTGCTCTAGAATCAGTACAAAGCCTCCATTCTCCTCCTTTCTTGGGTGCTAAGACAGTGGGTACTACACAAGGACTAATGCTTTTCCTAATGAGACCTTGGTCAAGTAGTTCTTGAATCTACCTAGCTATCTCCTCATTTTGCTGAGGTGTCATCTTGTAGGTTGCTTTGTTTGGAAGGGTGGCTCCTGGTATCAAGTCTATCCTATGACTTATGGCTCTTTTAGGAGGTAAAGTTGCTGGTTGACCACTACTTACTATGTTCTCATAGGTCTACAAAAAGTCTTGAATATCCTTTGGTAGTTCTTTCTTTTCAGTTGTATTCTCTTTGCTTGCCTCTCTTGGCTTGATCATTACTGCATAGCCAACTCCTTCTCCTTCTTCCAAGGCCTTTAAGAACTCTTTTTCACCAGTTATCAGTAACTTAGAACTTGCTGTCTGCACCTCAGTATCTTCTAACAAGGATTTAATCTTATATGTTACATTATCCTTCTTTAAAGTGTAAGAATTCTTGGCTCCATCATGTATAGCTTGGCAGTCAAATTGCCATGGCCTACCTAGGAGCAAGTGGCATGCATCCATAGGTAATACATCACACAATAACTTGTCTTTATACTTGCCAATTGAAAACTCCACCCATGCTTGTTCATTCACCAAGACATGATGACCCTTATTGAGCCATGTGACCTTGTAAGGATTCTTGTGAGGTATTCTTGCTAATTTTAGTTTGTTGACTACCTCTTCTGACACAATATTGTCAGTTGAACCTGAGTCTATGATGACCTTACACACCTTCCCCATCATCTTACACTTTATCCTAAACAAGGACCTTCTTTGGATTGGTTCTTCCTTGACTGGTTCTTTGATCAAAGTTCTTCTCATCATAAGATTCTCACCTTCCTCTGAGTTCAAAGGTACTTTTGATTGTTTATTTGCTGTAGCTGCTTCATCTAGAATCAGGTTGGTTCTCTTATCTCCTCCATGAGATGTGCTTCCTTTCTCAGGACATCTATAGGCTGGGTGTCCCAACTGGTTCCAATGATAGCATTTCATGTTGGTGAAGTAACTACCCCTTCCTTGTCCACCACTTCTTCCTCTAGAGCTGAAACCTCTTCCTCTACCACCTCTACTAGAACTTCCTTCTTGCTGATCAGAAAATCTAACTTGTCCTTGGGCTCTTGATTCTGAGCTTCTTCCACTATAGCTTCCTCTTTGTCCTCTGCTGTCTTTGCCTTTACCTCTACCTTTGGGGTTTTGTTCCTACTTCTTTTTTCCTTTCTCCTCTATCTTCAAGGCCATTTGATAGCATTGGCATACTGTTTTGAAGTTTACCAAACTCATATCTTCTTGAATAGACCATTTGAGTCCATTTAGATACCTTGCTAACTTTATGCTTTCATCTTCAACCACTTTTGTTCTAAGGCATAATTTTTGAAATTCCTCTGTATATGTTTGGACATCCATGTCCTTTTGCCTCAGATTATGTCTCCTCCTATGCAACTGGACTTCATAATCATCTGGGAGATAAGTCTGCCTTATCTTAGTCACCATTCCTCTCCATGAAACTATAGGACCTTTGCATTCTTTCTCTCTTTCAGATTGCACAAACTTCCACCATGTGAGAGCTGCTTCTCTCAACCTTGACTTGGCCACCTTTACCTTTTGGGCCTCTGTTATGCCATCACACTCAAAGTGATTCTCAATGCTCTCAATCCAGTCCACAACTAAATCTGGGTCCATTTGTCCACTGAAAAGTGGCACACCATCCAATGCTTTACCACTCAAGGCCTGCAATGCCTTCAAGAATGGTTCCTCTGCAAGAACAGAATCAAGCTTTGGAGCTTCCTCCTCCAATTCCACCTCTTTTTCTTTGGCTTCCTGCTCTTCCTTCTTCTTTATCTTGTCCTTCACAATATCTGCTGTTTCTTGGACTTCATCCAGGAGTCTCTCCATTTGAGATATCATTTCTCTGAGCAACCGGTTATCTTCCTCTTGCTCTTCTACCTTCTTTGCTAGCTTTGCATTTGTCACCATGGCTTCTTCCTCTGGTGTATTCTCTCCTACTGACTCAGTGCATTGGCTCATTAATCACAAGCCTTGAATCTAACCTGGCTCTGATACTAATATGGTGTATGTGAAAACCTAAGCTTTCTTGCACAACTTTTTAGAGACTTCTTCACTGTCTCTTGCAACTTCCATTATGGTTTGATTATGTCATATTCCTCAAATCTAGGATCTCCATTACCTTGAACTCAAGCAATCAGCTTTCCCTTAACTGTTCCTTGGCATCTTTTATACAATGATGAAGTAGCTTTAACACACCAAATACTTAATAACTTAAAACATGTTGTCCAAAGTTTCATAAAGCCGAAATTAATGCTGATGATGACCTAATGAATATTTTAGTCCTAATGACTAACTCTTCACACAAATGCAAGACCTTCTAAGGTCCAAACCAAAACACAAGCATAATAATATTCCTGACTTGGCTAGGGTCAGTCCAAGCCAAAATTGTTTTCAACCCAAAATGGAGGTTAGCCCAGGTGCTCCTGCACCATTTTTGGATGTTAGAAGCTTGTAAATTCATAATTTCATGTGCTCAAGTGCTCATATGAGAAGTTGGCATCACTCAGTTGTATTTTGTTATTAGGTCTATCCCTAGCTAACCTAATCAATAGTTGATGTTATAATGAATTAATTTTGTGGTGTGAATGTATTTGTTGCCTATCTTAGGTTGATACTGACATATTGTAGCATACTACATGCTTGAATTATTTTTTGGAAAATTTTTGTACAAGCTTGAAGCTGATAGTTAAACTTGTTGGTGAATAAGGGTTGAATCTAATTAGGTCGACCTAATTGTTTCTTCTGGATGGGTTAGATATATATATTGGATTTTTCTTTTTAGATTAAAAAGTGATAGATAAGTATGTGAAGATGAATCAAGGTGGATAAATATCTACCGGTATGTGAGTTTATCAGAAGAAGTGTGTAAAGTCAGTTTATTGAGCATCAAATTAATTGAATTAGCACTTGTTAAGTGTAAATTTACCAGTTCATATTCTAGATGTAAGTCATTTCTACATTGTATCTTTGTAGGCAATGAGTCTCATTTTTGGATAGTGAGTCCTAGTAGTGAGCCACCCTTTGTAATATCTTATAACATGTTATATTATATTGTGAGCTAATCCTCACCATGATTTCTCCCATTTTGGGTTTTCCATGTAAACATCTTGGTGTTCATGTGTTGTGTGCTTTTATTTTTTTCTAATGCTCTTGCTCATTCTTACTATTATATTCATTGGAGTATTTGGATGGTGTATGTTCAATAAGTTTAAGAAGATATTGATTCACCCTGCCTCTCAATATCCTAGTTGTTCAAAAATTGGTATCAGAGCTTGGTTCCTCTAAAGAAGCCTAACAACTTGAGGAAGATCTTGAAGATTGAACAAATGGATGATAAAGAAGAACTTCGTACAGCCCTTGAAGATCTTGACAAGGCTGACAATGAAAAAAAAAAATTGAAAGAAGTTCTTGATGGCGCAAATGAATGGATCAATAAATTGAAACATCAATTGAAGAAATTCAAAGAAAGACATAGAGAAGTAAGTGATCAATTAAAACAAGAAAATGAAGAGATCACCATATTGAAGGTGCAAGTGGAGGAAAAGAAGAGAATTGAAGATTTCCTGAATACTGTGGTGTAAAGAAGGACTGATGAATGCTCAAGGCTTGAACAAGAAGTGGTAAACTTGAGAGAATATTTGGAAAAAGAAAGAGTTTGTGAAGATAATTTTAAAACAAGCTCCACCGAGCTCAATGAGTTGATTGTAGGACAAAAACCAGCTAAAGACAAAGGTGGTTTGGAACTAGAAGCAAGTGAAAGATAAAAGGCTATGCAAACCCTTAACATAGTGGACAATCAAAAGACTCAAGTTAAAGGAAAAAAAATATATCCAAGAAGCTTTGCTAGAAGACGGCCTATCTAACAACCAAATGCTCAAAGGTACCCATCTTTCAATGGTGTTTTTTCTTCATGCAATATATTTGGTCATAAGGAAATAGAGTGTAGAAGTAGAATAAACCAATATGCTAGATCCGTCTCCAAGAAATTTTTTGCATGCAAGAAAGTTGGACATAGAGATAGTGAATGTAGAACTCGGATGATGAATTTGTTTAAAGGAGGTAGAATGAATCAATCTTTTGTTGGCTACTACTATGTATGTAATAAGTTTGGACACAATGAAAATCAATGCACATCAAGGGTTAATGGAGGTCAAACAAATTAGAAAAATGTTGTTTGCTTCAATTGCAACAAGCTCAGACACATTTCAATAGTATGCAAAAGTAAAGGAGGAAAACAATCTGATTTGGTAAAGAAGAATGAACCAATGAAGACAATTGACAAGAATGAGGCTAAGCAAGAAATGAACAAGATATGGAAGAAAAAAGAAGATCCAGTGACATCAAATGTGTTTGTGCCCTCATTTGGTGCAAAAAATTCCTTTCGAAATTAGACCTAGCATGGTCTTAGGGGGAGCATTAATAGAAAATTATTCAACCCCCTAGATATCTTGTCTATCAAACATTGGAACAAAGATATGTTGTAAAGAATGAATAAATAGAGCTTTTGCAAAAGGAACTAGAAGAAAATTTGTAGACATGATCATTTGCGGAGAAAATTAGGATTTTTTAGTGCAATGAAGAAGGTTTTTATCATCTTTTTGAATTCTACCATATTTAATGTGAATTAGGGTAGATCATTGATCTATAAAGTGAATTTTTAAGATGTTTTGATCACTTGTGAAATTGAAGAAAGTGGAGAGCGATTTGGAGCAATCTTGAGAAAATTTGAAATGTGAGTTGAGCAAACCCTAGTTCTGGTTCTCACAAAAGAAATATGTATTTTACTCTTTTTTGTTGTTGTGGGTTTGTGTGAATATTCTTTCTAAAATCATTAGTGTGAGCGATGTGTGAAAATATGGAAAACACCATGTTGTGCATGTTTTGCCTGCATTCCCCACCAAATGCAGTGACCCCCTTTTTTTGCTTTCTTCCTTGCTCCTACTGACTTGGTCCCTACATTCTTGCTTCACTTTTTCTTTCATGTTTTGACTTTGGGGACAATTTTCCTATGGATTCAGGATGTTTATGTGATGCCTAAGTGATCTTCCAAGGTTTCATTGAGTTTTGGGAAGTTGTAGGAATTTCATTGTAGGTCATCGTACCTTTGTTGCCATCTGCGGGAATTTCTTTATAGGTTTTCATTCCTTCGTTTCCATCCATGGGGATTTCTTTGTGGTTCACCATCCCTCCATCACTGTCTATGGAAATTTCTTTGTTGGTCACTATCCCTCCATCGTCATCAATTGGAATTTCTTTGTGGGTCGTTGTGTACAGTTTTTTGTGTGTGGATTGATTTTTTAGGGTGGCAGACCCTCCAGCTTTCACTTTCCAATTTTTTTCATTTTTAAAAATGAGTAAAATCGTAAGGAAATATTTCTTGGCACTCTTTCTACCCATTTTCCCATGTGCTAAAATTCAAAAATCTAAAATTTACTAATTGTTGTGAAGTTACGGGAATTTCATTGTGGGTTGCAGTCACTCCATCGTCATCCATAGGAATTTTATTGTGGGTCATAGTCCCTTCATCTCCGTCTATGGGAATTTCTTTGTGGGTCATCGTCCCTCCGTTGCCATCTGTAGGAATTTCTCTACGGGTTTTTGTCCCTTCGTCGTTGTCCATGAGAATTTATCTACAAGTTGTCATCCCTCCATCACCATCTATGAGATTCTTTATGTGGGTTTTCATCCTTCGGTTGCCATCCGTAGGTTTTCATCTGCTCAATGCCATTTTTAAGGCAACAGACCCTCTAGCTACCATATTCCAAATTTTAGCATTTTTTTGAAAAGAGAAAAATCATTGAGGAATAGGTCTAGGTACCCTTCTAATGCATCTTCCATGTGATTAATTTGGAAAAACTCAAAATTGCTAAGAGTTGTGGCTTTGCAAAATTTCGCTTGTGGGTCATCATCTCCTGAATGTCGTCACTTAATAGTTGAGCTTTAACACCTTTCCACCACACATCACTTGCATCCTTCAAACCTACAAACGTATCAAGCTTAACATGGTAACTTCAAGTGCCTTACAATAGATTTATACACATGCCAAAGTGCCTCACATGGAGTTTGATCTCCAAGTTCACCATATGAAACTTTTTGCTATGGCCGGCTACTTGCGGGTCTCTGGGCTCAATGCTATCCTCCTCCTAGCTACCTCGAAAGGCTTCCGACCTAGGGGAAACCCACACCCCTAAACCTGCATTTATGTTTATGGTCCAAATGACCTCCAAATGTGGAACGATGATGAATATTATGATCTTTTAATGATGCATGAATGGATCTAACAATGATTTTGTATGATTTGACTAACATTTTCCTTGATTTACATATGAAAACACTTACTGCACCTCTTGTGTGCAGGATTCTTGGAACCATGCTAAACGCATAGATTTTGATATGCTCAGAGGGTGATTGTGACCACCAAAGGAGTTTCTTATATAAATATTGATGTCAACGGGAGTTCTACCTAATTGAATAATCCCACTTAATAATCTACATCATGAAATACCAAGTTGAGAAATGCTTTCAAACAAGGAGAAGGAGGGAGTTATTTTATCTTCCTCCAAACAACCATGATTATCAAGAGTTGTCCATCTAGATCAGGAGAAACATATCTACTTCTCAGAAACACCAATCTTCAAAAAGGGATGACTTAATTGGTTGAAGCACACTACAGATGCACCAACAAGAAAGAAAACTTTGATAGTTTAAGCTATAGCATGGATGGTAGCCACTACAAGACAAAATTGCTATAGTGCCAAGGTCACTAGAAAAAAAAAAGGATACAAGACAAAATATTGAAGAAGACAAATTTCCTATTTTAAATTGAGAAATATTGGGGGTATGTGAAACCCTAGCTTGTATTGAATCTGAACCACACATTGTAATTAAATTCTAGCCATTCATTTGGGCTTTGGAAAACTATAAATAGGGGCTTGATCCTTAGTTGTAAGGAGGTGGTGAATTGTTGTAAGTGGTTTATTGCAGCAATATTAGGAAGCATTACATTGTTTTATGGGTTTTTTCTTTGAACTTGTTCATTGTGCATACATGATTCAACCTTCATGTTAGTTTTAGCTTGGTAGTTTCTTGAATGGATTTAATGGTGAATGTTGTTACAGTATTTGATGGACTTCTAGCCCATACTTTTGGAACTTGTTGATGAAAAAATGCTATGTAAAGTTAGCCTGGGCTTGTTTAACATTGTGGCAACTTAGTTAAATTGTATGTTCATGAAGTGAATGCACAATCTAAAAATCTATAGACCTTAGGAGATTGCATTGGTTTTGTGTAGTTATAGGTATCACTTGGTCAAATGAAACTTAGTTTATGGGAGTTCTATACTATAGAATCCTCCATTGTTACTGTTCATTCATGGATTAAATTTAGATTAGCTTCTCTCAACCCTTTCCTCTTTTTCTATTTCTTTTATTCCTTTGTTAGAGTATGATTCCAAGCATCACAACAATGCTAAATTTGATGAACATAGTGAGTTTCAACTTGTTTTGAGTAGAAAACCACTATTCATTCAATTCTAGCAATTTGAAACTCCATTTGTAGATCCAACTTCCCATGCTTTATAAACCATAAAGGCCACTCTATTATTACTAGCAAATCGCATCAACCAACTGAATTATTCCAAGCATTGTCATGACCTAACACTCAAGAGACCTTGGGGTGATTGTCTACAACTTAGTTGCATATTTTCACCTTTCAAGAGAGGCATTGGACTTGTGCATTACCTATGTTGAGAAGTGCAAAAACAACCATCAACACCCTATAGTTGTAAACATGTCAAAAATACATAGACCTTCCTACAAGAAGTATTCCATGAAGGTATTCAAAGATGATCCTCTGGGCCCCTTCTCATCAATTCCTCACAATGCCATTCCCATTGAAGACACTAGATTGTACATTTGTGTTAAGACTAAGAAGTATAATCATAGAAAATTGATAGATATGTGGCACAATGAGCTCATTGGGGATAATTTCTTGATAAAACCTGAGAATGAAAATATTGTTACGAAGAAGTTGGATCGGTGGAATCAATTTCCCAACTTTAGTTCCACTCTTTATGACAAGTATGTTAAAACTGCTCTTAGTAGAATTCATGATAAGTTTTGGTATATTGCTAGACCTCACCTAATAACCAAAGAGGTGATCAATGTTGTTACCAGACTCTATGATACCAGACGAGTACTAGTGTTGAAGTCAGTGAAAAATGAAGTGGTGATGGAACTCATTGGAGGAACATTTGACAAAAGATCCCTTGCAAAAAAACCTATTACCAATCCTACTATGAAGTATGTAGCCATAATGATTGGTCACAAGATATACTTCACAAATAGGAAAAACTTTGTGTCTGCTACAGCTATATACATTGGATATGACATGGGAGAAAATGGTGAAAAATATGATATGTGTGAACTTCTTTGGCAAAAAATGTTTGAAAATATGAAGATGACAAGGGAAAATAAATATGCATTTAAGTTTGGTTTCGTAATTGTTTTTCTATTGTTCTACATTCATAGACAACTTCCCAGAAGAGATGATGTGGTAATTTGGGATACATCAAGACCTATTTTACATCAAATTTTTGATTATATGCATAGCTTGGGTGACTTGAAGAATCAAGAGATTGTTCTAACAACATTCTTTGTTGTATTCAAAAGTAACATGAATGAATGAGAAAGGATCTGAAGGAAAATTGTTGAAAAGTAAAAGGATGATATCATATTTCATGTCTCCTCAGATAAGTGCATGATTGAATTAGTTGAACCCTAGACTATTTGGATCGAACCATTGGGTTATGAAGTTATAGAGGATGAAGCAAAAGGCTATGTACAAGTTTTATTGAAAAGCCCAAAAGATTCCAGTGAACCAAGAGTGGGCACATATGAAGAAAAATATATGGAAGTTCACATGAAGCATAGGATTCTTGTGATAAGAAAGAATGTAGATCAAATGATTAGAAAGGTTGGATTCACTGATGAACATATTGCATAGGGAAGAGCCAAGGCAGTGTAGATGACTAGAGAATTGTTAGGTCTGAGCAGATTTGGCAGAACAACTCCTTCACAACCAACCATAGCTCCTACTTCAATGAAGGTAGAGCTCAATGCTCCTAGTAAAGGCAAAGGCTCAGATCCTTCCAAACCCTCTACAAGGTCTAGAAAAAGGAAAGAGACTCCTCCAGTGTGTAATGTCCCCTTCTCAAACCTGATCGTTCATGTGACCGTTGGCCTTTTTTCTAGAAACCCGAAGGCTAGTTGGAAGGTAAAATTAGGGTTTCCTATTTTTGAGGAGGTAATTATTTAGAGATGGTGGATTCTTTCTGGGTTTTCAGAGAGCTTCGCAGTGGTGTGTTCATCTCAGCATTTTGAGCATTTCTAGGAATTTACTATTTTTAGTAAATTCTATTTTTGGCAGTAAACAGGATGGTCTCAGGCGGTGGACCTTCCCCTTCAGTTGACTCAAGTGGTGTATTCAGTTTCGGGCTTCAAAATGTGGTTTTGGGGAGTTGAGCTCATTTCACTTAAAAAATAACATTATAATTTAAATGTTATTTTATCACATTGTCCTAGTCAAATGACTTAATGTTATTTTAAAAGAGGGACTTGAAGGGTGGTGCCATCATTAAGGATATATTTAATATTTGATGAATTTTCCAAAGTCAAAGCAAGTTAATTTGGGCACATTTATCAAGGTGTTGATTTTAATTAAAATATGATTATTGAGCTAAAAGGGAAAAGGACGCCATCTTGAAGGAAGAGTTAGGGTTTGGTCATGGAGTTGGATTTTAGGGTTTCGTGAAGTCAATCGAAACTTATAAAAAGGAGACTTGAGCATCATTTCATCATCTTTGGTCTACTATACTGTTATGCTGTCGGATTGGCTCTGGAACTACTTTGAGGAATGAAGGCCTCCTAGCTCGGGCATCGCTTCGTGTTTGCAAGACAACATCTAGTGGTGATTCAGACTTTTTGTGAGTGCATCTTAGTTTCATACATTGTGTGTTCAGTTCATTGCATAGTTAGTGTCGATTTGGCATGTTAGAGGTTTCAGCTTATTGCATTATTTAGCATAGCAGATTTATGTTTTTGCTCATAACTTGAAAAATACCAAAAATATAGTTCTGGGTAGTGTCTTAATCCCTTAGTCTGTCAAGGGCGAATCAATAGTTCAAATTTCAGATTTTATTGTTGTGTATTGAATTTTTAAAACAAGGTCAAATTTCTCAACTGGGTCGTACCATTGTGAATTGTCTTGAATTAAGTGAAAATTAAATTAATGGTACTTGGGTCTGTGTTAGTGTTTGGGTTTGGCCGCCTTAATCATTAGAGTGCATTGCATTTTACTTCACATCATTCGGGTCATATCTGAGGAAGTTATGAACAATTCTTTGAGTTTGTAAGTTGCTAGTTATGTAACAAAAAGTGCAGATTTGATACAACAGTTTGTGGAATCTGCATCTTCCTTTCTTGGTTGGTGTTAAGATTTCTTTATAACATTTGTAGAAGGATTCTTATTATATGCACCATTGAAAGATCATATTATATTCTGATTTGCAGGCAATAATAACTTGTAAACTGGCAGTAGTACTGACCAGTCGTTCTTTGACATCGAGTTCCCTTTCCAGCATTTAGAGTAGAAGATCCTCTGACCAATGCTCGCCATCATCGGCACCATTCTGGTTAGAGTTGTTTCAGTATGTTTGGGTTTAGTTTCTAACCTTAATGGGTACTTGGTTGTAATGTTGAAATCTGATAATTGAAAATTCAAAAAAATTGGCTTAGAATATTTCAGTGGTATCAGAGGCAAGATCTTGCCATCCTGTGATCATTCTGTCTATGAGTGACAGAGAAAAGAGGTACGTTGCAAGGGAAGACAAGAAGGTTGGAAAACAGTTTCAGCCTTATCAACCTCCAAAGGGTCAGATAGCTTCAGAAGTATTGAGGGCTCATTGGGAGTCTTCTCAGGAAACAGTCATGGCAGAAGGTGAGAGGTCAGTTGGGGGTAACGAGAGGGTTACCAACAGTAGAGATGATAGTGGTAAGGGCAGAGAAAGATCCATCAGTCCAGGACAGCGATTTGAAAGAAAGATGGATGCTTTGATGGATATGGTTTCACTCATGATGGGGAAAGTGGGCCAAAATACCATTCCACAGAACAACACTGGGCATAGAGGGGAGCATAGTGCTTCAAACCAGCATGATGAGCATGCAGCTCAGACGGTGTCAAACAACACTTACATTTTCACTAGGCCATTCAAACCCACCTTCTTGGCACCTATAGACACTCAGCCAGATCTTGAAGAGAATGCTTCATTCGTGGAGCAGTTGAGACTGGGTCGTGTAGAGTATGACTCTCTACCTACTGACATCAAGATGGATATGTCCTATAATGATTTCATGGATCATAAAAGGAAGAACAAAGGACAATGGAGACACTTTGATCAACGAAGACCATCAAATCAAGGAGATTTGCACCAAGCTGTCAACAAGGTTACACTTCCACACTTTGATGGGAGTGATAATAGCTCAGCTTGGGCTTGGGTTCAGAAGCTGGATAACTATCTAGCTCTCAGACCAATGGTAGAAGAAGAAGCGATCAAGTTTGCTACGCTACACCTTGATGGGGTGGCGCACGAGTGGTGGTACCATGGCCTTGTTACTCTGGGTCATCGGTCTATCACAACTTATGATGAGTTCACCACTAGGCTCATCGAGAGGTTTGAGAAAAAAGATCCTGAGATCCACTTCAGAGAGCTTGCACAATTGAGACAGTATGGCACAGTTGATGCCTACATTGCGGAGTTTCAGAGACTCTCAGTCATGGTGGCTGGAATCACGGAAAGGAGATTGGTGATTCTTTTTAGTGAAGGTTTGACAGAACCCCTCAAAGGTTGGATTAAAGCCTTTGATCCTCCAACACTGCAAGAGGCCATGAAAAAGGCAAGAAACATGGAGTGGGCTGCTCCTAAGGCAAAATTTCAGTCAAACTCCCCCTTTCAGAAAAGGGATAAAGGGAAGAGACCTCAGCATAGACCACCTTTGAGACCTCAACACAAAGAGTTCAAGAATCACAATCCCCATGTCACCAGGCTGGATCCAGAAACCCTGAATGAACTTAGAAGAAAAGGGTTGTGTTTCCGGTGTAGGGAAAAGTGGTCACAAGATCATGTTTTCCCTAAAGGGGTTAAGTTCAATCAGATTGAGTACTATTCTGCTGGTGAGAGTAGTTCTGATTTTTCCGACCAGCAATCTAATTTTGAAGAAAGTGAAGTAGATAGAGCTCCAGAAGAATCTGGAGATGAGAAGGAGAGTGGTGGAGTCTTAGCTCAACTTTCTAGTTTTCAAAGAAACGAATCATTCAAGGTTTGTGGGATGATAAAAGGGCAGCGAATCGTTTCCTTGATTGACACTGGAGCAACACATAACTTCATTGATGAAGTTGTGGTAGCCAAGAAGGGGCTACAAACTGAGGAGTTTGAAGGGTTTAAGGTCATGGTTGCCGATGGATTCCATATCTCTTGTACCAAGAAAATTTCGAACATGACCATGCAATTGGGAAACTATGAAGTCAAGGATGACTTCTATGTAGTCCACATTGGAGATACTGATGCCGTCCTAGGCATTCAATGGCTGCGTTCTCTTTGGGAGATCTCATTGAATCTGCAGACTATGGAGTTGAAGTTTCAATCAGATGGGAAGAAGATAGTTCTAAGAGGAATGTCTAATGGGGGTCCTCGAGTAGTGTCATTCAAAAGAATGGAAAGACTAATCCGTCACGATCAAGCTAAGTGGGTTGCAGAATGCATGATCCTTCCTACTAGTCCTGTTGAGACTAAACATGATCAACCTCCTAATATCCAGTCTCTTCTCGCGAAGAAAAGCAAAGTCTTTTCCGATTTGCCTCCTGGACCAGCACCCGAACGGGGTTCAAAACACATCATAGAGCTCAAGGAAGGAGCTAAACCAGTGATCACAACTCCATATCGGTATCCGAAGAGGCAAAAGGATGAGATCGAGAAGAATATTCAAGAACTCTTGGAGATGGGTTTCATACGCCCAAGCAAGAGCCCCTTTGCATCTGCAGTAGTTCTTGTGAAGAAGAAGGATGGTACCATGCGCATGTGTGTGGACTATCGTGCTTTGAATCAAAGCACCATCAAAAACAGATACCCCCTTCCCAGAATAGATGAGCTCATTGATGAGCTACATGGGGCCAAGTTCTTCTCGAAGATCGATCTGAGATAGGGTTACCATCAGATTCGGATGAGGGGGTCTGATGTGGAAAAGACAGCTTTTAGATGTCACTATGGCCATTTTGAATTCTTAGTCATGCCATTTGGGTTGACTAATGCTCTGGCTACCTTTCAGTCTTGCATGAACCGTGTCTTTCAGAATCAGTTAAGGAGATTTGTGTTGATATTTTTTTATGACATTTTGATTTACAACAAGACTTGGGAAGATCATCTCAAGCACTTGGAAGAAGTGCTTAGTATCTTGGAATCTGAGAGTTTGTTCGCAAAAGCTTCCAAATGTGAATTTGGAATGGAGGAGTTATTGTACCTTGGTCACATAATCAGTGCTGAGGGAGTGAAGGTGGATCCGGAAAAGATCAAAGCAGTAATGGATTGGCCACCACCTGAGAACTTGACTCAGTTGAAAGGTTTTCTGTGTCTTTGTGGTTTTTATCAGAGATTCGTAAAGGGGTATTCATAGAATGCTGCTCCTCTTACTGATCTCACCAAAAAGGGAGCCTTTGTTTGGTCAGAAAGGGCTCAAATTGTTTTTGACAAATTCAAGAAGATCATGAGCTCGTGTCTGGTTCTGGCCATCCCGGATTTCTCCAAGCCATTCGACCTGCAGTGTGATGCATCAGGTGAAGGAGTTGGGGTTGTCATGATGCAAGACAAACACCCTATTGTGTTTGAGAGCAGAAAATTGCGGGGTGTCGAAAGGACATATTCAATTTATGACAAAGAAATGCTTGCCATTATGCATGCATTAGCCAAGTTCAGGCAGTACTTGGTGGGGAACAAATTCGTGGTTAAGACTGACCACAATAGCCTCAAGCATTTCATGCACCAGAAGGATCTAAATGAGAGGCAACAGAAATGGGTGAGTAAGCTTCAAGCTTACGACTTTGACATTGAATATGTCAAAGGAAAAAATAATATCATGGCTGATGCGTTGTCAAGGAGACCTCATCTTAGCTCATTGTGTGAGCTTACTATAGATTGGAGAGATTTGTTGCTTGTTGATTATGCCAAAAATCAGTTTGCAACCAGCATTCTTGAGGGTACTTTTCATGATGAAAGGTACAAGGTGGTTGAGGGATTGATACATTATAAGGGAAGAATCTTTCTGATGGATGATTCTAAGCTTAAGAAGAAGATTCTTTTGACTTTCCATGATATTCCAGTTGCTGGTCACCAAGGTTTTTTCAAGACGTATAGGCAGATCCGAGAAAGGTTTTCTTGGAAAGGATTGAAAGCAGATGTACAACGCTATATTCAGGAGTGCCCTATTTGTCAAGTGAATAAGAATGAGCATACTTTACCCACCAGTTTGCTGCAACCACTTCCAATTCCCAATCAAAAATGGGAAAGCATTTCGATGGATTTCATCACCGGGTTGCCCAAGGCCCAAGGGAAGGATTGTATCTATGTAGTGGTGGATAGGCTAACCAAATTTTCTCATTTCTTCGCCATTACCAACACTTTTTCTGCAGCCCAAGTTGCAGATCTATTTTTTAGAGAGGTGTTTAGGCTGCATGGTTTGCCAAAGAACATCATGAGTGATAGGGACAGCAAGTTCCTAAGTATGTTTTGGCAAGAAGTCTTCAGAATGAGTGGTACTATGCTCACTCCAAGCACTAGTTACCATCCCCAAATAGATGGACAAACGGAAGTAGTGAACAAGTGGTTGGAAGGCTACTTGAGAAATTATGTGTCAGAACAGCAGAGAGCTTGGGTCAAGTGGCTACATATAGGCGAGTACTGCTACAACTCTACTTTCCATATGTCGATTAAGATGTCCCCTTTCTTGGCGCTTTATGAGTATGAAGCACCTAGCTTTGTAGATTTGGTGTTTGGTGACAGCAAAGCACCCCTAGCCAAGGATTTGTTGCAACAAAGTCAAGACAATGAAATCCTTGAAGGATAACTTGCAGATTGCACAAAATCAGCAGAAGTTGTATGCTGATTAGAGGCATGTTGAACGTTCATTCGAGGTCGGGGATATGGTCTATCTCCGCTTACAACCTTATAGACAGTCTACTCTCAAGAAGAGTGGAGCTGAGAAGCTTAAACCTCACTTCTATGGGCCATTCAGGGTCATCAGAAAGGTTAGGGCAGTAGCTTATGAATTAGAGCTACCTTCTAATAGCAAAGTGCATAACGTCTTCCACTCTCACCTTAAGAAGGCACTTGGACACAATGTGGTTGCTTCATCACAGTTGCCACCATTGGATGAAGAGGGACAGTTGGTTCTAGTTCCAGAGGAGATATTGGACTTCAGAGAACGTTCTTTGAGGAAAAGAACCATTAGAGAATACCTGGTGAAGTGGAAGAACCTGCCTATGGAGGATGCGACTTGGGAAAGTGATGAGATTCTGCAGCATCCGGGATTGCAATTGCTTGAGGACAAGCAATCTTGGGGAGGGCAGACTGTAATGCCCCCTTCTCAAACCTAATCATTCATATGACCGTTGGCCTTTTTTCTAGAAACCCAAAGGCTAGTCGGAAGGTAAAATTAGGGTTTCCTATTTTTGAGGAGGTCATTGTTCAGAGATGGTGGATTCAATGACAGATTCTTTTTGGGTTTTCAGAGAGCTTCGCAGTGGTGTGTTCATCTCGGCATTTTGAGCATTTCCAGGAATTTACTATTTTTAGTAAATTCTATTTTTGGCAGTAAACAAGATGGTCTCAGGCGGTGGACCTTCCCCTTCAGTTGACTCAAGTGGCGTATTCGGTTTCAGGCTTCAGAATGTGGTTTTGGGGAGTTGAGCTCATTTCACTTAAAAAATAACATTATAATTTAAATGTTATTTTATCACCTTGGCCTAGTCAAATGACTTAATGTTATTTTAAAAGAGGGACTTGAAGGGTGGCGCCATCATTAAGGATATATTTAATATTTGATGAATTTTCCAAAGTCAAAGCAAGTTAATTTGGGCGCATTTATCAAGGTGTTGATTTTAATTAAAATATGATTATTGAGCTAAAAGGGAAAAGGACGCCATCTTGAAGGAAGAGTTAGGGTTTGGTCATGGAGTTGGATTTTAGGGTTTTGTGAAGTCAATCGAAACTTATAAAAAGGAGACTTGAGCATCACTTCATCATCTTTGGTCTACTATACTGTTATGCTGTCGGATTGGCTCTGGAACTGCTTCGAGGAATGAAGGCCTCCTAGCTCGGGCATCGCTTCGTGTTTGCAAGACAACATCTAGTGGTGATTCAGACTTTTTGTGAGTGCATCTTAGTTTCATACATTGTGTGTTCAGTTCATTGCATAGTTAGTGTCGATTTGGCATGTTAGAGGTTTCAGCTTATTGCATTATTTATCGCAGCAGATTTATGTTTTTGCTCATAACTTGAAAAATACCAAAAATATAGTTCTGGGTAGTGTCTTAATCCCTTAGTCTTTCAAGGGCGAATCAATAGTTCAAATTTCAGATTTTATTGTTGTGTATTGAATTTTTAAAGCAAGGTCGAATTTCTCAGCTGGGCCGTACCATTGTGAATTGTCTTGAATTCCATGCAAATTAAATTAATGGTATTTGGGTCTGTGTTAGTGTTTGGGTTTGGCCGCCTTAATCATTAGAGTGCATTGCATTTTACTTCACATCATTCGGGTCATATCTGAGGAAGTTATGAACAATTCTTTGAGTTTGTAAGTTGTTGGTTATGTAACAAAAAGTGCAGATATGATACGACAGTTTGTGGAATCTGCATCTTCCTTTCTTGGTTGGTGTTAATATTTCTTTATAACCTTTGTAGAAGGATTCTTATTATATGCACCATTGAAAGAGCATCTTATATTTTGATTTGCAGGCAATAATAACTTGTAAACTGGCAGTAGTACTGACCAGTCGTTCTTTGAATATTGCGTTATTGTTGTTGTAATACTCATTCTCCTTCAATAATTATTGTAATAGATAGATCTCCGCCCTATGGTAGCTACTCTCCCATTCTGGGTTAGCAAGCACATTCTGGGTGTTGAGTAGTTTCATCTTTCAACATTTCTCTTTCAAGCATTGTTATTGTAATCACTCTGTCATATGGTCGCCCCTCACTCCACATTGGATTGGGTAGCACATACTTGACGTCGAGTTCCCTTTCCAACATTTAGAGTAGAAGATCCTCTGACCAATGCTCGCCATCATCGGCGCCATTCTGGTTAGAGTTGTTTCAGTACGTTTGGGTTTAGTTTCTAACCTTAACGGGTACTTGGTTGTAATGTTGAAATATGATAATTGAAAATTCAAAAAAATTGGCTCGGAATATTTCACAGTGGCACCATTCAAAAGAGGTAGAAAGGAAAATGAAACAAGGGAAAATAACCTTAGTATCACCAAAGAGAAAGAAGAAGAGGAGGAAGACCTTGCACCCAAATTGATAAGGAAGAAGAAAGGGAAAATTCCCTTTGATGAAAGTGCTACACAAGAAGCAAGTGTTGGCACCAAGAGATATCTATATGTGTCATCATTTGAAGAAGATGAAGAACAAGGTTTTGGTATTCATGTGCACACCAAACTAGACTTGAAGAAGGAAAAAATGTCAAAAGAGGCATCTATGGACTAGGAAGAACAAAAAGCCTCACCGGTAAGACCTATTTCCCCTCTCAAATTAGAGGCATTAGTAAATAGTCTAGTACATTTTGAAGATATGTTGTAGCCTACAACAAAAGATTATACTCAAGTTGGTAGAGAGGATAGGAAAACATTGATTTTAGCTATTATAAAATATGTTATTACTTTGGAAGTTAGTTGGGACTATGTTAAATCCAATGTACCTTAGAAATTGTGGGATGCACCGATGAAAAGAAGATCATAGGCTATTGAGTTGGAAGAAAAAATAAGAATTGAGACATTTGAGAAAATTGGGTCCTTTTTGACCACAAATGATATAGAAACCTTGAAGAAGGTATGCTCAAAGATGTTTCAAATGAAGAAAAGGGTAAATACTTTGATGAAAAAAGATAAAAGGAAAATAAAGAAAATAATGAAAGAAACTATAGAAGTTATCAAGGGTATGGCTAAGAAATATGGTGTGTTTGGTGCAGTCCCATCCAGTTCTACACCAAAATCAGAAGAAGAGGATTCTACAGAGGTAAAGGAAGACATTCCTTTGGAAATAGGTGATACAAATATCCTTCTAAAAACAAGTGTTACAAATGATGTTGAATCATAGAAGCTTGATGTTGTCCCTCTAGGACAAGTTGAAGGAGAAAAAGTTAAAGATGAAGGTGAAAGGAATGAAGAAGAAAGAGGAAAAGAAGAAAGAGTACAAGAAGAAGAAAGAGTAGAGGAAGAAGAAAGAGATGGGGAAACTACCAACAATAATGAAGAAGAAAAAAGGTAGGTTATGGAATCACAAAGGTCCTCTATAGAATCCTCCTCCAACAATGGTGTATTAAAAGGCTTGTTATCCAAGAAAATAAGGTTCCAGCTAGAAATTCCTCTAGAACTTCTACAACTCCCCATGGTTCAAGGCAGTGTGGATTTGGACAAGATATCTCCCATTCACAAATTGGTGTTAAGTGATGCATTGCATTCATTCAAAAGAAAAGAAAATTTGGAAACACACCAAAAGGGGACAAAGCTTATTGATGATGCCCTCAAAACTTTGCAAGAGGCCACCCTGATACACTAATTGATACATCTCTCACTCTGGTAGAAATTCTAAAACTTCTATTGGACTCCTTCAAGGAGTATGCCTCCAAACTTCATGAGAAGACCAGGCAAGAAATTGAGGAGAAAATGGCAAAGAAAAGGATTTTGGAACTTCATGATAAGTATGCCCTAGCACACACCAATGTGGAAAAGATCCTAGAAGTTGTGCAAGCTTTTGATTCCAAAGAAAATATTGTATTTTCTTACTGTATAAAGTGGTCGGATGTCGCATAGAGTATCAAAGATCTCATGGAATCCATTGAGTCCTAGTTGACAACTGTTTCTAATACATGTATAGTGCATCTAATGACAAAGACATGTCAACTTAGAATGCCATCACTGCTCATAGAGATATATTTTTTTATTTTATAGAAGTAGAAAGAAGACATCATTAGAAGATTTAGTTAGCTAGGTGACCATGTGAGGATGGAATACACTCTGGTGGCCAATGCTTTGGAAAATGAAGAAAAACTAGAAAAGATCAATCTAACTCCATGCACTTTAGATGATTCAGAAGAAATCCCAATGGAATTAGAATCTCTTAATAGAATGTTGGTATCTGCTAAGAAGAGTTGGGATAATGGCAAGTCAATATGGAAAGGTATTCTCAAGGAACTTCAAGGCTCACCTTCCTCTAGGTAATTCTTTTTCAATTTATACTCCTAAGGGGGAGTTATATTTTTATATACATACACTATTCCAAACCACCCTTGTATATATATTCATATTTTTGGACTATCATTTTGTCCTTGATGTCAAATGGGGAGAGAATATCATGAAGACAAAAGGGGAGAATGTGTTGCACATAGAAGGTTTTTAGATTCTTTTAGCACATGTTTCCATGAATGACAAAGGGGGAGATTTATAGAAGAATGAAGAAGAACATTTCATTGTGCATCTTTTATGTTGTTATTGATGTCACCATGTTATATGAGTTATAATTGCATCACCATAAGTTCAAGCTTGATCCAGTATTCTGAACTAGTATGTAGAAATAGTTATATCCTCTATTATTTTGGTCTGCAATCCTCCACTAATGAATATCATAACTTGCATTTTTGGGAAATGGTTTTTGGATGTTAGAAGCTTGTAAATTCAGAATTTCATGTTCTCAAGTGATCGTATGGTGATTTGGCATCACTTAGTTGAAATTTTGTTATTAGGTCTATCCCTGGATGACCTCATCAATATTTGATGTTATAGTGAATTAATTTTGTGTTGCAAATGTATTTGTGACCTATCTAATGTCCATGTCAACATATTTTAGTATACTACATGCTTGAATTGTTTTTTGGAAATTTTTTGTACAAGCTTCAAGTCAAAAGTTATTATTTTTGGTGAATATGGGTTGCATCTAATTAGGTTGACCTAATTGATGTTTGAGGATGAGTTAGATATATATATTGGAAAGTTTTTTTTTTAGATTAAAAAGTGATAGATAAGTATGCAAAGATGAATCAAGGTGAATACATATCTGATAGTATGCGAGTTCATCCGAAGAATTGTGTAAAGTCAATTTACTAAGCATCAAAGGAACTAAATCAACACTTGTTAGGTGTAACTTTATCAATTCATATTCTGGTTGTAAGCCATTTCTACATTGTATCTTTGTAGGTAGTGAGCCTCCCATTTTTTGATAGTGAGTCCTGGTAGTGAGCCACCCTTTGTAATATCTTATAACTAGTTAT
Source organism: Sequoia sempervirens (assembly GCA_007258455.2). Taxonomy (NCBI): domain Eukaryota; kingdom Viridiplantae; phylum Streptophyta; class Pinopsida; order Cupressales; family Cupressaceae; genus Sequoia; species Sequoia sempervirens. The sequence goes on along the minus strand of VDFB02075321.1, from coordinate 416,849,516 downwards.
ATTATATTGTGAGCTAATCCTCACCATGGTTTTTCCCATTTGGGTTTTCCACATAAAAATCATGGTGTTCATGTGTTGTGTTCTTTTATGTTCTACTAATTCTCATTCTCATTCTTATTATTATATGCATTGGAGTATTTGGATGGTGTATGTTCAATAATTTGAAGAAGATACTAATTCACCCCCCTCTCAGTATCTTGAGTGTTCAACTTACTACACATGCACCTTCCTCAACTTCTCAACAGTTGGGAGAATCTCTTCACTCAATACATTATCTTTTATCTATCTCATTCAATGTGATCTAAATAAATTTTGAAGGTGATCTTTATTATATTCTTACTATGTACTAAACAAATATTTTTCATTACGTTCATATGGTCTATATATAATTACATGTTGGAAAACACTCGATGTCTAATCAAATTGAGGTGAGGGGTGACAAACCAATTGGGTTGTTGGTGCATTATTCAGAAAAGGTTTTGATTACATTCATACTATTTTCTAAAATTCCAAGTTGGAAATAATGGGTGTTATATAACTTGCAACCCACATATCATTCTAAAACACTTTACAAGTAGCAACCAAATTTCTTAGTCATACCTCACCTCAATTTGGTATATTCTTTTTGTATTCCCCATCCACAACTCCTCCCCATGATCATGCAAGCCATGGGGCCCAATTTTATTGGTGGGAAGGAGGTGGTAAAATTTACTTGATGATGCCATTATCTCCTTATTATCGTTTCCCTAATGTTTTCTCCCCTCCATCGGTTTCGTTAGTTTTATCCCCCATTTGGAATGCCCCGCACTTTGTCATCTCATAATGTTATGTATGTTTCTATGTATGCTTTTATGTATGCTTTTATGCATTTTTGTATGTACATAGGTGTGTTTTATTGGGAGATTAGTTGTTTCCCATTACATTCTTATTGTGTACTAAACAAAATTTTTTCATTACATTCTTATTGTCTATATATAACTACATGTTGGAAGACACTAGGGGTCTAATAAAATCAAGCTGAGGGGTGACAAAATAACTAGGTTGTTACTACGTTGATTATAAAAGGTTTTTATTACATTCATAGTATTTTCTAAAATTCTAGGTTGGAAAATAGTGGGTACTATAAAACATGCAACCCACATATTGTTTTAAAATTGTTTACAAGTAGCAAACCAATTGCTTAGTCACCCCTCATCTCACTTTGGTATGTTTTTTTTATTCCCCACTTGCAACTCCTCCTTGTGCTCTTCACCCTTTATGTTTGCGCATGGAGTATGAAATATAGAGTGTTTTCCAACCTATAATTATTTTGCGCATTATCATATTTAACCAATGTGATCACTTGCTATTTTTTGGACAATCAAAGATTACCTTCTACTTTTTGGTCAATCAAGGTGATCACCAAGGTTTTCATTGAATTCTTAATCTTTATTCTTGCATAATTGATGTACACTATGATTTACAACCATTGTGTCTCGCAATAATCTATATTTTTTTAGTTGTTTGTACAAGTAATGATATAAACAAAAGTTTGAAAGTGGTACGTGGTATCTTTCTTGTATGTCTTTTCTGCCCTTATTGATCATGCAAGTTATGGCCTCTCTCATATGCCAAGAGAGATTAGTTTTACATATATCCAAATGAATGTTTAGTACTTCACAATTCCAATAGAATGGAAAAATGGTAGATATAATTGCTGATATATATTACTAGTGTTAGTGATAGGTTAAATTAGAAATTAAATTCCCATTGTATAGTTTAATATTTTTTTTATTGTCTATACAAGCTAGCATGTTGCAATTATCACAACATATAATCCAATATTAGTGAAGTTTGGAATAAAGTGAATTCTTTGTAGCACCAAATGTCTTTAATTCTCTAGCTTGACCTATTTCTAACACTTGTCTTTCTTCCAGGTGGTTGATATAGGCAAGGAAAAAAATTTGAACAAAACAAGGGTAGGTGGATTAAGGTTGCTTCAGTAGACATGAAGCTTCTATGCTAAATATAGGTGATTCTAGTTGTCATAGCTTGAATTACAAGTGTACTAGATAGTTAAATTTCTAAAATTTATTTTGCATTTAAAAGTTCTGATTTTTATATAGATGAGATGCTTAGTGTGGGGGATGCAAACAATTTGGAGTTTAATTTAAATAAAAAGAATGTTACATTATTGTGTATGTATTATATCCCAAAATTTTACATGAATCATGTTTCCTTCTTGAATTGTGAGTGTTCCATGGGAAATGCTTAAAGCATCAGTGAAGGGTGATACTACATCCTTTTAATTATCTTTCTCATAATTAAATTGTGCTAATTTTAGGATGATTTCTCCAACACTACATTGGTATGATTTATCACCCAAAATAGAATAGGAACATTTGGATCCTTGGTAATTAGATTAGATATATTTGCAAAAGAACATAATATTTATCATTTTACAATAGATTATTTCTCCATTTAAATCATGTACCTTCGTTGAAAGGGATGACACATTAGGTTGAGGTGGAATTGGTTGATAATGAATGGATAGGGGATGATGTTGTGGTTGTTGGATTTGACATGTGGCTATGAGGTATTGGGCTTGAATTACGAGGTATTGGATTTGAGGTGAATTGTTTGCTTGAAGTTTTTGGATAATGTTATGGGCGCTTTGAATGAATTTTTGGGGTAAAAGTGCTTGACTTGTTTTAGCATCATGAAGCATGTGGACAAGCTCTTGTGCCATGTCTTCCCATGTTTCCATGGTGTAAAATGATGTTGATTGGATTAAAGAGATGATGATGATTAGGATATGATATGGAATGACAAGATTGGATGATTTGGATGATGTGGCAAGAGTTTATTGGAAATTTGACTTGGGCACTATCAAACACAATATTTCACATGTAAATGCATGAACACACACACCAAGCACAATGATAAGTTTTTCTTCCAAGATTAGATGTTATGATTAAGAAAACACTTGAATACACAACAACAAGCCTGATGACTAGTCAAGTGGGGTATGGCCAATTAGGTCTCAAGTGAGTTTTCACAAGGTTGACTAGGGATGATTTTTGAAAGCAAAATCTTGCCAATAAGCTAGGAGAAAGGGGTAACCCACCCTTCACCTTCACTTCCCAAAGGTATAAAGTTCTTTGGGGCTTAGCTCAAAGTGACAAGATTTCAACTTCCAAACAAGCGTGTCTTTCGATTCACACTTTAATTGAGGTCGTCCCTTGGAGGGGTGTGTGCTCCAAGCAGGCCTCCTAAAAAGGGTTTTGACAAAAGCGAACCAAGTGAGGTGTTTTGGAAGACACACACACTTGATTCACACTCACAGTGATTAATTTCCCTTAAGAAAATTGAAATGTTTAGAAGAAAACAATGAAGCACTCGTTCTTTTTAGATCCCAAATCAAGATGTGATGGAAGACAATGATTAATTTTAGACCCAAATTTTGAAATGTGATTGAAGACAAGATTTTTTTTTTTTTTTTAAACCAATTGCAATGATGTGATCAAACAAGATTTTATTTTTTGTCCCAAATTGAAAGATGTGACAAACAAGATTAAGAGATGAATGATGAAACAAGTGCACCTAGTTATTTTCACTTTCCCAATTTTTGATGTGAATGATATTGCTGCTACTAGAGCTCCTTATGATCACCTACAAGATAAAAAAACAATATTATAATGCAGCCAAAGAAAAGAAAAAGAAAAGAAAAAGACAAGTTCATCAGAAAATTTCTATTTCAGATACTTTTGACAGAGCCGAATTATATTTTAGTATTTTGATAATTTTTTTGATCTGAAAAATAAAAAATCAAAGAAAAGACCCCTACTAATTTTGTGAGAGCTTTCCAGAAATGTAAAGAAGTAAGAAAAATTCCCTGGTTTGCTCTCAGAATCGCGGATTTATGAAAACCATATAGAAAACAAAGATCAAACTTTTTCACATTGTATTTGACTTCCAAACTAAATATGTAAAACATAGACCCTTATTATAATTTCATGAGCTTTCCAGAAATGTAAAAATTTCTGAAAATGCGTCGATTTGCGTCCAAAAAGTCAAATTTATGAAAATACTTAAAATCAAAATAACTTCCACAAAAATGATGATAAACCCTCTATTTTTCTACTATAGCCTCTTGAGATGATGTACAAGGTTCTATAAAAATATTGTAAAAATTTTTGTAGCTGTGTAGAAGATATGAAGAACTTTGTAAAACCTGCGGTTTTGTCCAAAAATTGTCAGATCTGCAAAACAAAGTTAGTAAAAACCTGCAAAAAACACCATTAAAAGCCTTGTATGCACTACATAAACCCTTGTTTGCACTACAGAAAACCCTTGGATTCTCTAAAATGAGAATTTTCGTCAGAAAGTTGAATTCCAGAATGCAAAATCCTGTCAGAAAACCTGCAGATAAATGTTAAAAATGGGGCAAGGCCCCACGGTGGGCGCCAATTTGTAGATAGGTAAATAAATCAAAGAGTTTAAATTCCTTTGAAGAAAATAAACAAATTAAATCCTATCAAGCACCATGAAGTACAAACTAGAATGAAAAATAAAAATAGTAAACAAATAACATGCAAACCGATTTTCAAACTAGTGTTGATTGATCTCCATGGCTCTTCTCCACCTGCACAATGATGCAAGATTTCGAAGGTTGAATGTTGGAAGAATGTTGGTTGCTCAATTTTGCAGCATAACAATGTGATAAAGGTTTGAAGGAGAATGGTGGATGAAAGATGGAAGATTCCATAATGATTTTGACAAAGTGAGGATGCCTAAGAATCAACCTCCTAAATGAATTGTGAGAGGTTGTATTTATAAAGTTCCCAAAAACTTCTGATTGGCTGATATGATCAATGGTTGTGATAATTCCTGGTAGATCGAATGGTTGAAGAAAGATGAAATTGAAGAGAAAATAAAAGAACCCTAAAATCAAGATTTTTCTATTTTACTATGAAAGAGGAAAAAGAAGAGAAGATAAGAAATCATCTTTCTTTAAAAGAATAAAAGAAAGATTTAAAGCTAATAAATAATTAATTAAAAAAAATCAATTATTTATTTGTGGAGGACATTCAGCTTTTCTTAATTAAATAAAATATTTAATTAAGCTTTTAAAAGCAGAAGAGAACTTGTGGTGAGAAAAGAGCTTTAATCAGTTTTATTGAAAAAAGCAGAATATCTCATAATTAAATAAAATATTTAATTATGATATGAGAAGATTGCACAATTAGGTTAAAATACCTAATTTTGATTTGGAAAGAAAGGATAAGATATTTTTAATTAAATAAAATTTATTTAATTAAATCACTTTTTATGAAATTAATTAAATGAAACATTTAATTAATTAGAAGAAGAAAATTAAATAGAAGAAAAGGAGATATTTAAATTTAATTACATCAAATGATTTAATTTAAATTCAAACAAATGATAATTAATTTAAATAAATAGAATGTATTTATTTAATAAATTAAGTGGACATGTGAAAATAATTAAATAAAGTAAATTTATTTAATTAGGAAAGAAGAATAAGATGAATGAACAATATAATTAAATTAATTAAATTTAATCATATGTAGAGGACTTTAGAAAACTAATTAAATAATAAATATTTAATTAATTGTCAGGATTATAGACATGACCATTTTTATGTGTATACAGGTTTAACTATCTACCCCGAAGCTTGGTTCACGCCATTAAGTGTTTTTGACAAACAACATGTTTTCAAACACTGTATCTATGTGAGGACATTCAAAGCTGAACATGTAACAACTAAATAGGTTAGTCACACATGAGCTCAATTTGGATAGTTTTCCTCATTTGTGATACTTCTAGAATGAACATTAAAATTGCAAAATTATAAAACCCTTAATAGAAAATCACATAATGAACTCTACATATCAAATGAAAACCCCTTTTTGCAAGGAAAACCATTGGAAACCCATCAATGAATACTATTTTTTTGTTCAATTCTTGAAAGTCCCTACGTAGAATGGAAAAATGTCTTATATTTCTAGAAGATATACATACCTCCTAGCTAGTTGCCCGCATGCCAAACGTGTTATGGTAGGGAGAGTGGTCGATCTGCCTCAACCTCTGAATGCCTACAACTCCCTTTTGTGCTCTCTGACAACTCGCAAAATGGTGAATGTCAAAAATGGTGACATGTTGGGCTTTCCATCCTTTCCAAATTATGATTTTTAAAACATGATGATGGTTATGATGCATCTAACATGCATTTTTGTAGGGAGAATAACCTCATCCAATGGGAAGATGCTAATATCCCTACAAAATATAGTGAAATCAAGCTATTATCCTAGAGAAAGCCTATGTCTTGGACATGATAGCATAATCACACATGTCTTATCACTAAAAAATGGAAATATGTTATCATGTGTAAGCCATGTGGCTTTGTAGGGAGATCAACTTCTACAATTGGACATGGATATTACCCCTATGAGAATGCATGCCAGAGGCATCATAACATATAAAAATCCATTAAAACATACAAAAATACAAGCACCACATGATGGGATAACATGGTGCGGGGCCTCCCAATATGAGGGATACAAGTGAAAAATTTGGAAGATGGGAGGAAACATTATGGCAATGAAAGCGAGGAGATAATGGTGGCATCAAATCAGTTTTCCTTTCTTCTATTGGTTTTAACGTTGTGGTAGGATTTCAACAACAAAACTCACCATCCCATAGGCTTCAGTGAGAATCTATCCGTTTAATTGAATTATGTGCACCCGTAAGCATTGGAGTTAGACTAATGTGAGTAATACTTGAGTTCTAAATTTTAATAACTATTATTTTTTGAGAAGATTTGTTCAAATATGATATTGCACAAAATAATTGGAGGTTAAAAAACACTCTTTATTCTGAGTTCTTTCATTTTGCACATTGAAAGTTGAATATTTGAGAGAATGGGGTGGAGTTGCAAGTGGGGGATATATAAAACTATCCAAATTCATCTGAGGGGTGAGTAGAAAATTGGGTTATTACTTATCAAGGGTTTTAAAACAATATTTGGGTTGTAGGTTTCATCATGCCCAGTGTTTTCCAACCTCTAATTACACATGGTTGGCCTTGTCATTGCATGAAAATTTTGACCTATCAATTCCTAATACAAGCATCAGATAAGACCTCTATAAAAAAATGACAACTTGGCATCTTTGGAGAAAATTTAAAATATTTGCAAAACAAGTTATTCTCTCCAGCACAAATCACCACCTCTTCCATAATTTGATCCACTAATCTCCATGAAATTGAAAGATGTCATCAATGCATGATGGAGAGAAGAGCATGTTTTTCAAATGAGAAAGGTACGCTTCAAAATTTCCCAGTTGTCATGAAATGTTATCATGTTTTTATAAATGTTGTTATTGCAAGATGGTGTGTCCCTTGATCTTCCTTGTGCAACATGGAACTTCAGTTTGTGACATGCTTAACCAACTCCTATGGATCTCTATATAAATTTTTTGGTTTTATTGGGAATTAACAAGTCAATCTTTTGGTACAATGACAACCACCAATGTAACAATCTGTATCAAATTGGTGCAGGAGCACCTTGCTCTTTAAATACCTTTAATAGGCAAAATTTCAATTTTTTGAATTCTTCAAAATAAAAGCATGTAAATATTTGTAAGAGGTCTTGAATTAGTCATATTTAATGTATTGTCATTCTAGGAGGTCAAAAAGATAGAAGAAGCAGATTTTGAAAAAATGTAAAAGTTACCAATTTGTAAAATGCAACAAAAAGCAAAAAAATAATAGAAGTTGAAGAGTCTTTTTGGGAAATTTGAAGAGATAGATCAATAGAAGTAGTTGAAGAATCAGTAAATGGTTGGGAATCATCATATAAAGCATTGTGGTGGTAAGCAAGAAAAGAATCTTGTAATTTTGGAATAAAACTCACTATTCTGCAATTTTTTATACTTTTCTTTCTTATTTTTAAACTTGTATGCCCTGCACAACAATACAAGGCCTTGATTTTTCATTATCTCATATAGGATAGTATTTTTGAATTTACTTAAAATCAATTTGAAGGGCTAGCATCATATTTTAAGTTTGTTTGGAGACCAAATAAAGAAATTTGTTAGAAACCCTCAACAAGAGTTTGAGAGTCTTTTAAGGATCTAACCTACCATTCCAAAAATGTAGGTGTAATAGATCAGTGGAATGGGGTATTAGGAAGTTTTTTTAGATTTATTTTGTTGTGTATGTAAGTGTGTTGTTGTAGGAAGTGGAAAATATAAAGCCAAGATTGTTGCCCTCACTGAAATACTATGTTTTTCAAGTAAAAATGGTGCCTACAAGTGATGAAATGAAGAAAATAAATTGGGAAAGGTTGGTGAACAGTGTAATTTACATGTGCAAACCTGTTCAAATGTTTTTGAAGTAGTTTTTAAGTGGCAGGAGGTTTGGAATATGATTTTCTAATAAACCCCCATTTGTTGAGTTTGTTTTGTGCTAGAAACAAGGGTTTGTGTTTGTAACCTCAAGAAAGGATTAAGGAGTTAAAATCTTGTGGATTTTGATGTTCTTACACTTTATTTAAGAATTTTTATGGTTATTTAATTATTTGGAGTTGATTATATGGCACTTGCTTTGTTAAGTAGGCCTATTTGAAGCCTAAATGAAATGGGATAGTCAATTTTTTATCGATTCTTTTCAAAACACTAGAACCTACTATTGAATTATGTTTAATAAGGCTGAAATGGGTTCCCAAAAATGTATTTATTATGTATATATTCAACGTGGTTTGCAAGATACACCCAATTTAGTGTTTTGGAACTTACAAACAAAGTTGGTCTTCTAGTGCAAGCAATTAAGAAATTTGAAAAAAAAAAAGTGAAAAGGTTGATTTTTTATGTTTGAAAAATATTTAAAGGATGTTGGAAAATATGTCTCAAGGCTTGGTAGAAGTTAGAAAGGTTAACTTGTTAATTTTGTGGATTTAAGCAAAACTAACCCATAGGCAAGGTGGTGCATTGACTGCATAGAGAGTGAAGATCTGGTAAACAGTGATTTGTGTGATGGAATATGATTTGATTCTACCTTAATAATGTTGTTTGAGATGTCTCATGGTTTGGAAAAGATTAAAAGGAAGATTTGTAGTTTTTTGATGTTTTGATGCTTCTTAGCATGATGGAATCAAGGTATCTCGATGAGGAATTTGATTATGTGATTAGTTTGGGGACTAATAATATTATTTTTCTTTTGGTACTGTCAAAACAAGAAGTTCTAAGTTGTGTTAAGGTTTGATAGAGAAATGAGTATAGAATGGATGATATGTAGCCCTTACCATGTTAAAGCAAAGGATAACTTGTTGAATAGTGAAGAGATGATTGGTTCAGTGATTTATTATAAGGTTATTGGTCTAGTTTAGTCTATTTGATGTTGGTTAAGGTGAATTTGGATCTGATAAAGGTTTGTGGTATTGATTTGGTGATTGTAATGGTTGATATCCTAGAGAATGACAAGTGAAATTGGTGAATTTTGTAGTAATTTTTTTATGGATTTTGGTGAAAGAATAAAGAATTCTTGGTGATTTGTGTATTGATCTTCTCAGTAATATTTTGGATCTTGAGTAACCTTGATGAATAGATGTTGTTGATAGATTCTCTTGCATCATAGATACGAGGTCATAAGTTTGAACATCTCACTTGCACTTGGGGGGGATCATTGCAAGATGGTGTGTCCCTTGGTCTTCCTTATGCATCACAGTGCTTGGGTTAGTGACATGGCTTAATCACCTCCTATGGGGCTTGTATAAATCTAGCAGTTGTATCAGACATTAACATGTTAATCTTTTGGTGCAATGACAACCACCAATGTAACAGTTACTTTTAGAGGTTAGAGGAGAAAATAGGGTACATATTTGATGTGGTTTTTCTATGAGCTTTCTAGTGGTATCATCTATAGATCTTGATGTCAAAACAAAACAAAAAGGACCACATATTGGCAGGGTGGAAAATGTAGTGGGTTTTTTTTCTTTTTTTTTCTTGTTCTAATTTTTCTTCATATGGTGAAGATGTGAAAGCTAATAATTTCTTTGATTTAGCTATACAGGATGTCATGTAATACATAAGCATGGGTCTCTAGTTGGTTGAACAACTACCAACTATATATTCCATGTAATGTCCTTACTTGGATAGAGGAATTGAGTCTCCTAAAGAGTTGTGGGAAAAGATATTAAAGAGAATTGATAGAATACAGTCAAAGTATAGTGATGTCAAATAACATAATTATGCTCATTTTTTTGACTATTTCTTTGGCATATGGGAAAAAATGAGCATGGGCGTTCAATATCACAATCTACAAATAGAGATTGTAAATTTTTGTGACTAGACAATTCATTTTTACTGAGAGATGTGAGACCTTTTCCTAGCTAGATACATCAAGAAGGTATCCATTAAACCAATAGTAATAATCTAGAATCACAATCTTCCCAAGGAGTTGATCATGAAATTTATGAGATTCCTTAAGAGGGAATCTAGAATTAGTCATCACATGGGTCCTATTGAGGAATGGTTGCTTGTTGTGTTGAAATTCAACTACACTATTAGGTTTGATGATGAGTCTTATTATAATTGGTATTAGAGTTAGGTCATGGGTTCGAATCATTTGGTCATGCTGGGGGGGAATTTTTGGAAGTTTGGTGCTTCCACACTTCAGTCAATGTTGACTTTGTGATTCGTGATATGGTTTAACCGCCTTCCAAGCATCTTATTTGACACTTATATTGAGAATAGAAAGGTCGATGTTTTCATGCAATAGCAAGGCCAACCTACATAGACAATATGAATGTAATGACAACATTTTGGTTACTTACACAATAAGAACCCAATTGGTTGGTAACACCTCATTTGAATTTGGATACTTTTATGTATCCTCCACCTACATTTATATTGATAGTATGAATGTCTTGGAAGCCTCTTGTTTTGTAGTCAGTAATAATGTAATGAAGTTCACCTTCAAAATATATAATAACTCTTAGTTATAGTATAAATTGTATTTGAATTTTTGTGTATGATTGAAACAAATAAATGCACAAAATAATGGTAGATTAGAAAACAAAATATGGGTTGCAGTTGTTTCATTTTCATGTTTAAATCTAAATGGTTGAGAACACAGGGAGAAGTTGTAGGTGGGTGATACATAAAACTAACCAAATTGACCTAACGGGTGATTAACCTATTGGGTTGTTATGTGTAGAGGGTTTTATAACACTATGTGGGTTGTAGGTTTCTTAATGCTCAATTTTTTCCAATATCATTACATTATTGTTATCTATATAGTAAAAGGTTCTCAAGATAATCACAAAACATACCAAATTGAGACGAGGGGTGAGTAACCAATTGGGTTGTTACTTTTAAATCGTTTTAGAATAGTATGTGGGTTGCAAGATTTACAACACCCAGTGTTTTCCAACTTGACATTTCACATAATAGTTTAAAGTTCTTGAAAAGATTTTGTTATTTAGATAGTACAAATGTAATGAAAGGAATCTTCAAAATTTACAACTATTAGTTATGGTAAAAATTACAATTTAGTATCTTCATGTGATTGAAAAATAAATGAACAAAATAATTGCAGTTTGGAAAACATAGTGGGTTGTGAGTTATTTCATTTTGGAGGTGGGGGATACATAATTGAAACCAAATCAAGTTGAGGGGTGAATAACCAACTGGGTTGTTACATGTATAGGGTTTATTAACACTATATGGGTTGTAGGTTTCATAACACCATATCTTTTTCAACTTGCAATTTTGCTTATAGTATGAATGTATTAAAAACACTTTTTTATTTAGATAGAAAGAATGTAATGAAAGGCACCTTAAAAATTTATCACATCTTAGGTAGACTAAAAATTTCATTTCAAATTCCTCTTATGATTGAAAAAAGATATGCTTGCTTACAACAAACGGTGTAATAAATTTTGGAACTTTAACTGTCTATAACACTTGCAACTATTTTACATTTTATAGCCAACCAGGGATGCATGATTTAAAAGGGAAACCGCTTTGTAAAGTGATGAATTTTGTTAAGGTGATCAGCACACCTAAAAGGGTGTGTATTGGTGTATCTTCTTCAAGATAGTCACATTCAACAAATGTGCAAGTAAGATCCAGTAATTACAAGATGCAATTAAGTGTATAATTTTAATCTCTCATAAGTATTTACGATGTTTACTAGAAAGTGGGAATGTTTTAATCAAGAGGTAGCAATCGTTGTATACTTAACATCCCCTCATTTTAGGAAAGCGTTGAACACTAAGGTAGTGATGTGTTCGTTAATTGATTGTGAACTTCCAATTACCCTTTACTTCCAATGCATCAATCAAAATGCTTTACAATTTTAGTTAGAAAAATTCATGTCTATTATGAATATGTTGATTTTGAATAGTATATTGTTCCTTTGATTCAGGACTATAATCAAAGAGACAATCATGCTCCTGCCATATTAAACAACAAAGAGGAAGAGTTTTCAAAGGGCGACAAGGTGTGAATGAAGCATAGGGTGATGTGGAGGATAGGAAGGTAGATATAATAACTCAATTATTGTATCATTTGGTTGTGTTTATATGTTGTGCATTCAAATTATTTTAATATCAAATGTATTAAGCTATTTTATTCTTTGAATTTGTTGTACGAGCTACTGCTAAATACATAAGAGAAGTGGAGAATATGAGATGCGTATATTACTATATTTTAGAACAATGTACGAGAAAATTTCATGATTGGAAATTTTTCAACATGCATAGGATTCAAGATCACCACCATCCTATTCTCATATCACAAAAGTGTGGCCAAAGTGCATTAAGGGGGGGGGGGAACCAAAAGGCCCCCCTCCTCCCCCTGTGAAATTGAAAAAGTATCTTCAAAATAAGGTGGATAATATGGAGTACCAACTAAAGCTACGAGAATATCTAGCAAAAGCATTTTATTGAAAGATTCTATAAAAATTATGGTAAGAAAATATTTTGTCTACTTCCCAAGGAAGGAAAGGACAAGGTGAATGAGAAATTGTGTAATACAAGAGTGACAAGAACAAGGAGAAAAGAAGGATAAATATTGTTGATGTAAGAGAAAAAGAGAAAGGACGAAATGGAAATGTGGAATTAAACTATTAAATTTGTATTTTGGTTGGTTCTTTTTTTTTATGCATACAAGGTGCACTTAATGTTAGCTTACATGACATGACAGGGTGATGGTCAACAAGCGATTCCTACCACCTGGCAGAGTATTGTTCATTGGGTAGAGGAAGTTGTGCCTACGAAATCCCAAGATGATGTTGTTCCTCCCAACCCAACATCTAACATTCAGAAGGAGTGTACACAGTCTAAAGTTTCAAGGAACCCTCACATGAAGAAATGAGAACAAATGGTGATTTCAAAATATTTTGTTTAATGTTTTTTTTTAATTTTTTCAATGAATTGGTTGTATGCATCTAAATTTGATGTGACATTTCAATTCCTACTATTACAAGGCAAGGATGAACAAAAAAGTGTTGGCCTCGAGTAGGGTGCTATTGATTTGGAAGATGAAGTAGTGCCCATGAAAGCACAAGATGAGTTTGTTCCTCCCAACCCATTATATAACAATGAGAAGGAGTGTACATGGTCTAAATTTTCAAGGCCCCCTCACATGAAGAGAAAAGAGAAAATGGTGTTTTTGAAATCTTCTATATAATATTTGTTTTTATTATTTCAATGGATTGGTTGCATGCATCTAAATTTTATGTTGCATTTCAATTCATGCTATTACAGGGCAAGGATGAACAATTAAGTACTGGCCTTGAGTAGGGTACTATTGATTTGGAAGATGAAGCAGTGACCATGAAAGCACAAGATGATGTTGTTCCTCCCAACCCATTTTCTAACATTGAAAAGAAGGAGCATACACAGTCTAAACTTATAAGGCACCCTCACATGAAGAAACAAGAATAAACAAGGAATTTGAAATCTTCTATTTAATATTTGTTTTGATTATTTCAATGAATTAGTTTCATGTATTTGAATCTAATGTGGCATTTCAATTCCTGCTATTACAAGGCAAGGATGAACAATGAAAAGTTGGCCTCAAGTAAGGTATTGTTGATTTGGAAGATGAAGTAGTGCCCATGAAAGTACAAGATGATGTTGTTCCTCCCAACCTTCCATCTAACATTAAGAAGGAGCATACATAGTCAAAAGTTTCAATGTGCCTTGACATGGAGAAACTAGAAGAAGCGGTGAATTCAAAATATTCTATTTAATGTTTTTTTTTTATTTCAATGAATTGGTTGCATGCATTTGAATTTGATGTGGCATTTTAATTCCTGTTATTAAAGGGAAAGGATGAATAACACAGTGTTGGCCTTGACCTTATTGGTGATGTGGTTGCAATGGAAATGGGAAACACTAATAGGGATGGACATGTGGATGGGGAGAGCACTATCCTACAAGTGGGATAGGGTAATAAAGATGGAAATGGGGATGGGGATAGCACCAGCCTACAAGTGGGATAGAGTAATAAAGATGTACATGGGGATGGGGAGATCACTAGCCTACAAGTGGGATAGGGTAATGAATATGGACATGGCGACAAGGAGAGTGATGGCCTACAAGGGGAAATGGCAATAAAGATGAACATGGGGATGGGGAGAATAGTGGAATGCCATCTATATTGATAATAGACACAACAAACTTCCATGCTTTTGTTCTGATTTCTTTATGAATCCTTTAATATGTCTTCAATTATAGTTCACATCAATGACATTTCCATTGTAGAAAAATCATGTTAATGAACAAATGATAGAGTTCAAGGGCATTACTTTTAAGATCGATGATGGTGTTGATCTTTAGAGGTGGCATAAACTAGTTGGTAAAGGAGTTGTAAGTGTTGTTAGTAGACATGCTCTTACCCATGGCCTTCCCCACCCAAAACATTGTGTGAGAGTTGACATTGTTAAAACAATTATTGGTGACTGTGAAGTGGCTTTTGGATGTCCTAGTGTAGAGAATATCAAAGAGTGTGTGGGAAACTTCATGATATGGAAGCTCTTTGAGTTGCAACATTTTCTTATAGAGGTACATATAAATGATATCTTTTTGTATATATCATACTACCTTATATTTGTTTTCATCCATACATTAATTTTTCAAATTGTTTCTTATAGGATGAAGGTGTTCAAAGTGTGAAGGAAAAAGTACATCCTCTCCAAAAATATATTGTTGCATGTTCATCATCTATGAGGGTTCGTGGAATTGGAATCACCCTCTTGAGATACACAACCCAAAGAAAAGTTTCATAAATTATGAATACATGACCTCAATTACAAAGAATAGGTAGCATAGGATATGATGAGATAGTCTCACAATACTCATTATGCATTATGGGTTTCATTATTTCATTATTGAACAATTATGGTGTAGACATATAATATTTTCATATATTTGAACACTATGTTGTTATACATTTCATATCAAAATTTTCATGGCCCTATATAATTACATTATCAACAATGTGAAATAATGGTAGGAAATTCCACCTAAAGTGTTATTGTTTATGGTAGCTTGCTTATATATGAAAGAGATAAGTTGACATGTAAATCATTCGACCTTGTTGGAACACAATGATCTACTAAGAGGGGGGTGAATCAGTAGATACCAAAAATTTGGCTCTCAAGAGCCTTTATGCAAACTACTTCCTTAACTCCAAATACCTTGTGTAGATTTCTTACTCAACTCTTACTGTGTAGATTGAAAACTAAAGATGCAAACATAAACATGCAAATAGAAAATCAACACACACATTCCCACAACACTAGATATATATATGGAAAACCCAAGATGGAAAAACCATGATGAGAAATGTTTCTTGAGTCTACTTCTCAAATCCAGCCTCACAATCCAAATCTCTATTACAATGTTTGGGGCTATAGCCCAAGTAAACTTCAAATCCCTAATTTAGAAGCTACAACTTCAAGGATGCACCAACACCCTATTTTAGGAGCTACAAATATAAGGAGAATGCAATCCCCTAAATTGAGCTACAACTCAATATAATGAGGCTAAAACCTCTTACAACATTGCAGGATCATATATGCATAGATTGGTTCTGCATAACCTATAATGCATCAATACATTCACTACATTGTTGCACTTTCTACAACTTACACTTTGCTATTGAACTTGCACTCTCAGCAACGCATCCCCTCTGCTTTGCACTCTCTCTTTTCCTCCCCAACACTTAGAACATTTTTGTTCTATCTTCCTACACTATACACTCTCTTCTTACTCTACCTTTGTTGCACACTCAACAATACATACTTATATTCAACATCTTGTGCATTGGTTGACTTCACACACACATAGTAGATACAACACACAAACAATATTATATTTTCTTCTTTCATTTTTTACCTGTTGTCTCTACCTCGAGATTCTCTATATCATCTAGATCATCTCTAGGTTATTGTTAGGGTTATCTTCACATACTAACTTCACTAGCAAGCATCCTCTACCTCGAGCCACACACACCATTTTCCAAATCATCATAAATAAATCTAATAACATTTACTAGATATGGACATATCTTAAATTGAGCCACATAACATTTAATTATGTTATAGAGAATTTTCCCAAATCATCTCTCTATCAAACCCTAGAAAATGGTATGCATTCAATGCATTCTGTTGTCCATTCAATTTGATTCGATCTTCAAATATTTTAAAAACTATGTCGCTACTTAACAAACCAAATCTTCATCAACATTGGTCACATGTGCAATTGGATCAATTCATTATTTCTCTAGTGTCAATTACCAGTCATAACCCCTATTCACATGGACTAGACCATTGTAGATCTTCAATATTGAATATTGTATGTTGATCTTCTCTCTCACACCAAGATCCTACAATCCTTTGTTCATCTCAACACCTTTAAATCACCACCATTCAATTAGCTTCAATTATACTATCGCTATTGATCCTCATCTCATTCCAATCGCTTATCACCTCCTGATCTTTGTCGTTTGATCTCCACCATCAACCATATAACTATTGCAATCACATAGTGCATCACAATAACCTTAAATCATGATCATCGGATCAACCTTCTTCAAATCCTTCAATCTTGATTGTTGGATGAATAGTCCTTTAAATATCCACCATAAATTTCCTCCATACACTGCTTACCAAACACAGGGTCCACTAAGACACATGTCCAAAGCTCGCTATCCCACAAGCTCTAATAACGGGCCCACACAAACTTTTTGGGGATTGCAGGCTGTTGTTATTTTTCATCCACATCATCACCATGCAACTAACAACAATGATGAGAGTTGGTCTATTGAGCAATCACTCTTCACCATTTGGACATATTGACACATACATTATTGGCTCCTATCAAGTGGGTGGTCCCCACCATCCACATGCCATCCTTGTCAACACCATGCAACAACCATCACCTATGTGACTTGACGTGCTAGTCAATCACATACCACCACATGTCATCATTCACCATCACTTTCTACCATGTGTCATGTCATTCACTTTTTGACTGTTCCATCGATGTACATCATTCTTACCCTACCAAGTCCCATAGTCAGCATCACATTCTCCTATCGCCCTATCAAAGAGACCTTCTTCCAGGTCCTCATGATACCATATTGTCTCACGGATGGGTAGGTCATCGCTGTATCGAAGAGACAATCATGAAACTCTCTCTTATCTACATCTCTCTCTCCAATCAAGCACATATTGGAATATCGAAGAGACATCCAAACAAGTCTCATCGATGAAATCCCTTGATGATATCACCTATCCACCTCATCGCCATGTCACTACATCATAATCCACAATAAGTATATGGATTACCATTTACTCAATCCTGTCATGCTACGTGTCTACATTGTCATCACTATCATCACTGTCATCCATGACATTATGGTTGGGTCCTTCTCACCTTTTGGGTACCTTCCTTATAGTCGAGTACCACTATCTTCATCAACTGTCATCATTTTTCCATCGTAGATTAATCTCCACCATTTTTTTGCTAACCCCATGGGATTTAGTCGAAACCCACCACAAACTCAACAAATTCTGGAGGCACCATCCAATCTCCAAGGCTTGACCTCCATTGTTGATCAAGCAAAGACAAATATTTTATTTGCAACTAAGGGAAAAATAAAATTTGTTGAATATTTGTCAGGCTGCTAAACATAAGGTGAAGGAGTCGATTCCCTAAATGACATCAAAGGCTTAAGTCACAACTTAAGCAACCAAAAAAAAGTGATAGATAGTCAACATCAAAATAGAAATACCTTTTACAACATCATGACTGCAACCCTAGGGTTTAACTAGTAAACCCTAATTTTGTTTGAGAGAACAAATAAAACCATTATGAGCACATCCTTCAACCTCTAGACTTACAATTTATGTTTATGAGAAGCTCTTAAGGTATGTGCAGGATCATGATGGGCCAAAAAGTGGTGATATGATCAGTATGTGTAGGGTATGTGGTTGATGACTTTTTTTTTACAAAAAAATGATGAAATAAAAAGTGTTTTTAAAGGAGATTTTCAACTTTCCAACAATATAAATTATGCTTTACTTTGAATTGAATAAATAATTATTATTCATTTTCTTTTTGAATTATGACTAAAGTCCTAATTGATAGGCTAATTGAAAAACATCTATAGCTTTAAAATGGTATCACATTTTTTGAATGTGAAACATGTGTCGCATTCTATGCTTCACACTATAGGATTAAAAAAATGAATTTCATGAAGTTTTGACCAAGTTAATGTGGTCAGACATACGAGTTTTTATATTTTTTAAAAGTTGTAATAAAAATATCATAATTAATTATTTACTTGGAAAAAAATTACAAAAAAAATTGCATCACATTGGGGCATGAATCCTCTACTTATATCTAAAATACCATAAAAAATGTTATCACTTTATTGTGGCTAGGGTGGTCAGACAAACACCTCCTTATTTTTTCCCTAAAATTTAAGTACTATTGCATTGAAATTTCAATTTTTCACCAAATAGATTTAAAAAAATAAATAAACCTGGTAGTTTATAAACTAAATTTAATTTTCTACAGATTCTATTCTTACATATTTTTGAAATAATATAGATAAATTATTCAATTTTTTACATCAAGTTTCCTAACTTTGATTTTTCTAAATTTTTTGCCACTTACGAGCCTGGTTTTTCCATGATGATCATACACATACCCCTTAGAAAACTCACGTCAAATTTGTAGCCTAATTTTCCATCAAATACATTTCTCTCATATTCATCCTTTGTCATCATGCCAACATCTCCCTTGCATGATCATTTCCACACTCCTTTGACATCAAAGACAAAATCATAGTAAATACATTCAAGATTCTCTTGTAACTCCATGACAACATTTTAGTGTATGCATTCACGAACAACCAATACCCATGCTTCCATTCACTGAAAACCATATCTCCTTGACATAGATGACACTTTCCATTAATTCCATCACCTTCATTTGCATGAACAACTCCATTTCATCTCTGATCTTCTTTCATCATGTCAGCAATTTGCCTTGCATGATTTTCCCTTTTGGCATAAATGACAACTATATGCCAACAAACCTCAACAAATTTGAATATAGTATTCAATGTTATTCAATACAATAATTGCATACATGGTATTCAATAGAGTATAGAAATAAATTTTGTGTGTATGTATATGTATGTATCTATATGGGCAACTATTTGCAGTGTTGGAAAGCACACTTTTCCCTCTCATTTATTTCCTTATGAAAAGTTATTGTTTCATTATGACCAAGAATTTAGTGAAATCCATTTTCAAATTTTAGAACAACTATTTGGTACAATAAAAATGGCATTTCCCTTCTTCCATTTGATTGGAAGAGATAAAATGGTCACATTGTTTGTAGTGTTGGAAATCACACTATCCCCTGTTTGTTATTTCCTTATGAAATTTTTTGTTTGGTTACGACCATGAATGTAATCAAGTCAACTTTTGAATTTTAGAACAAATCTTTCATACAATAAAAATGGCACTTTCCTTTTTCCATCTGATTGGAAAGATAAAATGCTCACATTATTTGCAATGTTGGAAAACACACTATCCCTTGTCAGTTATCTCCTTATGAAAAGTTTTTGTTTCCTTATAACCAAGAATGTAATGAAGTCCACTTTCAAATTTTAGAACAAATATTTGGTAGAGTGAAAATAGCATATTTCCTTTCTTCATGTGATTGGAACAAATAAAATGCTCACATTGTTTGCAGTGTTAGAAAACACACTGTCTCATGTCAGTTATTTAGTCATAATTTTTTTTTGTTTCCTACACTCCAAAAATGCAATGAAGTCAAATTTTAGAACAAATATTTAGTAGTGTGAAAATATCATTTCCTTTTTTCATGTGATTAGAACAAATAAAATGCTTGCATTGTTTGTAGCATTGGAAAACAAACGGTCCCCTGTTAATTGTTTCCTTATGAAAAGTTTTTGTTTTGTTATGACCAATAATGTAATGAATTCCACTTTCAATTTTAAAACAACTATTTGGTAGAGTGAAAATGGCATATATCATTTTTTCATGTGATTGTAACAAATAAAATGCTCACATTGTTTGTAGTATTAGAAAACACATTGTCTCATGTCAATTATTTCATCATGAATTTTTTTTGTTTCCTATGCTCCAAAAATTCAATGAAGTCCAATTTCAAAGTTTAGAAAAACTCCTTGGTAGAGTGAAAATGTCATTTCCTTTTTTCATGTGATTAGAACAAATAAAATGCTCGCATTGTTGCAGTGTTGGAAAACACACTGTCTCGTGTTAGTTATTTCATCATGATTTTTTTTTGTTTCCTATGCTCCAAAAAATGTAATGAAGTCCACTTTCAGATTTTAGAACTCTTTGGTAGAGTTAAAATGGCATTTCCCTTTTTCATGTGATTGGAACAAATAAAATGCTTACATTATTAGCAGTGTTGGAAAACACACTATCCCATGCTAGTTACTTCATTGTAAATATTTTTTTTTGTTATGACCAAGAATGTAATGAAGTCCACTTTCAATTTTTTGAACAACTCTTTGGTAGAGTGAAAATGGCATTTCCTTTGTTCATGTGATTGGAAAAAATAAAATGCCACATTGTTTGCAGTATTGGAAAAAACACTATCCCATGTCAGTTACTTCATTTTGAATTTTTTTGGTTTCATTACAACAAATAATGTAATGAAGTCCACTTTCAATGTTTAGAACAATTATTTGGTAGAATGAAAATGGAATTTCATTTTTTCATGTGATTGGAACAAATAAAACACTCACATTGTTTGCAGTGTTGGAAAACACACTATCTCGTGTCAGTTATTTCATCATGAAATTTTTTTGTTTCATAGGCTTCAAAAATGTAATGAATTCCACTTTCAAATGTTAGAAAAACTCTTTGGTAGAGTAAAAATGGCATTTCCTTTGTAACTACTAGCTTGAGAATTTTTTTTGTTTCAGTGCGAATTTTATACGAATCTTATGTGAACGAACACCAAATGCGAAGAAAGAGGGATTCAAATTCAAAAAAAGAATCCATAATCGGTAACTTCGAAGGATCTAAAGACATGGATCCTAATAGAAGACATAAAAAAGAAAACAAAAACAATAATACAAAATAGGAGAGGAAGGTAAAACCAAGAACAAGAAGAATACATGAAATAGAGGAGGGGAAATACAAATTTGATTTCAAGAAGCTGCATTTTATCACTTGGTTGAACCACATCAAAATAGACAAGAAGAAATTATGAACAATGTCCATAAGAAAAGAAGGCCTTGAAATACCTAAAGGACAACAAGCACATAGGTTAGAACAATACAAAAAGCAGATAGAATATCATCCTTCCAGAATTAAACCAATAAGAAAGAACCAAAGCTGAAGGAAAAAGGAACAAATCACCCACTGAACTAAAAAAAGGGAGAATCTAGAACAAAGGTACTAATCGAAATAGATGTCCAAAATAAAATGGAGGAGTTCATTGGAATTTTGAAAGATCTAGCCATAATCTACAAAATCCTAGGAAAATGGTCTATACACAAAAATGAGACACAAATTTTGACCCCCAAGCATTGTTATCATATTCAAAAGTGAAATGGATAAGAATTTATAATCTACCCCTTGAATTCTGGTCAAAAGAATTCTTAGAAAAAATTGGTAGATCCTTGGGAGCACTAGTAGAAATTGATGTCCCTCTATTGAAAGAAAACTCTTATCTCTATGCCAGAATTAAGATAGAAGCAATAAAATAAATTCTTGAGGAAATTAATCTCAAAACCAAAGAAGGGATATGGAAGCAAGGCATCAAAATAGAGGAATGGATGGTACCTAGTTATAAAAGGATTCCAAAAGAATAAAAGCATAATAATACAAAGGGATCCTCCAAAACTTAGGCAGATATGGAAAAAAAAAAAGGAAATCAATGATTCAATAAAGAAATCGGGTCTCCAAACCATAGGGTAAACTTAATCATAAACTAGTTATAAATCACAAGGCTTGATGAAAAAGGGGCACATGAGTCAAACACAAAATTACCTTCAATCCCGAGTCCCAGGCATGAGATGCCACTTTTAGAGGAGGAAGTACAAGGTCATAACCAGACAAAGAAAGGACTGAAGAGTATTAAGAACTTCCTTCAAGAAATCAAAGGGATGGAGCACCCCCAACAAGAAGAACCATGAAGATTACAATATGGAATGTAAGGGGTTTGAATAACCCAAAAAGGAATCTAATTAGATGACAAATAGTGAAAGGAAATATAGATATCATTATCCTACAAGAAACCAAGATAGAGGAGGAAAACAAGAAAAATCTTTAACATCTTGGGTTGGGATGAGGCATATTCTAAATCTTTCAGAACCATTAGAGGGCTAGACATACTTTTGAGAAGCAATATTATTGATGTCAACATAGTGGATAAGAAACCATACTAGATGTTATGCAATATCAAGTGCAAGAAAATAAATAAAGTTATCTATTTATTCAATATCTATGGGCCTGTTAGAACTATGAGAATTTGAAAATTTTATAGTCAATTGCATTCATGAGTTTCTAAATTGAGTCCTCATCATAAGCATAAAATTACTTCCTCATGGCATCTCGCTCATATTTTTTCATATCATCTATTAGAATTCATCTAGCCTTTGATATTTCATTGTATTACCCATATCGGCATCATAGGGTGAAGGTCTCCCCGACCCATTTTTTTTACTAATGTATGCTTGTTGCATATTTTTGGCAAGACATATTTTTTGTTTTGGCGATAGAAAAGTCATATCGGAAAGATATTTTCTATTGGTGTGAATCATAGCGAACTCATGTATGTCTCACCAATAGGCACATGGAGTGATGTATCGGCCAAACAAAAGACTATCAGAGTAATGTCTTACCGAATGCAGTAGGTCTTGCCGATAAGGTGCAAAGGGGTTTTGTCAAAAAGCTATCTAGAAAAAGCTACATAGTCTTACCAACTTAAAAGTCATGCCGATGGAGATTTCATCGGCAAGAGAAGAAGTCTTCGGCGTAAGTTTCACCAAAATTAAAAAAATTTCACCAACAGAGTATTTCGGGATAAGTCTCAACAAATAATCTGGAGGAGAGGGTTTAGCAAGACATTTGGCATCGGTATGAGTTTTTCGAAGGTTGGTTGTCTTGCCAATGGAATTATTTCATCGGTGAGAAACTCAAAGGTCACGCCGAAATAGGATTTCATCAGAAAAAGGGGTGATTATGTCTCAGCGACTAGAGAATACATTGAAGAATGCATATCGGTAAGACACAAATGAAATCTATGAGATCTCCCAAACTCGGAATTGTCACAGTGACATGAAAAACATAAACGATAGTCATTAATTTGATTCCAAGTGTCAGTAAGACCACAGAATGTCTTGGCGAAAGGTGTAATAAACGTTGCAAAAGGACTTCACCCCAGATTTGAAAATCTCTCACCGACAGGACATTTGATGCGACAGTACCAATTTCAAATGAGTTTTCATTCATTCTTCATTAATGGTGCGGCAGGATATAACAGGGAAGGTTTAATCAATGCATCAATGCCAAATTGACAGCAAAGGAGTTAGCAAGGTGAATAGAGAACCGAGACATCTTTCAATCTGAGGAGCTCGAGCAGAATACTGTAAGTTCTTGCATCTTAAGCCTTCCACATTTTTCATTATGTGATCTTGAAGAATGGAGTCTCTTGGTTCTGGAAAGGCTAAGGGTAGAAATCTTGGTGAGAGTAGTCAGCCAAAAGGAAGGAAACAAAAGGTTGATACAGAGCATGAGGGCATTGAATGGAGGTTAAATCAGGATCTGTTTGATCAAATACCTAGCTCAGGGCCTAAAGCTGGAAGGTCCGCACAACTTAGGGAAGAAGTTGATAAATTGGATGATAAATGCAAGTTCATAGGTGACATTTGGACTGCCGTAAGAGGGTATAAACTATTCAATTTCCATTATCATAGAAGAAACTGCTTTGAACCAGTTTGTAACCCATGGAAGCTGATTGTAGGGAAATTGGTGTGCCCTAACCTATTTGTAAATGTCGAGTTAGCAAAATTCCTTGCTAATCATTATGATCCAAAACACAAAGCTATATGTGACCCATCTAGAAAACCACAGATATATGTGTCAAAGGAGGCAATAGGTGAGGTTTTCAAATTAGAAGGGTCCTGCAATGAGGTGATCAGTTGTGAAGAATTCAAGAAAGAATTCTCAAGAATGGATACAATTTATAAGGGCTGGAGTTTTCCGATTTAGAGAGTTAAATAAGGCAGCAAGCTAGATCCTCTATAGGATAGTGAGGGGCCTCCTTATCATATGAACCTGTTTGAGCCTTATATGAAGTACACCTATTTCTTAGTGTGTCAGGTGTTGGGAATGAATGCCCCAAAATTCTTGTCAATTGTGCCAATGATTATCATAGCAGATATCCAGTATCACAACTCCAAGCCATTTAACTATGCCTCATACATTTCTAGGGAGCTTGATTCTAGATTGATGGCTATCAAAGGTAGAGCTTCTATTGTTCATCTTAGGCATTATTCATTGTTGATGCACCTGGTACTATATTTTTGAGAGGAGTTAGGAGTATGGCCTCCTGAGATGATAATTTATCAAATTGGCAAAGAGGGTAAGGTACTACCTGTTCAATTGTGGACTGCTATTTGGGACAACAGGTTTTCTAATGTTAGTTTCATTCATTTTGAGGAACATTTTGTGAAAACATTGTACATATTATATAAATATCCCTATAATTATTCATTATCAAATGAGATTAAGAGATTCCTTCGTCCAAAAGGCTTCAATGGGCCAATTGATCATAATTGCGGAGATTGGTATTGTTTGGAGGGAGCTACAATTATCAGAGTCTATAGGTTCGAAGATGCCCCTTTCATTCTACTGAAGATAGTTCCAAACAGGATTGCATATCTGGAGACTGTCATACATATGGACTATTGCAGTGTTATGCATTTCAACTCTTTTGGGAAGCATGCTTTCATGCCTGGTTCATTGTGCTTTGGTGATTTCACTGTGTTGGCCAAGGAAGGATACAATTTGATCCTTGACAAACTTCTTCAATACAATATGAAGAGAGGACCACCCAAGAAGAGCTTTGACCCAGAAGGGTATATCAATTCAGCCAAAGAGAGGATTAAATTTGGAAAGTATCAGCATGTGCCCTATCCCTTTGATGATATGATTCAAAATCTGGAGGAAGATGAAGCTAAAATGGTGGTTGAAAGATATAACCAAGGGCTGCATGATGTAGAGAAATTGTCTTCTGGAGAAGAGGAAACACCAATGGATAATGTGTAACAGGGAAAACCAGAAAAGGTGTCCAGGTTGAAAACTCAGTATTATGTTTTCCCAACTAGAGAGTAGAGCATTGAAAGCGGTGATGTTGATGCAAGGCATATTGAATATAGATCATTTGTTTCTAATTATGAGTTTATAAATTCCCTAGAATTCAAAGAATTCTTGTATAAACAAAAGGGGAAGGAAATAAGGGAAAATGTTGATGATGTCACTTCAAGGAATGAAGAGCAATTACTGGGTCAATTGAGAAAATGTGTGGATGATGAAATGACAAATATGACCCCTGAAAAGGGGAGGAAAATGATGGAAAGTGCTGGTGCCATGATATTTCCTAGACTTGATTTGAATTTTGCATTCGTTTTTTATAGTTTCTTAAGGGACAGTAATGCTACACACAAGCTTGATAAGGAAAAGGTAACAGAGGTGTATGCAGGCTCTAAGTATAATACTAATGAAGGATCATTGATGATATGGGATTTATACCCACCCCACATGAAATTAGTGGTAATTGACATAGAGAAGGCATTTGGCCATGTCATGACCCTAAAAGTTGGAGAGGTTGATCCTGTAGCTACTGCAGAAATTGGGGTCAATATTGCAAAATTGAATAAGGCCTAAATTCAGATGTTGATAAAAGAAAGAGAAATGTATAAAGAAAATAATTAAAGAATGTTGAGAGAAAATGACAGATTAAAAGATTTGGTAGGAATTTCAATGGGGCTGACCAAGATGCTCACTCAAGGAGAAAGATCTCAAACAAAAGATCATTAGGTAGGATCAAGTGCTTATGCCCAGGGAAAGCATGATGCAATTTTTGCAATAATCATGAAAAGGCAGGACTGTTTAACACCTTGGTTGAATAAGTTATGGGGAAAATATTCTCATACTTTGGTTGCATTAAAGGAGCATGAAAGGATGGATGGAAGAATTATGGAGAAGTTTCATGAACTGGCCCAAAGCAACAATTCTAATAGTGCAACACTTGAAGTTGCAAATCATATTATCAATCGTCATCGAAACTTCTATGTTGAATTACAGGGGGATTAACAAGGGTTGATAGATGCTACCAAGAAGACTGTGATTACATTCTCTGATGAAAAGGGGGAATTGAAGGATGCCACTAGATGGAAGAGTGAATGTGAATCAATACTAAATGAAGTCATGAGGCTAGCTTCTGCAAAGGATACAGGAATAGAAGAAGTGAGTGAGCAGAATGAGGAGATGATAAAGATGGAAATCACAATCTAGAACACAGTTGGAGATACTGACACATATGAGCACTGGGATTATTTGGATCATCTTGCTAAAACACACTTGTGGCTAAATAGAGCTTAATTATACTCTATCTTTTGTTTTGTAATAATATGACATTTTTGATTTCTAAAAGGACGCATCCTTTCGTGTTCTCAATGTATAAATATCCGTTTTGGAAACGAAATAGGGGTAATAAGTAGAATAGGATAGAGGATAGAAAATATACAGTGTAATACAATTTTTTTCCAATATGAGACTATGCTGCATGTTTCAAATCATGGAGATATCAATTGAAATTTAATAATATGGTGCAGTTGTTTTCTGGTATTGGTTGTTTATGGTACTCATTGAAAGCATTATTGAAGTTGTCTCTAGTATGGTGTTTTTTGGTTATTTAAATTGGTGTAACAAGTTTATATCCGGTTTGTCAGTGCACATTTGTTGCATCTATACGGTCAATTGATTGGTTCTTTCCAATAAAGATTAAACCCTTTAAATTGATCATAGTAATTAGAGAATGTCAATTGGATCACTAAGAACTCAGTAATTATAACTTTGCATTTTTATACAAGCTATAAACCAAATCAAATGCTAAATAATTTGAATTTCAGCCAGAATGAAGTACTTATTTTAGATTTCTCTTGACTCTACATACCCTATAAGGCACTGGTATCTCCATTTTTATTTCTTAATTTCATTCATAATTTTTACATCTATTAACTACACATATTAGGATTTAGTCTTGAATATTGGTATACAATTTATACCAAATTTGGTTTCATTTTGTGTACTTCTATCTGCCATCATGGACAAATCACTGCAAGAGAGAAGATCAAAAGTCAAGTATGCTTCATCCATTTAGGTATACCCACCTAGGTCCAGTAGCACCTAAAGAGTAGGATTTTTAATCCATTTAACCTTGTCTGTTACCCTAAAACGTATCAAGAGATTGGTAGCCTCTTGAGGTACCCTTTACCTGCATTTTTGAGAGCTAATAGGGCCTACTAGGAATACAAAGAAAGAGAAATTATGAAATACATTAAGTTAGAAAATCACCCTATTAAACAGCCAAAAAATAATATTAGGTGAATATTTCAACACAATATTACGATTAGAGGAAAAATGGGGAAGTAACATGATGATTTCCCCCTAAAGGCAGCTTTTGGAATGTTCCTTCACCATAACAATCACATGGAGGAACCAATCAAAAATGGAGTTTATATCTAGTCAAATAGGAGAAATGATGGCAGTTGTATAAAATAGAAACTAGATAGGCCCTTGTACTCTCAAGATTGGATGGAAGATGATCATTCCATAGATGTAGAAATTCTACCATTGGTTGGATCAAACTACTATCTAATTAAAATGTCACTAACAGAGGAACACAATCATTCAAGGTTTTATTCTAAAATTAGAAAAATATGGTTCAGAAGGGATGATCTCATTGAAATAATTAGAAAATGGTGGAAAGAGGTCCCAAAGTACAATGGGACTAAGAGTTTCATCTTCATGTGAAAATTGAAGTACATAAAGAAAAAGCTACAAATCTGGAATTAGACAATTTTTAAAAATACCTTTGCAGAAAAAGAGAGATTGGAGGAAGAACTATCTTTACTAAATGAGAAAGTTATTAATACAGGTATGATCCAAGAGGATTACCTAAAATAAAAGACACTATTAGTAGAATACAAAAAAATTCCTAACAAGGGAAGAGGTGTACTAGCATACCAATTCTAGGAAAATGTGTTTAACAGAAGGGAATGGAAACACAAAATTCTTTCATAACACATCAAAGATTAAAAAAGCTCAAAAAAAGATATCAAGTATTTGGTTAACAAAAGGTTCTTTGATCCAATTGAAAGGAGGTATAGAGGAAGAGGCTATTTCATTCTATAAAAAGGTCTTAACCCCAAAAGTAGATAAGGAAATCCTAAATGATAGTAGAATTCTAGCAAATATACCCAAGCTAATTACACCAGAAGATAACCATATGCTAATAGAACCTTTTTCTAAAGAGGAAATAAAGGTGGGTACCTTTTAGCTCCACCCTGACAAAGATCTAGGCCTTGATGGGTATCCAACTTTCTTATATCAAAAGTGTTGGCATATTTTTGAGATTAAATATGGGAATTAATAGAAGACTTCAGAAAACACAAGGTTTGTTAAAGATCTAAACAATACTATGATAGTGCCACTACCCAAGAAGGAAGCATCTGATACTTTTAGGGACTACCATCCCATTTCTATATGCAAAAAATATATATAAAATATTGTCCTAAGCTTTAGCAAATAGGCTTAAAAGGGTATTGGGAAAGATCATATCACCAAACAAAAGTGGTTTTACTCCAGGAAGGAATGTCGTGGATAGTATCATTTTAGCCAATGAAGCACTTCATACAATAAAAAAAGAGAGAAATCAAACTATGATGATAAAGCTAGACATAAGAAAAGCATGTGATAAGGTGAAATGGTAACTACTGATCATAATCATGGAAAAGTTTGGGTTTGATAAGGCATGGTTGCAAATGAATTTTTAGTGCATTTCCTCAACAAGATATTTGATACCGGTTAACAATGCTCCATGTGGATTATTCCAAAGCTCCAATGCGATAAGGAAATTCAACCCAATCTCCCCCTTTTTATTTGTTATTATGGAAGAATCCCTAGGTAGGCACATCACTTCCAATCAAGAAAATGAACTATGGAAAGGAGTACAAATTGCACAAGGGATAAAAGACCTTACTCACCAATAGTTTGTGGATGATATGCTGTTATATGGCGAGGCAACCATCAAAGAGGTAGTAAATGCAAGAGATTTCATGAAAGAGTACATTAATATCTTAGGTCAAAAAATAAATATGGAAAAATCCAATATATACCTCTTTCACACAAAGAAATCCTTCCATAAAAGGATTGCAAAAATACTAGGTTACTCAATGGAGGTATTACCCCGTAAATACCTAGGTGTGCCTTTATTAAAGGGAAAGTGTCAGGCTGGTCTATGGGAGCAAGTAAAAGAAAGATGCAATAACAAATCCCTAATTTGGAGAGGCAAATGGCTTACATTAGTAGGGAGGATAACAATGATCAAAGAAATGCTGTCAACAATTCCTATTTACTCAATGTCATGCTTGCAACTAACATCCAAAGCATCAAAAAGGATAGGAAGTACACTTAAACACTTTCTGTAGGAAGGCTCAAATGATGAACATAAGATCCCACTACTTCATTGGGACATATTATGTAGAGCTCAGGAGGAGGGAGGAGCTAGCATAAGGAACTTAAAACTACAAAATGCAGCCTTAGGAGAGAAATTAGTGTGCAAAATATATCACAATCCATCACTTCTATGATGAAAATTAATGGAAAAGAAATACCTAGATAGCCCTAAACCTAAAAGAATTTTCACTATAGAAAATGCAAGAAATGGCTCACATCTAAAACTTCATGCTAAGCTCAAGGCATGTAATAACTAACCACATCACATGGAAAATAAATAATGGAGGAAGGGTAGACATTTGAATGGACTTATGGGGTGGATACAAACCATTAAAGGAGTACCTAGAATTCCCCCCCCCCCATTCACCTCATTGAAAATAGGTTTAGCAAGGAAGTTCAAGCCTATGTCAAGTAGGATGTGAATGGGGGCAAACAATGGAAAATCCAAGTTGATCTCCCCTTGGAAAAAGAAGCAAATAAGAAATTGGAAGAAATAATGAAAGAGAGGAAGGTGAGTCTTAATACTCAAGCGGACAAGATAATCTAGTGTGGGAAAAAATCAAGTAAATATATGGTGAAATTAGGTTACCAAATCCAACTTAAGCAAGAAAAGGGTGATTGGCCTAGGAAACTATGTTGGAGTAAAGGGGCGCTCCTGAAATTAGGGGCATTCACCTAGTAAACCCTAGATGGAAGAATACTAATAGGGGAAAGATTGAAAGCGGTGGGTTTTGAAGGCCCGAGCATATGTGTATTGTGTCATGAAAATGAAGAAGACTTGGATCACCTACTCCTAAATTTCCCTTTTACAATGCACTATTGGGATTGGTTACAACATAAACTAGGATGGACGGCTCTAAGGTGTAATAAATTAAAGAAATTGCTCATTAGCTGGCCCAATTTGAAAATGGAATCCCTATGGGAAAAAATATGGAAAACATCACCCTCAACTTTGATTTGGAATATTTGGAAATATTGAAATGAAAGAATCTTCCACGATAAAGCTAGGAAAGTTGAGGAAACCATACAAGTCATTGAAAGGAACATATCAGAATGGTTAAATTCCCACATCAAGTTGCAAAGGAAATCCAAACTTATATATTGGGATCAAAGCTTAATGAAGAACTAGGTGGACCTAAAAATCCTAGTAGTGTTTCAATTTGTCGCAGACTCAAAAACAAAGAGAGACAAAGCTAAATGGTGCCCCCTACACTAGGAAGATTTAAATTAAATATGGATGGCACCTCTCCGGGGAACCCAAGACTGACAGGTGCCAGATGTATTATCCAAGATGAAAAGGGAGACTAATCACAACCAGATAAATCAAACTACCTCCATCAACAAACAATGAAGTAGAAATAGAAGGGTTCATAGAAGGATTGCTACTCTGCAAAGAGAAAGGATAAAGTTTAATAGAGATAAAATGTGTTTCAACATTATGTGTAAGTGCCATTACTAAATGCCAAATTGGAGTATGGAAAATTCAATAAAAATTCAACAAGATTAAAGAGATTTTGGAAGAACTATAGATTATTTCAATCAGCCATGTATATAAGGAAGCAAACAAGGTGGCAGACATATTGGCAAACCATGGTATTAATCAAACAGAGTTCTTTCTAACTGTAACAAGCTTAGAGGTATGTCAAGATTTAGGAACAATAATGCAAGTGGAAATGAAATGAAGTTAGAAGATCACTAAGGAAATCAAGGAATGTAAGAGGATCATGCATGAGGTAAGGGCTTACTTCTTAAAAGGATTGCACTCTAGGAGAGGTACACATCTCTAAAACTAAACTAATGTGAATACATGTATGAAACATAAAATAATTATTTACAAACACAATGAAGCATATTGAATTCAAAAAATTAACCAAGTTGTGACAACATTATAAGACATAAGACAATAAATCATGGTAACCAAGGAGAATTGCATAAACATGCACATATTAGAAAAATTTCCCTAGTAATAGAGCCTCATACAACATGTGGACACAAAAAAAGTAACCCTTCAACTTTTTCTCATGTTCAAGCCCTCCTAGTGGACTTTGGCTAGATTTTACTTAGATTTAATGTTTTAATGTGGCCAACACATTCACATTAGGTCTTGGACCCCTGTGAATCATTAAGAATTCTAGGAAGTCTTGTAAAAGTGTTGTGAAGTGTTTTAAACAACTTTCACACTTTTCTAGGACCCTTTCTTTATAATTCACTTAAATAAACCCTTTTTATCACTTACTAGGTCTTATTTCAAAGAGTTGCAACAAAATCTCATGCTTTTCTAGGCTTTTCATCACTAATTTGACCTTTTCTTATGTTTAAATGACCCATTAATACACTTTCCAGCCCTACTTAAGTGTATTTTTGAGAATATTCCCATTAAACAACATTAAATGCACTTTAATTCCTGGCACCTAGTAAAATTGCCCTGGTGGGACTAAGTTGCCACCTGGGGTGACTTAGTCCCACTGGGCACAAAATTCAAAATAATTTTAATTTTCTGGTAGGATTTTATTCTCTTAACCTTAAGGTCAACCTGTGATGTGTTATTTTTGGGAAATATTGGAAAAACAAGTATAAATAAAGGGTTTTCCCTATTGAAAATGGAGGTAATTATTTAGCTTAATACTTTGTAAAACTATTGTAGTTGTAGATCTAATTAAGTATTCTTTGTTATAATTTCTTTGTGGATTATTATTTGTTTAATTTATTTTACCATTTGTAGAACTAGACAGAAGATTGTAGAAGAATAAGACCAAAAGAAAGAAGTTGCATAGAATATACTGTGGAGAAACCCTTGCAGAAAAAAAATCCACCAAGAATCAATGTATTATTTAATCTTATAATAAGATTACAATCATTCCAATCCTTTCTTGAGATGCCTCTTTTTCCTTTAACAATTCTTCTTCACAACCTACAATAAAATATGATAAACTTTATTCAACTTGCTGCAATATATAGAAAATAATGAGCCTTGTAAACTCCAAAGAGTTTAAAATTACAAAGAAAAATGCTTATCTCACAAAACCCATGCCTATTCTTTGTAAGTAGAGTTCTACCGTGAAGAAAAATGTCAAAACAAGTCCATCCATTTGGGCATCCCAAACCGAAGTCATAACTCAATGTTGATTCTAAAGATATATTCTAAGCTTATCCTCAAAGTTGGCACCCAAGAATGGGTCCACTTAACTACACCTTATAAAATATCTTATCATGCAAAAGTGTCAACTCCAAGATGCCAACTTGGGCCCCCAAGGTGGGTCCAAGTCAATCTCTATTAACTAAAACATATCTCTCCACCATTCATGCAAATATCATGCATGATTGATCATCCCCTATTAACTGGAAGTAGCCACCTGTTATCTATCATGCAACTTGATTCATTGACATGCAATTCAAGTCAATTGAAGTCAACTAACGTGCAACTAAAACTAACTACATTCAATTGAAGATAACTGAACCATAACTAAATTGAACTAAATTGAACTAAACTAAACTAAACTGAATTGATACTAAACTGAATTGAACTGGACTGAACTAATTTGAATAGAACTAAACTAAACCTCATGAATGTAAACATCAATCCCTAACTTCTAGGATCTTAATATGCATTACAAAAGTGTTATCTTTTTCTCCAATTAGTTAACTTAAGGTGGGTTCCACCTTCCATGTGGGTGCCCCATGTGCTCCTATTTTGTAGGAGCTCTTCATGAGCATCCCCACATGTTCCTATCATTTATAATTAATTACAAATGTCAATTAACATGTTTATTTCATTCAAATTTAATCTCTTTCTAATCCTAGTGTTGGGGAACACTTTCCAAGGACTTAGGAGATACATGAAATAATGTTTAGAATTGCAATTAAATGGCATCCTATTCCAACATTCTCCCACTTGAAATTATACATTGCAATTATTCTAAATAAGGAATCATTATTATAGATAAAGTATAGGACTCAAGGCCAATGGCCTTCTTGCACCAACTAATCAATCCATGCCAACTTCAAATGCAACTTGCATAATCATGAAGCTCCAAGAAAATGATTAAAACCAAGAGAACTTATCTGTAGGAAATAGTTTCATAAGATAATATGCAGCTTTAATTAAAGTGTCAACTTTCTCAATTAATACCTTCTCACTCTCAACCATTTCTCACACAAAGTGATACTATACATAAACATGCTTAGTACAAGCATGATACATGGGATTTTTGGCTAAACACATAGAACACTGACTATCAAATTCAAGTTTAACTTACTTGCAATTAAAACCAATACCTTTCCCAAGTCTTTGTATCCAAACTTCCTCTTTGGAGGCATGTGAAACCATTGTGTGTGTTGAAATCACGTCCAACCAAGATGTAGGCTTCTCGATCTTTACTGTTGAAAAATATTTTCTTACAAGTAACCATTCCAACATTTATCTCTTACCATAAGAGAACTAAATCCTCGTCTATTTCTCCAAGTATCCATGAGGACATGTAACCAACCAATCCATGCCAAAATCTAGATGCAACATAACACTATCATGAACTAATCAAGTAAATGATTAATGTACCCAATACTTAAGAGAACTACATAAGATCAATGTCAAAGCTCCAATCATGAATCAGGAACATAAACATGACAACATGATCTAACCATGTCCTACTAGGAGATCACATGCACCATAACATATATACATCCTAGTCTCAAGAAAACAAGTACCATGCCAAACTCTAAATGCACATCAAGAATAAACCATTACATAATAGCAACCACTATAAACAAAAAAAAATCATATCCCCAATCACATGAGGATAACCTTACCAATGATGCATCCATGTCACTACCAACAACTCCCACTGAACAATGGTACGAGCTACATATGGCATCATGACTACCATCCTCCTCATGAAGATCACTCTTTAACATCAAGAAAAGAGTCATCACTAACATTTTTACATGAAATGATCAAAGAATGATCACCATCATCCAAGGATTCCTCTGTAGAAGAATTGGAACTCTTTTTCTTGTTCTTACAATCCTTCTTCACATGTCCTAGTTTACCATAGTTCCAACACTTTACTTCATCCTTCTAACTTACCCTTTCCTTCCTTGTCTCCCTTAGGTTCCTTTTTCTTAGGCCTACCTTTTACAAACAAGGCATCTTGGATTTCTATTTTAGAATTCCTCCTCATCTCCTCTGATAGGAGAGTAGGAATTATATTGTCCATCCTCGGATCTACACCACTACCACTAATAGTAACAATTTGATTTTCCCAAGATTCTGGTAAAGAACAAAGTAACAAAATGCATTTATCTTCATCTTCTAGCTTTACATCTATAAATGCTAACTAAATTAGAATCAAATTAAAAGAATTCAAATTATTTGCAAAACAATCACTATTGATGATGTCTTCTGGAGAACAATAACTCAGATAGAATATGAAATCCTATCTCTCTTGAAAGGTAAATCTCTATCAAAAAGCCTCAAGAGATAACCCCAAGGTCTCTAATGTCAGGTCTTGACAATGCATAAATAACTCAGTGATAAATGTGAAAATGTTGGTAATCACAAAGGGACCTTACTACAAGAAAATGTTGAATCTTAAATCTATCAGATCTAGCAATGTAATGATACTTCAATCCTAAATCTAACTCAGATAATAAAGAAATAACAAAAGGTTAGGGTTTTAAAGAGATTCCTAAATTTAACTACTCCTAAGATTAACAATGCAAATGATGAAATACTTGAAATGGACCAATCCCTCATAAAATTATTCCTGCTTGACCGAGATAAATCTGCAATCTTATAGAAACAGTGAAATATTTTAAGGTGTTAAATATTTTCAGATCATGAAAATTCATCCAAGACAACCCAATTGCAATTGAAATGAATAAATCTCCACAATTGAACTAAGCACAATGAATATAAGGTCCAGGCTAACTTTTCAAAGCAACTAACAATCAGCTAGCTGCAAAAAGTATGGACCAGGGAGTGTTGCAACACTTCAAGCATTAAACCATAAACACGATTAAATAGGATCTAACATACATCTAATAACCTTGAGAAATTCAAAAGATAGAATCATAAGAACCATGCAAGATAAGTCAACACAAAAGAAATCACTAGAAAATAACAATGTCTTCAATTGTATTGAATCACCGAATGTCAACAACAATTCCAATGTTTTGTTACATCACTCGCTCAAAAATTGACTAACTTCTAAGAAAATTCACTCTTGTATCAAACTATCTATCTTCCTATTTGTGTTTTCTATTCTATCTGTCTCTCTTACAAATGAGGAAAAATGCCAAATTTATAGAAAACCCCAGAGTACATCGGCCCAATTAGATTTTACAATAACAATTTGCCACAAAATAGGTCAGCCCAACTAATGTTTACAATAATAATTGGCCACAAAACAGGTCAGCCCAACTAATGTTTACAATAATAACTGGCCACAAAATAGGTCGGCCAAGGAGAATTCAAAATAAAATGAATTAGCATTAAATGCTTGAACTCAATCCAGGTCGGCCTGAGAGCCACAATATAATTTAGACCAATGCATCTAGAACTTTGAGAAAACTCCCCTCCAAGTTGGCTAGAGGTGAATTAATAAATATTTTAAACCATCCATCAATCAAATTAGCCTCCTCTAGAACTGCCTTTATGACCTTGTTAAATCCAGCCTGCACTCAGCAAAAACCGCCATCAATAATATCCAAATAACATGGAGATCAAGATTAGCCCATCATAAATAACATATTCATCATTCATATAAATCTGAGCAAAGATCAAAATCAACCCATCAACATCATTAAATCGTTAATTCACAATTTGGGATTTTCACCTCTTCGTGGAATCTAGGCCAGGAAGGAATTTCGAGGAAATCCAGGTCGGGCAGATTTTACTAAAGAAGGAACAATCATCAAAATGCAAGAAGTAAGAATAAATCATTGTGTAAGTTATCAGTTAAAAGCATGGAATGTTAAGAATTCATCATTAAATTCATCCAATTCACTGAATTTCCAAGTTCAACAGCGCTTCCCAGAAAATCTAGAAAAAATCAGCCAAACCAGAATTCTACAAAGTCGTCGAATCTCTAAATTCCATTGCACACCCTGGAACACAGAAGGCTAGGTGGAATCCGAGAAAATCCAAGATTGATGGAAAATCCCGAGGTCAAAAGATAACCCAAATATCGACATCCTCTCACAAATTCGCTCAAATTGATCGAACAATCACAAATTTGAGGAGTTAGGTCATGGAACCAGTTTAACTTGAACCTACTACAAATCTTCCTTGAATTCTAGGTACCTTCAAAAGAAAATTAAGATGCAATGGGGACGCCCTAGGCAAGAAACCCTAAATTTAGACCATGAACACACAAAACAAGCCACAAAATGCCCAAACATATAGGAATTCAAACTCCAAGCAAGTCTAGAATGCCAAAGCACCACATGACCAAATATCACAACTCAATAGGATGCCATCGATAAAGCATAGTGGCACAAAGCCCCAAAAAATAATCAAGTCCGGAACCCCGATGGCAAGACGGAACTTCAAAAAAATCCGACCCAAGTAGAATTCCATGAAGACCCAAATTCTTCGAACTGCAATGTAAGGCAGGCCGAACCAGACTTTAAGTAGGATCTAGGAAAATCTAGGCAGGGTGGAAAATCCTGAAACAGAGCCAAAACCCGAACTTCACTTAAAGCATCAAATTTTCAATATGCAACCTGGGGAAAACACTTGGGCAAGTAAAATAAACATTTTAAGCTCATTCCAAGGCAAATGAAAATCCTCAAAACCAAAGGGGATCAAAACAACAAGAGTGGAAGCAAAAGAGGGTCCCTACTTTCAGTGGGGTGTGTGTGTAAAAATTGCACAACAATCACCATCTTTCATCTTTTAAGAATACAACTATCTTTTCAGATACAACTTATTAGTAAGACTTTTAGTTTGATAAATATCACCTATTCTCTTCCACAATTTATAGGCAGTAGTTTCTTCTAAAACATTCAAGATAACATCAACAAGACACAATCTTATGGTCCCTCTTGCCTTCTTATCAAGCTTAGCCCAATCCTCATCTGACATTGTTGTAGGTGACTTTGTCTCATTACCAATAGCTAACCATTGATCTCTCTCTTCAAGGAGATCCTCCATTTTTAGTTTCCACATCTCATAATTAGATGCATTGAATCTTTCAATATCCAAATGAGAATTAAAACTCATTGTAACAAACTTATTTTCTAAAATCAGCAATAACACAATAGTAAAAGCTCCAACTACAACCAAAAAGCCTTCAAAATTTTAAGAGAAAGGCATCCCAAACTCTACCCAACCTCAACTCTGATACCAAATGTTGAAAATGGAGGTAATTATTTAGCTTAATAATTTGTAAAACTATTGTAGCTATAGATCTAACTAAGTATTCTTTGTTACAATTTCTTTGTGGATGCTTATCTATTTAATTCATTTTACCATTTGTAGAAGTAGATAGAAGATTGTAGAAGAATAAGACCAGAAGAAAGAAGTTACACATCATATACTGTGGAGAAACCGTTATGGGAAAAAAATCCACCAAGAATCAATGTATTATTTAATATCAGAATAAGATTACAATAATTCCAATCCTTGCTTGAGATGTTTATTTTTCCTTCAACATTTCTTCTTCACAACCTACAATAAAATCTAATAAACTCTCTTCAATTTTCTGCAATATATAGACAATAATGAGCATTGTAAACTCCAAAGAGTTTACAATTACAAAGTACAATGCTTATCTCACAAAACCCACCTCTATTCTTTGCAAGTAGAGTTCTACCATGAAGAAAAATGTCAAAACAAGTCCTTCATCCATTTGGGCATCCCAAACTGAATTCATAACTCAACATTGATTCTGAAGATATCTTCTAAGCCTATCCTCAATGTTGGTACCCAAGAATGGGCCCACTTAACTCAACCTTATAAAATATCTTATCATGCAAAAGTGTCAACTCCAATATGCCAACTTGGGCGCCCAAGGTGGGTCCAAGTCAATCTCTATTAACTAAAACATATCTCTCCACCATTCATGCAAATATCATGCATGATTGATCATCCCCTATTAACTGAAAGTAGTCACCTGTTATCCATCATGCAACTCAAGTAATTACCATGCAATTCAAGTCAACTAAAGTCAGCTAACATGCAACTAAAACTAACTACATGCAACTAAAGATAATTGAACCATAACTGAATTGAATTGAACTGAACCGAATTGAACTAAACTGAACTAAACTAATCTAAATTGATATGAACTGAACCAAGCTAAACTTCATGCATGTAACCATCAATCCCCAACTTCTAAGTTCTTTACATGCATTACATAAGTGTTATTTTTCTCTCCAAATAGTTAACTTAACTCAAGGTGGGTTCCACCTTCCATGTGGGTGCCCCATGTGCTCCTATTTTGTAGGAGATCTTCATGGATGTCCCCACATGTTCCTATCATTTAGAATTAATTACAAATGTCAATTAACACATAAATTTCATTCAAATTTAATATCTTTCTAATCCTAGTGTTGGGGAACACTTTCCAAGGACTTAGGAGATACATGAAACCATGTTTAGGATTGCAATTAAATGGCATCTTATTTCCAACATTTCCCTCATTTTTCACCTTCCACAATCTCCTAATTCTCCATTCATTATTCAAGAAATTCGTTCATTTACATAATCATTCTCAAGCATTCTAAGCATCATCAAGCATGCATTAGAGCATCTTGTTGCATATCTTTATATTTCCACATCAAGGTTTTGGTGAGTTTGTGGCATTTTATGTTATTCATTCATCATTCTCTCTTTATTTTATTTCATTTTCTAGGGTTTGATTACCAAATTTGGGTTTGACCAAGGAAAACCCCTATTCTATAACCCTTAACCCTTTTCCCCCTCTTTGCATGTGTGTTTTGCAGGTCTTGTATGTAGATTTTTCAAAGAGAAAGGTGTTAAATAGTGGTCAACAATCCATCAAATTCATTCAAGTCAGAAAAGCCCTAATTGAAGCTTTGAGATCTCTTTCAACCCATTTTTTGTAGAATCTGAACCAGACACCTATTAGGAAGGGAAGTGCAGACCAAAAGCTATAGATTCCTGCCTTGAATTTCCTGAGATTCCTAGGTGGACTAAGTCACCATTTTTGGTGAATTAGTCCCACTACTAGGCCTAAAAAGTGATTTTTACATTTCTAGGTGCCCATTTGGCAGAAACTTGTTTTGGTAGAATCTCGCCGAAATAGGACTAACTCACCTAGATTGGTGTAAGTTTCCTAGTTGGCTTCAACAACAAAATCTATAGGATTCTAGAGCCTCTCTACATCACACTTTAGTTACTAGGTGCACCTCTTAAGTCTTGTTTATTTTTGTCATTGTTTTCTTGTATTCTTAGGTCATTTTGCATATGACAATGTGTTTTCAAAAAACCTACATTTCTTAGGTTTTGTATTAATAAGTAATTTATTTTATTATTTTATTGCATTAGGACACTATATTTAGACATACTTCATCCATCTTTGCATTGATTTTGATTGTATACATTGCCCATTCTGCCCCATCTTTCTCCTTTTAGGTGAAAAACCCTAGAAGTGCTAGAAAGCCCTTAGGTGCCAAAATCTTTTTTTACATTTTGGTGACCATGACTTTTGAACATTTTACTTCTGATTTCATGTGCATTTACATCCTAGGTTTAACCTGCATCAACATTGCATTAGGTTTTGCATTGTTTAATTTGCATCCTAGGGTTTTAAAAATTGCATTAGTGAAAAGCTCATATAGCTTGCATTTTTTCATTACTTTTCATTAAAAATTCCAAAAATTCTACATTTTCACACTGTAACTACATCTAAACATCTGAAAAACATATAATTTCATTTAAAATTTCTAAAAAATCTCAAAAAAATCACTACTAGGACTAATTCACCACACTGGGTGACTTAGTCCTTCTGCACATTCTGCACTATAATTTCTGGCATTTTTGGAGTAGTTTTTTCATTTTTGTTTTCTGATATTACATTTCTATCATAGTTTCTAGTTTTTCTTTAATTCCATTTCTTGCATTTAGTTTCCTTCATTCATTTGCACCATGAATCTCTTTTTTAATAATTTTTGGATTTCATTAAAATCAATAGCTGACATGTCAAACTATGCCTTTAGAACTGATCCTAATGATCTTGAGCTTCCTCATGCTCCTTCAACTCCTCATGAATGTCCTTGTGATTTTGACATCATTGGAGAAGATGATGACAACATGAATAAGTTCCTAAATGAATGTCTTGACAACCTTGAAGCCAATGCATCCTTTTATCCATCCATGAAACAACAAGACCTTCCTATAGTCTCACCTCTTGATATGTTTGGTTACTTACATCCTGAAAC
Organism: Sequoia sempervirens; assembly: GCA_007258455.2. Lineage (NCBI taxonomy): Eukaryota > Viridiplantae > Streptophyta > Pinopsida > Cupressales > Cupressaceae > Sequoia > Sequoia sempervirens. The sequence goes on along the minus strand of VDFB02075321.1, from coordinate 416,807,777 downwards.
AAATGAAGGACCTAAGTTCCCTCCATCAGATGGACCTAGTTCCTCTAAAAAAGCAACCCCTCAACCATTCTATGATTAAAAAAAAAAGTTACAAATACCCCAATCAACCTTGAAAAAACTTATGGCAAAGGTTTTACCATCTTAAGCAAACAAGGATGTGACACAACAACTAAACATAACATTCATCAACTTTTAAAACAAAGTCCAAAAGCTAAAAATGTAGGCAGGTTAGGATATCAAGATCATCCTCATGACAGTAAGCCTCCTTTAGAATATTGGAGACTTTGTGATGATGGAATGGTGATCTGTAATTCTCCTCCTAATTTGAATTTCCTCCTTCCACGCGAATAACCCTTACATGATAACAATGACAAGGATGATAGGATCAATTTGGGTCCTCCTCCTCCTCCTTCTATTCAAGAAAAGGGTGAATCTAGCAAACGTAAGAGGCCTTACAAGTTACAAAAACTCAAGTTTCCTCTCCATCCACCACCTGAATGTGAAAGGAAATTGCAAATCCTTTTAAATAAAGGACTCATATTATTACCACCTATGAATAGGTTGGTGATCTATCCTAAAGATTCTAATGTTCCACATTTTTCATATCATCATGTTCTTGGAAATAGAAGTGATAAGTGTCATCAATTGAAAGAAATATTGAGCAAGTATCATTTTGATGGTGATAATTTCTATCCAATAAATCCATAAACCATTACCAAACCCCTCATCCTATAATAGTTGTAGAACATTCTCTTCTCACTATTCCATGACATCTCCCATCACTTATCTCAACTCATTCTTGTCTTCAACTCAGTGGGGAAAAGAAATAGCTAGCCTTGTCCTAGTAATGCATTTTTCATTGTACCCTCGCTACATTATTCACCTTCCACTTATACCGATTGAGATTGGGAGGCAGATGACTTGCTCAACAGTTGACTTGCATTTTCCTTACTAGTCTTTTACATTTTTTTTTTCTTTTTCTTTTTTGTGTAGTGTGCTCCCTCATAATGTAACATTTGATGTTCTCCTCTCTCTTTGTGATATACTTCTATTTGTACCTTCATTCTCCTATATGTTGTACATCACTTTTTCCTTTTATTTTTCCTTTCCCTTTTCTTTTTCTTGTGTTTTCCTTTTAGGGATGATGCAAGGCATTGAGACCAAAATGTCTCTCTCATGTTGACCCACAAGGCCTCTTTTATTTTTCATTTTCCTTTTCTTGTGCTTTCCTTTTGGGGATGATGAAAGGCATTGAGACATTTCATGTCTCCTTCATGTTGACCCAAAAGATTTTTCATTTCCTTTCACCTTTTCATTTTCTTTTTGTTCATGTTTTCCTTTTGGGGACGATGCAAAGTGTTGAGACATACTATGTCTCTTCCATGTTGACCAAAATGGATCTTTCTTTTTCTTTGTTTTCTCTCTCTTTGTGTCATTCTTCTAGTTCTATGTATTTGGGGAATGATGATAGTTCTGAGCTCTTGGATTGGTCCTCTCTTGGAGACATTAGACACAATGTTCCCTAAGCTAAGACCTCACATGAACTAAGCAAGACTCCTTTGAGCATCCTTTGCATTTTTATTTTGCATTTTCCATTTTTTATATGGCCACCTTGCATAACAAAGCTTGCATGCCTGTAGTGCCATCACGTTTGTTCATTAGCTCTAGCATACAAAGTTTTGCTTGTCTCATGAAGCTCAATATGTCCTTTTCCTTTGTGGCACCTTATTAAAATTATTAGGAGGTATAACTTTAGTATGGTTGAGCAGGAATCCCATTCCAAGGAATGATTTTTCCCCATAGTCACCTACGTGTGTGTGAGTGCATACTAGCCATGAGTGTATGTTTCTCACCTTTTGGGCCTTCTCACTCGGCAGACAGCCATGAGTTTTGTCGCCTCAGAATGAGTATACATTTATTTTTTTCATGCAAACAACCTAGATCTAATCCACAACAAGAAGGACAAATGATCAAAGCTTGGATCTAACTCTTTTCTTTTTTCTTCTTCTCTCCCTCTCCATTTACATCATTTTCACGTGTTTCTTGTTCAAATGTTTAGTTTTCCATGAGATCTTCATCCTGGGGGCTTGATCATCCCTCTTGATCATTATTGTCTCATATTTATAAGCATTATTTCATTGAAACCCCTCTTGATATGCATTTTCAGATACTTTAGTGTGAGTTTGAAGTAGGTTCATCCTCTCACTAAAGTGGGGGCTAATTGTGGACATGAAAAAAGTAACCCTTCTACTTTTTTTCATGTTCAGTCCCTCCTAGTGGACTTTGGCTTTATTTTTCCTATATTTAATGTTGTAATGTGGCCAAAAAATTAACATTAGGTCTTGGACCCTTGTGAATCATTAAGAATTCTAGGATGTCTTGTAAAAGTGTTGTGAAGTGTTGTAACCCACTTTCACACTTTTCTAGGACTCTTTCATTATAATTCACTTAAATAACCCCTTTTATCACTTACCAAGTCTTATTTCAAAGTGTTGTAAAGAGTTGTAGCAAACTCTCATGCTTTTCTAAGCTTGTCATCACTAATTTGACCCTTTCTTATGTTTAAATGACCCCTTAATACACTTTTCGGCCCTACTTAAGTGTATTTTTGAGAATATTCCCATTGAACAACATTAAATGCACTTTAATTCCCAACACCCAGTAAAATTGCCTTAGTGGGACTAAGTTGCCACCTAGGGAAACTTAGTCCCACTAGGCACAAAAATCAAAATAATTTTAATTTTCTGGTGGGATTTTATTCTCTTAACCTTAAGGTCGGCCTATGATGTGTTATTTGCAGAAAATATTGGAAATTCAATTATAAATGAATGGTTTTTCCCTCATTTTTCACCTTCTACAATCTCCTAATTCTCCATTCATTATTCAAGCAATTCATTCATTTACATTGTAACTAAAGAAATTTTCCTAGGGTTAGTAGATTAAATGCAAAAACACAAAAACCCAAAGTGATAATGCAGTGCAAAGGAAATAACATGAAAACAAATGAAAAGATCTCACCAAATGTCTTCATTCTCCATGGCTAACCTCCATTATACCTTCTCAACTTGCTAGAAATATGTTGTTTCCCTCATATTTTATGTGAGGAATCTAATGACTATGACAAGCCCTAAGAAAATGTTGAAGGATTTGAATGATTACATGCAATACTATGCTATTATGCAACTAGTAAGCACTTCTAAACTATGTCTAAACTATGCCAAATGCCAAATGAGATGTAATATGCCTATGAAAAGAGCTAATATGACAAGAGTGCAAGAGCATGAGATTGCAAGACGACATGAGTTGCCTAAAACAAGACACTGGTACATTTTGACCCATTTTTCGATGAGTGGGGCTAGAATTTTGACGTTTCAAATGTCATCCAAATTCTGACGCAATAATAGCAACAAATAACCATCAAAATTCTGACGCAATAATAGCGACGAACAGCCATTGAAATTCTGACGGACACTTGTCAAAAAATGGGTCAAAATGTACCAGTGAGATTGCATAAGATGATCAAATGAGACCAAAATTTCCATTTTATAGAAAATCTAATTTTGAATGAATGGCCAAGATTGAAGATTGACAAGTGCCCTAGAATCAATGGACAAGATTCAATATGACAACCCACAATTAGGGTTAGGGAAACATTAGGGAAAATATTAAATGAATGGACAAGATTGATTTTTAGAAAATAAAATCAAGGGTTGACAATGTATGTGACAAGAGATAATATTAGCACAATAAAAGAGGTGGATGGAAAATCAAATAATAATAGAAATTACTTGATTTTTGCAGGAAAAGGACTATTTTGAATTAAAAATTAATTTAATTCAAAAGGTGGGGTCACATGATAGTAAATAATTAATTTGAATTATTTACTTAAAGAGGGAAATTAGAAAGTGGGGCCATTTTAAATAAATAATTTTTATTTAAAATGAGGAAATGTCAAGATGGCAATAATTAAATAAATTAAAGAATTTATTTAATTATAAGAAGACTTTTAAGAATTAATGGCATATTTAAATAAATAAATAAAATTTATCTATTTAAATAATTAGGCAGAATTAGTGGACAAAGATAAATAAATTAAGAAATTTATTTAATTATAGAAAGACATTAGACAATTAGTGACGTATTAAATAAATAAATAAAATTTATTTATTTAATAATCAAGAGGAATAAAAAGACATGAATTAATTAAATAGTTATGAATTATTTAATTAATAGTTGAAAGTGGACCAAGGACATAATTAAAATGTCTTAATTATTCTAGGAAGAAAATGATGAAAAATAGAGCTTGCAAGCCTAGGTCATTTTTATGTATCTACATACATAATCATTCTCAAGCATTCTAAGCATCATCAAGCATCCATTGGAGTATCTTGTTTGCATATCTTCAGATTTCTACATCAAGGGTTTGGTGAGTTTGTGACATTGTATGTTATTCATTCATCATTCTCTCTTTATTTCATTTCATTTTCTAGGGTTTGATTACCAAATTGGGGTTTGACCAAGGCAAACCCCTTTTCTCTGACCCTTAACCCTTTTTCCCCTCTTTGCATGTATGTTTTACAAGTTTTGTATGTATATTCTTCAAACAAAAAGGTGTTAAAAATTGGTCAACAATCCATTAAATTCATTCAAGTCAACGAAGCCTTAATTGAAGCTTGGAGACCTCTTTCAGCCCATTTTCTACAGAACCTGAACTAGACACCTATCAAGAAGGGAAGTGCAAACTGAAAGCTATAGATTCCTACCTTGAATTTCTCGATATTCCCAGGTGGACTAAGTCACCATCTATGGTGAATTAGTCCCACTGCTAGTCCTAAAAAGTGATTTTTACATTTCTAGGTACCCATTTGGCAAAAACCTGTTCTGGTAGAATCTCCTTGAAACAAGACTAAGTCACCCAACTTGGTGTAAGTGTCCCAGTTGGCTTCAACAGTAAATTTTTTAGGATTCCAAAGCCCCTCTGTATCACACTTCAATTTCTAGGTGCACCTCTCCAATCTTGTTTATTTCAGTCATTGTTTACTTGCATTCTTAGGTCATTTTGCATATCACAATGTGTTTTCAAACAACTTGTATTTCTTAGATTTGGCATTAATAATCCATTTATTTTATTATTTTATTTCATTAGGACACTATATTTAGACATACTTCATCCATCCTTACATTGATTTTGAGTGTAGACATTTCCCATTTTGGCCCATCTTTCTCCTTTTAGGTGAAAAACCCTAGAAGTGTTAGAAAACCCTTGGGTGCAAAAATATTTGTTTACACAAGATAATGAAATCAATAGCTTCATCACAAGTAACCAAAAATGAACTAAATATCAAAGTAACTCACACCTTGCTCATTGTAAGCATATTATGAATACATATTGAGCATTTTATTACCAACATAACATTTCCCTAACAAGTTGTAAATGCATAGGAAGTAGCAAGAGATTATCATTATAACTATTACAAGAAAATCATTAAGATGTGATGCAGTGCTAGGAGGGTCACAATTCAACTCAACCAATCATTCAAATTAATGATACAAAATTCTTGCTCTTAGGAATTCTTGACTTACTTTACAATAATACAATTGAGAAATCATCAACAATGAAAAAAATGTAACAAACTTGATTCACCTGACAACTTTCATAAACTGATTCATCTCAAACAATGATTAAGTGCATTCTAGATCATATTGGAAACATTTTCATGGCCCACAATTTAATGCAATGAACTATTATTAATAAATTTCACAAAACAAATAATGAAGCCAATGGGTATGTGCAGGATTATCATGGAAAAAATAGGCCCTTAAGTGGCAAAAAATTGAAAAAAATCAGAGTTAGGAAACTTGACGTAAAAAATTGAATAAGTTATCTATATTATTTCAAAAATATGTAAGAATAGAATTTGTAGAAAATTGAATGTAGTTTCTAAACTACTAGGTTTATTTTTTTAAAAAATCTATTTGGTGAAAATTTGCAATAGTACTTAAATTTCAAGGAAAAATAAGAAGTGTTTGTCGACCACCCTAACCACAATAAAATGATAATTTTTTATAAGATTTTAGATATAAGCAGAGGAATCATGTCCCGATGTGATGTATATTTTTTTATAATTTTTTTCCAAGTAAATAATTAATTATGATTTTTTTATTACAACTTTTAAAAAATATAAAAAAACATATGTCTAACCACCTTAACTTGGTCAAAACTTCATGAAATTCAAAAAAAAAAAATTAATCCTATAGTATACAAAGCATAGACTATGATGCATGTTTTGAATTAAAAAAATGTGATACCGTTTGAAAGCTATAGATGTTTTTCAATCAGCCTATCAATCAGGACTTTAGTCGTAATTCAAATAGAAAATGAATAATAATTATTTATAAAATTCAAAATAAAGCATAATTTATATTGGTGGAAAGTTGAGAATATCCTTTAAAAACCCTTTTCATTTCATTAATTTTGGGTAAAAAAAGTTCGCCAGCCACATACCCTACAAATACCCATCATATTGCCACTTTTTGGCCCATCATGATCCTGCACATACCCCAATCACTTTAGTGAGATTTAAGATAACATAATTATAGAATTTTCCTCCAATTTTTATGGAGATCCAATGGTGGAAAAGAAAGTTATTACATTTTTCCCAAACCTGCAAACCCTAGGTAGGGTTCAAACCTTCCCTCACAAAAATGGTCATAACTTATCAAATATTAATAAAATTTGATGAGACTTGAAGAAAATGAAAGTAGATTCACATGGCAATAAAATCCAATTGGTTTCAGATCCAAAATATAGACTATACAATTTGTACCATCACATTTTTTCAGACTGAAAATTCTGCACAATATTGTTAGAATAGGGAAGTCTCACCAAAATAGTCATATCTCCATCCATATATTATGCTCCATGATATGAGTCCACAACAGGCCATACAATTCACAACTTCAACCTAAAAACCATGTAAGAATTAGAAAATGCACACAAAATTTGAGGTTTCCATTCATCAAACTTAAAAAATAATGTCTCCAACCACCAATTTAAGTTTTTGAGGGTGTCCATACATCTCCAACCAAAACCAACTATTTTCAACCACATTTTGATTTTTTTTGACAAAACACCTTAATGACACTTTTTGACAAGTTACTTGACAACTTTCTTGAGCAAATTTTACAATTTTTACAATATTTTCCTAAATTTCACCAAATGACCAAAAATGATCCTAAACCACTTAGGATGGTCTCAAATGACCTTATTTATATCAATAAAACCAAAACAAAACAAAAAAATAAGTTTCACAATATAACTTAAAATTGCATCAAGGGTGCTCATACACCAAGATGCCATGAACCATTGTATATAGTTGAATCAAACAATAGCTTGTTCTAAAAAACCCAAAGTACATTTGTTCATATGAGGTTTGTTGGTAAAACTAGGTTAATCCTTTAAGGTTTCACTAAAACTGAACAAATATATATACCTTTAGTCTCAATATTCAAACAAAACTAGAAACGGTGATTCTCATGCTTCACAAGAAATGAAGAGTGCAATCATGTGTAGAATCTTGAACTGGTACAATCTGGTATAATCATTTGAGAAAGTCATATTCTTTCTTATCATGAAGACAATGCTCCTAGTAATTCGCATATTTAGCATCTAATAAAAAAGGAAGAAGGGCGATGGGTTTATGATCGGATATTGGCAAATCTCAGGGGTGAGGGATCCCCTCACCCAACTGAGCAACATCCATGACTACGACTAAACCTTGAACATAGTTGAACTTAAAAACTTTTTGGGTTAAGTGAAAAATTATCTCTTTACTCACATGAAGATTCAACAAGGAAGCTACAAAATGTGAAGTAATATTTGAATTCACTCAGTACCTTTCATTGGTGTTCATAAATACCCTTTCTAACACCATTTTAATAGCCTTAAGGGTCAAGGTATTGGGGTTCTACAACAATCCTTTCAAACGGTGATCATAAATTGATCCTAGAAATGTTACTTGAGTCTTGGTGCAAGTAAGCATAACGAGAGATTCCATAATGAGGATTTTCTACAAAACTATAGTAAGGGCATAAAATAGTAAAGAAATAACCTATATTTCAATTTTTAAAAGGGGACTGGAAGCTCAAATGGTGCACACTCACCACTAGCCATGTTTATGCTAGCTCTCATAAGAGAAAATATCTCAAAAAAAACATTTAAGGTGGAATAATCATGAGCATTTAAAGGAACAACCTAGTTAATAATCACCAGGAAGGTATAACCTAAAAAAGTAAAATATAAAACAATCGATAAATAATTATGGTCATAGGGACCATGTCCCTTTTAAAAATCGAAACCCAAAATGGCACAATTATAACCAAAACTCTGCTTTAGCAACAAGACCTCAAATCTTAAAAAGAAAAATGGCACAACCATTATAATCAAATCAGGGCATGCTCTAACACTTTGATTAGCAATTAACAATACACACATTGAAATAACTTAGGCCCTTTCAAATCTATGAAATTAGGGTCAAACCATTACACTGATAAATTAGAATCATTCATTTGCTCAAATCTTTTATCATAGGAAAACAAAAAATCCATTTGATAAAAGAGCATATATTAATATGTCTTTAATAGTATAAGAGTTTTTTGAAATCATAGATAAACATCATTTTCAATATAATGTCTTTAGGTTGAGCTTAGTCTTATAACTATACATCGTTGCACTTTATAAATTTTTACTATAGGCATCACTATCATAGCCAAAGACTATTGTATCATTTACCCTACTTACATATAAAATGGACCCAATCCATAAAGGAAACCTAGGCATATCTTATCTGGGAATAAGTCAAAAACTAGTGCAAACCCGCATTCACTCTTCAAAAAGCTCAAAATCCTCAAGCCACTTGAAATCATCCACCAGCTCAAACTGGTACAACCTGTGAAGGAATAGATAAGAAACCAAGATGTGGTTGTATTGGACCAAGAGCTCTGCATCTTTGATATCCAATAGTAAGGAATAATAATGAGGAACCCCAATTGGAAAACAAAGATTTTGCGGATGTGGGATACCAACCCCTAATTATACAACATTTAGAACAACATCTAAATCCCCAAGAAAATGTGGATGGAATAATTTACATGTTAACATACCCACAACATCCTTTGGCACTCATAGATCCAGAAGTGAAGTAAAAAAATGAGTTTGTATGTCAGTATTTACTTGATGAAACTCCTCTAAAACCAAAAATTTCTTCCCTAAAGTGATTCGAACGACCTTCATCATCATTAACCCACGCTCAACCAATACAAGCTTTAAGCGTTGATCTGATATAAGACCCAAAAAAGACAATTGGCTCTAGTCATTGATTAATAGTATTAGAGTCTCCATCATAGATGCAAATTCTAAACTTATCCTTCATTTTCCCATTAACATGGATTTATTTTTTCCCTCTTGTGTGAAATCATAAGAGAATAAGCCAAAATCCTTCAAAATGAATGGCTTACTGATTCACACAATGCTAAATTATGTCATAGCAAGCCAAAGCCCATGAAACTTGAGAAGGATTTAATGCCATCAAGATTGATAAGAGTGATGGCTCGTGCGAAAACACATGCATCTTTACTTAGCACAGACTCCATAGGTAAGGTTGGTAGTACTTAGAATTCTTGTTGAATGACTGTGTGACCACTTTGGTAGGTGGAATATGCCAAGTATATCAAATGATAGCAAGGCCAATGGACATAAATAAATTTAAATAAATTGGGTGTCATACCCTAAATTTTTATAACACTAACCTAAATAAAAAAAAAGGAAAATGGCATTTCCTTTTTTCATGTTGAATTGGAACAAATAGAATGCTTGCATTATTTGTAGTGTTGGAAAACACACTGTCCCATGTCAATTACTTTGTTATGATTTTTTTTTGTTTTGTAGGCTCCAAAAATGTAATGAATTCCACCCTCAAATTTTAGAACAACTCTTTGGTACAATAAAAAATGGGATTTCACTTTCTTCATCTAATTGGAACTAATAAAATGTTGAAACTATTTGCAATGTTGGAAAACACACTATCTGTTGTTAGTTATTTTCTTATGAAATGTTTTATTTTATTACAACCAATAATAGACTGAAGTCCACTTTCAAATTTTTGAACAATTGTTTGATACAATAAAAATGGCATTTCACATTCTTCACCTTATTGGAACAAATAAAATGCTCACATTGTTTGCAATGTTGGAAAACGCACTGGTGAGGGCACAACCGAGACTTAGAAAATAACCCACAAACAAGAGAATAAATTTTATTATTCAGAAAATGGAGCTTCTTGAGTGATCCCATAATAGTGGTTTACAATTTTTGGCCAAACTGGACACTGAAATTATTATTTTTAACTAAATCTTTACATTCGGGCACCTATAGCGGCTAAACTATGAGGTATTTGAAGATGATGCAAACTAGAGTCTCATCAAATTTTGTCCGTAGATTCTAAAAATATTTTTTTCAAAATTTTTGGAATCAAATTGCACTTCTTTTTCCATCTCCCGCGAAAATTGATTTTTTTTAGAAAACAACATTTTTAAAAAGTGTCGCACGCCATATAACGCATAACTTTTTTTCCATGAAGGATAAAATTCTAATTCTTTCAAATTTAGATTTGTAACTCTAATATCTAGTGCTTCCACTTGGTTAGATAGTTTTTTATTGAATATTTTTTCCTTAATCAAGTTTCAAAGTCAAACAAATTACAATTCGGACACGACCGTATAACACGTAACTATTTTTGTATATGTCAAAATTTTATTTTATTTTTTGTTGGATCAAGGACTTCAATATCTAGTGCACTCATATTTTTCAATTTTTTTTTGATAATCTTCTATTTTTCCACATGTGAAGAACAAAGAAATTCATTTTCGATGAAAAACCTATGTTTAATAAAACTTAAAAAATAAATACATAACAAAACCAAAACATATTAAAATTATATTCATTGGATAGCTTGTTCTAAGGAATACCATAATCATTTGAAATAAATTTTAAATGAATTTCATTTGATCCCCCAAAAGCTAAATCAAAAGCGATTTTTTATCAGCATTTTGATAGGTGTAAAGGAGACGCATTTATAGGTATGGTTTAAAACTAGCAAGGTTCTATCCAAGGGGGTTTGATCTAAGGTGATTTGATCAAACCCTCTTCAATTGGAATCCTTAAAATGGAACTTTTTAAGGCTTAAATCATTATATTTTCTAAAAATATGTGATTTCAGCTAAAATTCGTTCCTCTCAGGAATTGTAAACTGCTATTATGATAGCACCATCTTACATGCAGAGGATCTCAAATCCCCAAGTCCTATAACACATGCAAGTTACAGAAAGCTACAAAATAACCCTTTCGCAATGTGCGAGCTTGTCCCCAAAAGTTACCCAAAAATTAGAAACCCGCCCATAAATAGAGCTCCTCATTAGTTTGGAGCCAAGACAACATTCAATTTGAGTTTAGGCGGTTTGGCACCAAAAATTTACAACATGAAGTTCAAATTTTAAAAGAGCATTTGCAACTGTATCTTCTAGAAAGTGCGCCAACTTCGCGGGGCCATAACTTTTGATCCAGGACTCTGATTCGCGAACCGTTCGAACCGTTGGAAAGGTCTTGAAGTCAAGAACACGCTCAAAATCCGCTACACCAATTTCGGCAAGTTTCGGGGCCGATCCAGGAGCTCTAAGTTCCTCAAATATAACTCTGAAGATTTTCAGGTGCAAATCTGGGAAACTAAAACTGCAATATCTTTCAACCCAGGAACCGAAATTAAAAACCATAAATTGGGAATTTCATTATGATGAAAAGGTATCCAAAAATATAAAAACATCTAAAAACTGAGAAACTTGAAATTTAACTATTTTTGGGTGATGCAAGATTGCCTTTACACCACTGGATGCTCCTACATCATGCACTGTCTTTTAGTTACTTTGTTATGAATTTTTTTTGTTTCGTTATGACCAAGAATGTAATGAAGTCCACTTTCAATTTTTAGAACAACTCTTTGGTAGAGTGAAAATGGCATTTCCTTTTTTCATGTGATTGGAATAAATAAAATACTCACATTGTTTGCATAGTTGGAAAACACACTGTCCCATATCAGTTAGTTCGCTATAAAATTTTTATTTTTTTATGACCAAGAATGTAATCAAACCCACTTTCAAATTTTTGAACTCTTTGGTACAGTAAAAAGGAATTTCACTTTCTTCTTCTGATTGGAATAAATAGATGCTCACATTGTTTGGATTATTGGAAAACACACTATCCCATGTCAGTTATTTTCGTATGAAAGGTTTTGTTTTGTTACAACCAACAATGTAATCATGTCCACTTTTAGATTTTTGAACAACTCTTTGGTACAGTAAAAATGGCATTTCACTTTCTCCATATGATTGAAGCAAATAAAATGCTTGCATTGTTTGTAGTGTCAGAAGACACATTGTCTCATGTCATTTATTCTATCATGAATAGTTTTTTGTTTTATACACTCCAAAAATGTAACGAAGTCCACCTTCAAATTTTAGAACAACTATTTAGTGATGTAAATATAGCATTTCCCTTTTTTCATCTAATTGGAATAGATAAAATGCTCACATTGTTTGCTATTGGAAAACACAATGTCCCATGTCAATTAGTTTGTTATGAAAAGATTTGTTTCAATATGACCAAGAGTGTAATGAAGTCCACTTTTAGATTTTTGAACAACTCTTTGGTACAATAAAAATGGAATTTCACTTTCTTCATTTGATTGGACACGTAATAGAATCCAGGATGAAAAATGAGTTACATGTAAGTTGGAATGGCTCTTGGGATTTGAAGAACCATAACTTGAATCCTCTTCTTGGTTGTTGACAAGTGGTTACTCCATCATAAAACTTCTTACTCTACATATTGAGTGTTGGCATTGGAAAAATGTAGGAGTGATTTTGTGTAGGGAGATGTTGCTAGAATCTTGCTAGAACTCCTTCAAAATTTGGGATTAGAACATATGAGGTGTATGCAAAAATTTCATTATATTATTTATCTCTTTACTGAGTTGATATAGTGAATGACATAGATTTGAGGCTAGATTTTTTAAAACTTGAAATAGTTTTACTAGTATAATTTTTAGGTTATTTGTCTATGCTAGTTTTAGTTTTATGTTCCTTTTTAATCTTCATTAAGTTTTTTAATTTTTGGTTCAACATTTTAACATTTCCATTGAATATGAAGTTTATTCTAGTTGTAGGTTTCTGAATTTGATTTCTGGTTTTGAATATTGATTACTTAAAATATACTATAGAGAACATATGATCTACATCAACCACATATTAGGATGAATAGGTAAATCCTTTCCTAATAGGAAAGTAAAGGATGTACTTTGGATTGTTCCCTAATTGGAAAATAATTCACATCCTTTTGAGACCATTCAAGCTTAGTGTTCATAATTAAATTTGTTTCTTTTCTAAAAGGTTGCAAATTAAATTGTTGAATCAAAATTATTATGCAGAAGAAAAGTTATGCTGATAATTGAAAACTCCTATGAATTGCAAATGAGATAGAAAGAAAAATCAGATGGTAATAACTTCAAATCAAAATTACATTAATTTGAAAGCTTTGTAAATGTCAAAATTCCTTGCAAAAGGAAGCAAAAATATGTTTTTTTCTATTTCCATGAAACATCTTCCAAGCTACAATCCTTGATTCAGGCACATATATATGATAATGAAGATGAAACATATTATCCTTGATTGTTAAAATAATGGTGGTGCATGGTCGATCATTTTATTCCAATAGCAATGCCTATTTCATGGGGTTATAAATTCATACCAAACCAAAGGAAACAAGATCATATGTAATAGATAACTAATCAATACAAAATATGAAAAATCATGTTCCTTATGATAACCACAGTGTGTTGTGTATTAACTATCCATAAAATTTTGAAACAACATTGTAAAAATATAACATGGAAATGAGTGTGAGGCAATAGCTAATGACATCAAAATGCTATTGATATTGGATATAGTCATACATACAATTTTTGAAAACTTTGCAAATATTTGTGACTAAAAATTTCATAAATGTTGGCTATAATAACTAAATAGTTTTCATGCATTATCAACTACATCACCCATTTATGAATAGGAATAATTTATGCATTCTCAGTATTAGGAATGATTTGGTGCACTCCCATTTTCAAGGTAGAATTAATGGCATATGGTGCAGGGGCACCATGATGTTAGGTTTTTGTAAATATGTTTTCTTGGTCAAGTTTTGGTCTGAGTAACTCTAAAGGTCATCAATAAATTCAGAAAAGACCATGCTAAATGTAATTTGAGTCTATGAGATGGGGTTAGAAAATCAAATAGAATAGATAAAGTGATAGCCAACACTTCTAAACTATTAACCTCATCCAAACAAGAGATACAAACAAATGGAGATTTCAAAACGAAAGAAAATAAAATAAAGTACTCCCCATATTGTAGTTGATTCCTTCTATTGCTCTCCTTCTTGTTATGCAACTTTTCCCTCAAATTTGTTGAAATACTTGTGCAAGACCTACAAATGGTAGCAAGAAAGTTGGAGAAGAAAAGTTGTTAAGCTGAAAATGGAGAAGGAAGGTTGCTTTTATAGACAACCATTCGAATGGACGGTTGAGATTAATCTTCTAGAAAGATTCCAAGATCAATGGATGGGAATTCATGAGAGTGATGTTACGAAATGGATGGTTGAGATTAAGTCTCAGAAAAGATGCCAAGATCAATGGTCCAGAATTGATGCACAAAGAATATGCTATTCTTGGAGGAATCATGACAGGAAGACATGCAAAGACATGCAGGCCATGATAGACATGCAGGCTAAGATAGGCACGCAAGGACATGCAGGGACATGCAAGCTATGACAAGAAATGAATGTTATGACAGGGTATCTTTGACCAAGTGGTGCATAAATAATTTATTTTAAATTATTTGTTTGAAAATGTTGAAAATGGACAAGTGGAAAATAAATAATTTATTCAAATTATTTATTTGAAAATAGAGGAGATGGACAAGTGGAAAATAAATTATTTATTCAAATTATTTATTTGAAGAAAATGAAAAGAGGAGCATTTAATTAAATTTATTAATTTAATTAAATGGAGAGATAGAAATTAGACCTTAAATAATTAATTTAGATTAATTATTTAATAGGGAAGGTGGCATGGGATAGTTAAATGATTTTAATAATTATTTAACTATGAAAAAAATTAAAGGACCATGAATAGATAAATAATTAATGGTAATTATTTAACTATAGATGAAAGATGACAAAATAATTAAATAAATAATAATTTATTTAACTATTGAAGAAGAGGAAGAAATTAGTGTCGCAATTAGTTTATTTAATCGGTCGGGATAGAATAAATATTAGAAAGTGAATTGATTAAATAATTATTAAGAATTATTTAATTAATAGAGTAATATAATCAAACATAATTGAATAACTAAAATTATTCAATCATCGAAGGACAAGGATGAAGAAAAATGATGCTCGAAGGCTTAATTAGGACATTTTTATGTGTCTACATTTTGCCCCTCTTTGTCATAATGCAACCTGTCGCATTGTGACAAAGAAAAAATAAGTCAAAGTCATGCCCAAGTGCAAAATAAGATGAGAAAGAATGATGAGGAGGGTTACGGTATGCCCCCTCGAGAGGACAGACGTGTTCTAAGAACACGGATGTGCTCTCGAAATGGACAAGAAGACTAGAAGATGAAAGATAGAAGAAATGTTAGCTTGGAAGGGGATGGATATTAGCGTGGAAGAGAAGGGAAGATGAAGATGGAAAGCTAGATGAAAAAAAGATAGGGGAACCAACTTTCATACTTACATTTTTTATATTTATCATCATTGGGCAGATTATTATAATGGCCAAAAAACACCATGATATGACGTAGACCAAGGTGTGCAAGGTTGTACCATCATGTGAGATAAGCAGTCGCAGACAAGGATGATCATGACTCATACAAAAAGACACATTTGCCCCATTCTTTTTTCCATAACCAACCGCAAGCAGAAAAAGACAAGAAAGACAAATCATGAAACATCGTTGCTTCTCTGAATCCTATTTCCAGGAAATCCTCGAGAAACTAGCAACATGATTACCAAAAAGGACAAATAAAGCTAAATCCATCATCATGATACATCGCTGCTTTTCTAAATCCCGATTCAGGACATCAGTGAGAAACTAGTAACATGAGTTCCAAAAGACAAAACAAACCTCATAATACGTCGCTGCTTCTCTAAATCCTATTGTCGAGATCTCGATGAAAAACTAGTAACATGATGAAAAACCAACAGACAAGTGCCAAGTGTTTTCCAAGTGATTTAATGTCAAGATGTTTGGTTTGATGTTGAGATGCCAGGGTGTCAAGGTTTTCACGATGCCAAGATGACGAGTGTCAAAGATTGCCAAATTCAGGAAGGACACATCCTGAATAATGTTGATGTCAAGAGGAGAAACCCCCAAAAGTTGAGAGGATCCCTCAAAATTCTAGGTGACAGTGACGATGCCTAGGAAGGACACATCCTAAGGCATAAATGATGGGGGTTGTTCTTCAGAAAGACACATCTGAAAGAACATTGATTTCAAGAGGAGTGGTTCTTAAATATCAAGAGGATTGCTCAAAATCTCAGATGACGATGATGATGCCTAGGAAGGACACATCCTAGGGCATGATTAAATGATGGGCTACCCTTCAGAAGGACACATCTGAAGAGTAAGCAAGATTTGACTAGCTTGACTAAGTTTGACTGATTTTGATATGCCAAGATGATTGTCATGTTCCGTTGACAGATTGTCGAAGTTCACTTAGGTAGATTGTTCATTCAAGTTTAAAGACTGTTTCATGTGTGTACAAAAAATTGTGCAATGAACCCTAATGGACTGACCTAGTGCGGCCTCGGGGGCCCATCGATAGATGGCCTTGCCTACGTCATGCACTCAGAGACCTCGTAGTTCGACACGACCAAAGACTTTGTCTTGTTGACGAAAGATTGAGTCATGATTTATTTTGACAAACCTAATAGGACTGACCTAATGTCTCGGGGTCTCGAAGATGAGCCTTGCCTACGTAGCAAATGCGCAGAGACAACATAGTTTGACAATGACAAAGACTAATCAAGAGTTGAATTGGCGTGACTATGCTGACTGACATGACTCTATTTTTTGGAATTTTTGTGTTTTCTTCAGGACATTTTTCAATTTTTAGGTCTTTTTTAAGACATTTTCTAATTTTTAGGTCCTTTTTCAGGACATTTTATGATTTTTAGGTCTTTTTTCAAGACATTTTCTAATTTTTAGGTCTTTTTTTAGGACATTTTTTTGATTTTTAGGTCTTTTTTAGGACATTTTTTATTTTAGGTCTTTTAGACATTTTCTAATATTTTAGGTCTTTTTTAGGACATTTTTTGATTTTTAGGTCTTTTTAGGACATTTTTAATTTTAGGTCTTTTTCAAGACATTTTTGATTTTAGGTCTTTTTTCAGACATTTTCTAATTTTTACTCTTTTTAGGACATTTTCTGATTTTTAGGTCTTTTTTGACATTTTTTGATTTTTAGGTCTTTTTTTTTTTGATTTTAGGAAGACATTTTCTTTTTTCAGGACATTTTCTAATTTTTTTAGGATCACGTGTGGTACCCACTGCAGTCTCATGATAAAAATTTTCCCCTAGTCAAGTTGAGTATGAGCCAGGGAAAAATGAAATGTAAAGAAAAGGCATGACTAGCATGGACAATGAACAATATGCAAGATTTGATTTCAACTATTGTCAGCCATGGATAGAAATATCATGATATTAGGACAAAGTGTTATGGAAAATGTCAAAAAAGAGTATGTTCATTAGGGAAAAAGGTAGATAGAGTGACAGTAGATGGCATAGAAATGACTGACTACACATGGTGCCTGCTTGCCAGGTTTTCACCATGGTACTTATCCAAAGTACCTGTTTACCAGGTTTTCACTATTGGACGAATTATTTCTCTTTATTTTTGTCATTTTATTCTCTCTTTTTTTTTCAATTTTTTTGCATTTTTTACTGGTTTTCAGACAGGCTTTCTGATGCTATGCATAGAATTTGCGCAAATGTAGACTGTTGATTGGCTCTGTCAACTAATCACCTTCAGGAGTAGCTAACTGATATGCTCCAGAAACAAATGATGCTATGATGACGTAAGGGCCCAGCCAATTGGGCTCAAATTTTCCCAGCTTCTCCCTATCTGACTGATTCTTTGGATTTTGCATGAGAACTAAGTCACCAATGTCAAACTGTCGAGTCATTACCCTTTTTTTATAGCTTCTACAAAGGCAATTTTGGTATGCTTGTAAATGATTCAATGCATTATGTCTGCGTTCATCTAGCATTTCTAACTCATGTAGTCTTGATTGTCTGTATTCTTCATCAGTGATGAGGCCTTTCATGGAGACTCGCAAAGATGGAATTTCGACCTCTATGGGCAAGATGGCTTCGGCTCCAAAGACAAGGGAAAAAGGAGTGGCACCAGTGGGAGTACGAATGCTCGTGTGGTATGCCCACAAAGCAGGGTTGAGTTGGATGTGCCAGTCACGACCAGCGTCATTGACTGTCTTTTTAAGAAGTTTGATAATGGTTTTATTAGATGCCTCAGCTTGACCATTTCCTTGTGGGTAATATGGCGTGGAAAAGTGGTGACTAATATGGAAACGTTGACATAATTCACAGACCTCATGGTTTTTGAAAGGATGACCATTATCCATGATGATGTATTGTGGAATGCCATACCGACAAATGATATAATTGAGGATGAATTTGGAGATTTGTTTGCCAGTAATGTAAGTGAGTGGAATGGCCTCGATCCACTTAGTAAAATACTCAGTGGCAGTGATAATGAATTTGTGCCCATTGGAGGATGTAGGGTGAATCTTTCCCACGAGATCAAGTCCCCATTGTGTGAAAGGCCAAGGAGAAGTGATCGGCCTCAACTCTTGTGTTGGAGCGTGAGTCAAATCACTATGAATCTGACATTGGCGACAAGTTCTTACAAATTCCAGTGCATCCTTTTCTAGTGTTGGCCAATAGTAACCAAGTCTCATAATATTTTTAGCTAAGGTTGGGCCACTCGAATGGGACCCACATATACCCTCATGTACTTCCTGTAAGGTCGCTTTTGCTTCATTAGTGTTGAGACAACAAAGAAGGGTATTGTCAAAGCTACAATGGTAAAGGGTGTTGCTGATGATGGTATAACGTGCAAATTTGCAAATAAAGGACTTCCTTTGGTTATTGGAAAATTTTTGGGGAAGGATCTGTGAATGAAAGTAGTCAAAAATGTCCTTGTACCAGGGGGAACTGGAACCAACAAGCTCACAGGCCATTTCTGATTCAGGGACATCATAAGTCGGAACCAATAACTGCTCAGCCAAAAACTCAAACTGTGGGACATTGCTAGGAATATCAAGCAAAGATCCAATAGTTGCCATAGCATCAGCAGCCTTATTCTGTGTTCTTGGAATCAATTCAAAGGATAGTCTGTGAAAATATGTCTGGAAACTGTCAACCATTCCTTTATAAGGAATTAGCTTCTCATCTTTGGTTTCATATTCATCATTGACTTGGTTTATAACTAGCTGAGAATCGCCGAGGACCTGTAAATTCTCAATTTTCCACTTGATAGCCATTCAGAGTCCTGTAATTAGTGCTTCATACTCTACCATGTTATTAGTGCATGGAAATGCTATGCGGAATGACCTTGGGATGGAGTCTCCTTGTGGGGTAATGAATAATATTCTAGCTCCTAATCCACGATTAGTGTGAGATCCATCAAAGGATAATTTCCAAGGTTGTTTAGATTCTATGTGACATACAGACTCATCTAGAAATTCTGTTGTAAGAGGATGGTTATCTGGTATTGGTGCATCTGTGAGCTGGTCTGCTATTACCTGTCCCTTGATGGCTTTTCGTTCCACATATTGAATATCATATTCACTAAGGATTGTAATCCATTTTGCTAAACGTCCAGTCAATGTTGCTTGACTCAAGAGGTACTTCAAGGGATCGATCTTAGCTACCAAATGTGTCTTATGGTTTAACATGTAATGCCTTAATTTTTGGGCTGCAAATACAACTGCCAAACAAGAACGTTCAATGGGTGTGTAATTTAGCTCACGCCCCACTAGTGTTCAACTAATATAATATATGGCCCTCTCTTTTTCTTTAGTCATTTTGTGCTAGTAATGCCCCAGTGCTGAAGTAGTTGCAGAGATGTACAAAATTAATGGTTTTCCTTGGATTGGAGGCATGAGAACTGGAGGTGACAATAAATACTGTTTGATCTAGTTGAATGCTTCCTGACACTTATCTGTCCACACAAAGGGGATCCCTTTGCGTAGAAGATACTGGAATGGTTGACATCTATCTGCGAGTTGAGCAATAAACCGTCTGATGGATTGAAGTCTACCTTGTAGCATTCTTAGGTCACTAATTCCCTTAGGAGGAGGCATATCCAATATACCTTTGACTTTAGCGGGATCAACTTCAATTCCTCTATGGGAGACTATGTATCCCAATAACTTTCCTGATGCTACACCAAATACACACTTTTTTGGGTTTAACCAGATCTTATACTGTTCCAACCTCCTGAAATTTTTTTCCAATACTGAAAGGTGGTCTTTTCTTGTCAATGAATTTGCCAAAAGGTCATCTACATAGTCCTCCATTAATGTGTGTATCATGTCATGGAATATTGTTGTCATTGCCCTTTGATACATAGCACCTACATTTTTAAGACCAAACGGCATTACAGTCCAACAGTATGTACCCCAAGGGCATGTGAAAGTTGTTTTGTGTTGATCTTCAAGGGAAATACGAATTTGATTATAACCTAAGAAACCATCCATAACGGATAGCATCTCATATCTAGCTGTAAGGTCCACAATGATGTCAATGTTCAGCAAAGGAAAATCATCTTTAGGACATGCTTTATTGAGGTCTCAGAAGTCTGTGCATACACGAATCTGTCCAGTATACTTAGTGACAGGTACGAGGTTGGATATCCACTCAGCATAGTCAATTGATTTGATAAAACCCACATCCAACAACTTTTTGAGTTCAACTTTAACCAACAATGCCACTTGCGGGTGCATTTTTCTTAACTTTTGTTTTACTGGCATGGCATCTGGCAATAATGGCAAGTGATGCAATACTAACTTAGGATCTAATCCCGGCATGTCGGTATAAGACCATGCAAAGTTTACCTTGTGTTCTGAGAAGAACTTTTGAAATACTGGTTGTTCAACCTTTGTCAATGATGCCGCAAGGAGGACCATTTTGGGGTCTTCCACAGTAGCTATATTAACTGGTATGGTGTCTTCTACAAGCATTGCTGAATTTTTTTTGTCCACGGGGAGAAAGTCCAATCCTCCACCCTTAGGTGCCTCAGGGAGGTTTTCACCCTCGGATACATCCTTTATTTTTACTATTTTGTCATCAGAAGGTGCCTTTCGGTTTTCACCTAGAGACGTATTATTTTTTACTTTATTTTTCTTTTTAATTTTGCGACTAGAGGATGGCACAGTCTCCCCAAAATAAGCAGCACAATCCAAGTCAATGGAAAATCCAGCTTTGTGATCCCCATTTGGAATGCCCTCACGTAGTCCAAGAAATTCTGCTAAAGCCTCATCATTTTGAAAAGTGTCCATTACTAGTGGGCCTTTTTGGTTCTAGTCAATTAGGTCAGGGTAAACTAAATCTATCCCATCATTAGCATTTGCAAATTGAGGAGATGACAAGGAGAGCATGCAAATGGATGTCGAGACATTAAAAATGAAATTGTCATCATCTAGCTCTATGTCAGATTCTATCTAGTATTCTCCTTCGCTTGTTTCATACTCACCAGCAAAATAAGGGACAAAGGGAGTAGCATTAGAGTCAGGATCAATAGTGGCAAGTGATGGTTCAGGTGATTCTGAATGACTATCATCAATTTGGAATGACTAGGTTGGTATGTCAGGACTGGGATGAATGGGGATAGAACATGATCTAGACTTTACATCATTTGATGTTGTATCACTCTTAAATTTTTTCCAAAATAGTTCCTCAAATGTAGGCTCACTAGGTTCAAGGAATAATTCATCAAGGCAGTAGTCACTTAAGGATCGCTGAGAGCCAAATTCCCATTTGTGAGAGTCAGTTTCAGAGGAGGTGTCCTCAGTTGTCTCAACACAGTCTGAAGCATACACTAACTCACATGGAAGCACATTGGTACTCGGATCGCCAGATTCTCGTGGACCTAACCCTAACCCAAGATGTTTTGGTCTTTCTGAAATTGATAGTGGCTCATGCCTTCCATTTTTATCCTTTCCAAGACCACTTTTTCCATCATAACCTTTTGCTTTTATCATGCTATATCCTTTTCCATATATTGTTACTGGCAAGGAAGTTAAGTCTCGTGGTTCTCTATAAATCCAGGATAGTATATCATCTGTGTCCTCTTAACTCATTTCACCCCACTTTATGAAAACTGTATTTGGAGGAACCCTAAAAGCTTCTTTTGCTTGTATTCTAAAACAAGGTTTGCCATAGACTTGGGGAGACTTGGGCATCTTGGTTATGTAATAGGTCATATTCATCTTGTACTCTCCACATCCTTGATCCTAAATCTGGAACCTCGGGTCGACACTTGGGGTGATAAATGAAGTGGAAGGTGTTATGGAAGTGGTCATGGTGGTCAAAGAAGTAGGAGTGGAAGCCATGGATGAAGAAGCGGAAGATTTCACCAGTGTTGAGGGATCAATGAATTTAGAAGGCAAAGATGTCAGAGCTTCCCTATTGATAGGGACTTGATGTTCTGAGACACCTCGTAAGCTGGTACAATATTGGAATGGATCAGGGTCTCCATATATAGTAATCTCAGTTTCTTCAAAAGGAAACTTCAAGCATTGGTGATATGTGGAGGGAATGGCTTTCAAAGCATGGATCCAAGGTTTACCTAGTAAAATGTTGTATGGCAGGTCCAAATCTAGAACTTGACAAGTGGTGTCAACAATGACTAGCCCGATCCGAATTGGGAGTGTAATTACGCCCTGAGAGGAACGTTCTGCATCATCATATGCCTTGATAACAATGTTTCTTGTGGCATCTACGTAAGCATCAGAAAAGCCTAGTGCCTTGACCAATTTTAAGGAGCATATATTCAGTCCTGCTCCGCCATCTACTAAGACTCATCTGACCTTATGTTTATGAACAAAGACTTCAATATTAAGGGTATCATTATGGTTGGATTTGGATCGCGAATAGTCTTGGTCAGAAAAGGTGATATGGTGGGGTGTCATGAGATATCCTACCATGGTTTAAAATTGGTTGACATCAATATCTTGGGGAACAGAGGATTCTTGCAGTGTTTTGTCTAGGATGGCCTTATGGGCAGGCGAGATGCGTAACAACTCAAGAATAGAGATTTGTGTAGGTGTTTTTCCATGTTGGTCAATAAGATTAAAGTTTCCTTTAGGTTGGGATTGCTTGTTTTGTGGACATGATTGCGACTATGAAGTGGACGGGCCAGCTATTGTTACCTTTGGTTGTCTAGGGGGAGGAGGGCTGGCTATGGTGATCTTTCCACCGTGAGTGGTGACATTGCATTTAGGGACCTTTCTAATGGTGACCGTGCAGACATGTTCCTCAGTTGTTCTAATGATGTGTATAATAGGTCCCTCGGAATAGTCGTATGCAATACGGGCATGGTTGGCTCGAGTATTGTTATTAAGTTTTGACATAGAAGGGTTTCCTGAATCATGATCCTGCAGTGGGTTCTTGTGTATTGTATGATCCGCATTAGAGGCAAACTGTGGCCTTCCAACTTCAATGATATGTTTTTCAATAAGGTCTTGTACCAAATTTTTCAATTGTTTACAAGAAGATGTTTTATGTCCTTTTATTTGGTGATAGTCACAAAATGCATTATCATCCCACCAAGATGGTTTAAACTATCCAGGGTCATATGGTTTGGGGTCCTGAAGTGTGATGACACCATTTTGAACATATTTCTTAAGTACTTCGTCAATAGGTTCACCCAAAGGGGTATATGTGTGATTTCTAAGGAATTGTCTTGGTTGTCTAGGCTACCCTTGAATTTGATTGTTTTGATTGCCTTGGTTACTCTGATTTGTCTGGATAGCATTAACAGCATAGTTTTGTGTCATCATTTGTGTGTTTTGTGGTTGTGTCCCTTTTAGAGTAATCATAGGATCCATAGTGTTGACAACCTTAGCATCAACCACACCATCATTGGTAACATGTTTGTTCTTAACCCAGAATTTGGTTTTGTCAGCAAAATGAGGGTTTGCATTTGTGTTTTTAGGACCGTATTTTAGTCTTCCTTCAGCTATGAGGGCTTGTTCAACTTGGACACCTCGTTCAACTAGGTCTGCGAAATTTGTGCAACAATGAACATGCAAGCCATTTTTTAGTGGGCCCATTAACATTTGTACGAACATGTCAACTTTTTCCTTTTCAGGTATGTCTATATGACAACGACTCGCTAGGCCCCTCCATTTTTGAAAGAATGGTAAAAAGGTTTCACCTGAATCTTCTTGTGTGAGTTGGCATAAGTTGGTAATGGAGGTGTCTGTGTCAATGTTGTATGTGTAATTTATCACAAATTTTTCAGCAAGTTCTTTCCATGACTGTATTCCAGGTTGCAATGTATAGAACCATTCTAGCGCTGGTCTTGCGAGGCTTTTAGGAAATAGTCGCATTAGATATGTGTGCTCATGAGCAATATCCACACAACTTGTTATGAACTCTCTAATGTGGTCAAGTGGATTTGTTTTACCCTTGTATTTGTTGAAGTTTGGAGTCACATAACCATGTGGAAATGGTGGCATGTACAAAGTTGTATCAAAAGGATATGGACATAAGTCATATGGCATTTGTGTCTTCTTGTCAGAGGTTTTCATATTTTCCATCTATTTTTGAAGGTCATCCACTTTTGCTAGCAAGGTGTGTAAAACGGGATCATTGGTTGCCTAAAAGTAAGGTATGCTTTCCTGATATTGCCAGTTGTGATTGGGGATATGTTGTTGAGTATGAATCTGGGACGAGTATGTAGGAATATGTGACCCAGCCATGTTTTTCTGTATTTGAGGTCCCTGACTTCTTTGATGTCCAAAGGTATGCATTTGTTGTGTCATTTGAGTTCCTTGTCCTTGTTGAAAGAATTGTTTGTGTGGCATGGTAGTGTGTGGTCCTTGAAAGTGTCCATGTGACATATGCGTATTGTGCCCTTTGTCCATGCGGGATGTTCATTTGCGATGATGTGTTAATGTTGTGTTGAGGACCTTGGATGGCAATGCGTTGTGAATTTCGTCCAAATGGATTAAATGAGGTTCCACTATAAGGATGTGATGAAGATTCCCCCATTGTCATGGATGAAGAACCCATCATAGGATTTGAGGAGGTGGTGCCTACTGATGTAGACACAAAGGTGGATCCTATCATTTGTGAAGATGATGTGGATGTTGTAGGCATGGACTGTGAAAAGGTAGCTCCTAGCATTTGTGTAGATGATGTGGACATTGTAGGCATGGTCATAGTGGATGTTCCTCTAGTTGCATTAGTTGAAGAGGAGGTGTTTTGATTTATGGTGCCACTAGATGTCACATTAATGGCGGTAGTAGCAACTTGCGTAGTAACAGCAATGTGATTGGTTGAGGTATTGTTCGTGTCATATTGGGATGTTGTGTTTTGTGTCATATGATTAGGGGAGACAGGTCGTATGGTATTAATGTCAAAGCCTTTTGGTAATCTTGTGCCTTGGTCTAAGAGCATAGCGAGGTATCGTTCAGGATCGTTTAAGACCAATTCTTCTACAAGTGAAGCAAATTTCGGATTTTGGGCTGCTACCTCTAAGTTTTCAATGTAAACTTGTCCATTTTGGTCTCTTTGTATGAATTGTTCAAAAAGTGGATTTTGAAAAGAATTTGACATGTTCATGGAAGATTGTGCATTCAAATTGCCAAATGGGTCATCAAAGATCCAGTTATTGGGATTGGTGTTGATGTTGGTGTGGTTGTCAAAGTCTTGTCCAAAGTCTTCCATTTATTTTTTCTTTCGTTGAAGTCTTGTCTCCACCATCAAAGGAAATTGCTCAAATGAAGATAATAACAATGCAAGTATGACACTAACCTATGTTTTTGTCTTTTTGTGTGATAAAGGATGACAATGCAATGGGATGATAATGTGTATCTAAGGAAATGTGTAGTGTCAAAAAGTGAAAGTGACGATTAGGACTAGGATGATGAGGTGCAAAATAAGGACTAAGATGATTATGTCGACTAAAGAGGCAACTAATGCAAAAGTCTAGGTTCCAAATAACAACTAGGATGAAATAATGTTTTTGGATTTTTTTGTTTTTTGAATAAAGGATGACAATGCAAGACTATTTTTTTAGATTTTTTGACAATAAGGGATGCAATATGACAATGTTGTCTAGAGAAAATGACTAATGCCAAAGGACAATGAAGACTAGGATGACAAGTTATGACACTATTTTTTTGTTTTGTTTTGTTTTGGAGGATGTCAATGCAAGGTGATAATGACATTTTCCTAAGGAAAATGACTAATGCAAGGTGATAAATTTTTAAGAAAGGATGTCAAATGTCAAGGTGACAGTGGGGACTAATGTGAAAATGTTGGTTAAGGAAATGACCAATGCAAAGTCTAGATGCCAAATGAGGACTATGATGACAATATTTTGGATTTGAAAGATATACAAGGTGAGGACTAAAATGATTTGAATGTCTAAGGTATGAAAATGCAAAGGTCTAAAATGATTTGGAAGGAGGTTGCCTAACCGCCCTATGCTTGATCTATATCTCAATTTTGGAATATCAATGGACTTGTTTGAAGGACTAAATGACAAGGACAAATGACGAATGAGTCTTCCTAACTAGAATTTTGAGTTGGAAGAATCTCACAAAAAGATAATGACTAAAGGAGATAATGATGTCTAAGTCCAATGATAACCTAATTTTGAAAAACAAGATTTTGCAAAGTGAGGTAAGGTTGTCCTAATCCAAAATATGCAAAATGAGATGAGGACCTAAGTTTTTAGTTTATGATTGAAAATGCAAATGGTGAAACCTAAGGATGAAAGTAAATATTTGCAAAGATGACCCCATGATAAGTTGCAAGCTAAAGTGTACAAGGAATGAGAGATTTGAGCAATTTCATGATTTGGTTTTGACATAAGACTTCTAGGTTAAGACTGTTGTTTTGATGTTTTATTGAAAATTTTGAGTTGTTTGAGGCTTTGTGTCTAGATTTGTGAATGTTGTGTATATTGTTTGAAAATCTAGAAAACACTTGACAAGCACGATGTTTTGGTGTATACAAACACACATGAGACAAGCACAATCCTAATAGGCCAAGGGTTTGTATACTTGATATAGCCCACCGATATACCACGGATTGGTGCTAAACACCTTTCCTTCTCGAGAGCGGATAGCTTAGAAGTTTGGTGGCACTGGCTTCCCTCCACGGCTCATTAACATCATTCGGGCACACCAACTTCAGATTCTTGGGTCATCACTTCCCAAGAACTGCTATCTCTACTCAAGGGAGTCAGTAGTGAGTATCTTCGGGCATGATACTGTACCCTACAATATACCAAGCAACAGCTGAAAATAGTTGGCCTCTAAAACAAAAGGTGTCTAGTTAGGGCATCCGTTCGAGTGGCCACACATGGGGCGAGAGATTAATCACCAATTAGGTGGCACTCCAGCCTAAAGAGGTTACGCTCAACAGGGTTTATGGGAGTACTACTCCGTCCGTGTGACACATCCACACTAGTGGTACTTGAACTTTCCTCAAGCACCCATTTTATATCCCGGCTGGAAGTGGCTTGGCTTTAGCCTGTTATCGGTCGAGTCGTCCCTTAAGGTGAGTACTTTTTCCCTTAAGGCAGGCTCATTTCTAGAAATAATAATCATTTCTCTTACACCCAGGATCACTCGAAAGTGCAAGGGGAGAGGATACTTTGATTATTAAGTCTTGAGGGTAACAAAAAATAAGGTGGGTCTGGTTTTCTGATCACCTAGTTTTCACAAGGTGAGAGTATAATCACCTACCACCTTCAAGCACAGTCAGACAAAATCAAGCACATGTTCATTTTAATGCACCAATGGAAGTGTTCCTAAACTAAAAATCGCAAACATCTTGTTTGAGAAATGAGTCTTTGACTAACGGAGCTGCAAAACCACAAATTAGTAGTTTCAATATATGCCTTGGACCAACGAGAAAGCTGCAAAAAAAAAACTAAGTTAGAACAAAAGATTAAAAACCAAACTAAAAGTTAGTAAATAATTAAACTAGAAAATAAAAAGACTAAACTAAGAAAAAAGAATTAAAGAAAACTAAAAACTAAGAGCTCAATTTTTTTGTTGCTCCAAAAGAAGCAGTTTTGGGAGCCCCATTCCAAAGCCACACGCGACAAACAAAAGATTAGTAAACCAAAAAAAACTTGAATAAAAACAGCAAACTAAAAGTAGTGATAACTTTCTCACAACTAAACAAAACTTTAAATTGTAGATATCTATGTAAATCTAAGACATAGAGCTTCAAAACCCAAAAAATATTTTGGTAAATTCTACAAACAAAAATATTATAAACAAAAGAAAAATCGGATTTTAATAACTAAATCTTAAAAAGCTGCGATCAGTAAAATAGTCATAACTTTCTCAAATCTTAATGAAATTTCAAACCGTTTAATGTTTCGGAAAGCTGAAAATGAGGCCCACAAAACCCAGAATTTTTTTTTAAATATTTGATGTTTCCATCCTTTTTTTCTCGAATGAAGATGACAGGATTTCGCATGCATTCTTGGCTGTAATTTGCAAAACAACAAAAACAAACAAACCAATTTCTCTGCAAGAAAAGAAATGTAGGGTTCACCAAATGTGAGATGGAATTAGAAAATCAAATAGAATAGATAAAGTGACAGCCAACACTTCTAAACTATTAACCTCATTCAAACAAGAGAATACAAACAAATGAAGATTTCAAAACGAAAGCAAATAAAATAAAGTACTCCCCATATTGTAGTTGATTCCTTCTCTTGCTCTCCTTCTTCTTGTTATGCAACTTTTCCCTCAAATTTGTTGAAATACTTGTGCAAGACCTGCAAATGGTAGCAAGAAAGTTGGAGAAGAATAGCTATTAAGCTGAAAATGGAGAAGGAAGGTTGCTTTTATAGACAACCATTCGAATGGACAGTTGAGATTAATCTTCTAGAAAGATTCCAAGATCAATGGATGGGAATTCATGAGAGGGATGTTACGAAATGGATGGTTGAGATTAAGTCTCAGAAAAGATGCCAAGATCAATGGTCCAGAATTGATGCACCAAGAATATGCTATTCTTGGAGGAATCATGACAGGAAGACATACAAAGACATGCAGGCCATGACAGACATGCAGGCTAAGATAGGCATGCAAGGACATGCAGGGACATGCAAGCTATGACAAGAAATGAATGTTATGACAGGGGATTATGACAGGGTATCTTTGACCAAGTGGTGCATAAATAATTTATTTTAAATTATTTGTTCAAAAATGTTGAAAATGGACAAGTGGAAAATAAATAATTTATTCAAATTATTTATTTGAAAATAGAGGAGATGGACAAGTGGAAAATAAATAATTTATTCAAATTATTAATTTGAAGAAAATGAAAAGAGGAGCATTTAATTAAATTTATTAATTTAATTAAATGGAGAGATAGAAATTAGACCTTAAATAATTAATTTAGATTAATTATTTAATAGGGAAGGTGGCATGGGATAGTTAAATGATTTTAATAATTATTTAACTATGGAAAAAATTAAAGGACCATGAATAGATAAATAATTAATGGTAATTATTTAACTATAGATGAAAGATGACAAAATAATTAAATAAATAATAATTTATTTAACTATTGAAGAAGAGGAAGAAATTAGTGACGCAATTAGTTTATTTAATCGGTCGGGATAGAATAAATATTAGAAAGTGAATTGATTAAATAATTATTAAGAATTATTTAATTAATAGAGGAATATAATCAAACATAATTGAATAACTAAAATTATTCAATTATCGAAGGACAAGGATGAAGAAAAATGACACTCAAAGGTTTAGGACATTTTTATGTGTCTACAGAGTCATTTTGGTTAGTTTAGAGTCACTTTGCAAAATGTTGCTAATCTTGCAATGTTGTCATGTTAAAAATACAAAAAAAGTGCAAACTAGAATACCAATGTTCAGTTGGAATTTGAAAGATGGTTAGTCAGTTGATTAGTTTTTTTTTGGTTTTTTATAGTATATATGAAATGTATATGGTTGAATGGAGAGGTTGGTTGAATTTTTGTTGAAGAAACAATAAAGAAAGTCTCTCAAATTCTATGCTTTTCCATAAAATTTGTTGCTCCTTTGATTTGTATGGGTTTGTACAATGTGATAATGGTTTGAAGGATATTTTTTAGATGGAATATTGAATTAGCATCCTTTTGGTTTTTATTTGGCTGAATTTCATTAAGATTTAAGGTTTTTACACCCAATTTGTTGAAGGCGAGTCTGAAAACACAGTTTTAAGGGTTTGTAGTCATTGAAATTGCAATAAACCCCCATTCCACCATTAGATTTATCTGTAACTTGGTGAAATGGGTGGTATAGGGTATATTTAGGAATATATGGAGTTTATGTGAGCAGGGGAGGCCTTTTAAGAGGTTATGTGTGATTCCCTAGTTGGCAGTGTCATGTATTTTTGGCAAAATTTGGGGTTTAAAGGGTGGAAATGCTAGAAAACTCTTTGGGCAGCAACTTTTGAAGGTCTATTAAGCATCTTCAGATATAATTAAAGGTTTTTGAGGCCTTTTTTGGCTAGGTAGAAACCTAGGACAATGATTTTCAATAAACCCCTATCAAACTTGTGTAAAAGGAGGGTTTGATGTTAAGTTGTTTTAGTGAGAATTTCTCTTTATGTAAATTGTGGAATCTAGGTGTTTATGACTTGGTGAAAGAATTCACATGGTTTTTTTTGGAGTGGAAGATATTTTAAGTGGGTGATGATTTGGAAAAGTGGGCTAGTTGGAGCCCTAAATAGTGTACCAGTCAAGTTTTAGAGGTGATCTTCCAAAGTAAGTACATATGAGGTTTTGAGATACGCTAAAGTGTGCCAAAATGGGTGTCTAAAAAGGTAAATGGGTATTGGGTTTATGGTTGGACTTGGCAGATATGGTCAAGAAAGTGTTGTAGTGGACCTATAAGGAAATTGTGAAATTATGAAGGAAATTACCCTAGTTAGGGTTGTGTGGATTAAAGATTAGTTTGAAACAAGTTGAATTAATATTGTAAGATTGGTTTCCTCCCTACTCTGCATCAGAATACAACATAGCTATCCCGTAATTTATGTGTATCAACCTGAATGATGGTCTCATACAATGGACTTCGAACGTGACAGTGTAGTCAAATTTGAACACAACAAGCATCCATTCCTCCATAGTACCCATGCGATAACTAATTTTAGACTCCCACTTAAGGAATCTCATAAATATCATGCTCAACTCATTTGAAATATTGTTCTTGTGGATGATTACTGTTGGTTTAATGCATACCTTCTAGATGCATCTAGCTATGAAAAGGTCTTGAATCTCTCGGTAAAGACACATTGGCCAATCATAGAAATTTACAACCTCTATTTGTAGATTGTAATATTCAACATCCGTGCTCATTTTTCACTCATACACATAAGACATAGTTAAAGAAATGAGCATAATTATGATATTTTATGTCATTGTAGTTTGACCCTTTTCTGTCAATTCTCCTTAACATATTTTCCCGCAACCTATACGAGCGACTCAATTCCTCTATCCAAGAAAGGATATTACATGGAAGATATGGCTGGTAGTTGGTCAACCAACTAGAGGCATATGATTCTACATTACACAACATCTTCTATACTTGCATCAAATAAATTATTAGCTTTTAGTCCCAATGTTGACCAGAAAGCGACTGCAAAGCTACATAATAGTATTGAAGAAGGTGCATGTGCAATATGTGCAATAGAAAAATGGAAATGCACAAGTGGAGTAGTATGTAATACAATTTCTAAAATGAACAAGGAATTTGCTATGAAAACACATGAAAAGAAGTGACCAAAGTGAAAGAGATAGATAATGTTTTGACTGAAGAGATTCTACTTGTTCTTCAGAACTTGAGGAAGGAGCATGTATAGTATGTGCAATGGAAAAATGGAAATGCACAACTAGAGCAACAAATACTAAAATGTCTAAAATGAAAAATAAAACAACTTTTTGAGAAGATACAATTGCATTCTCTAATTAGAAAGACACTCTCAATGCTAACCAAAAAGCAGCTACAAATCTACATAACAATATTGAAGAAGGTACATTTGCAATATGTGCAAATAATGTGACAATATGGGATAGTGTGTTTCCCAACACTACAAATAATGTGAGAATTTGTTTTGTGCAATGGACAAATGACAACACACAAGTGGAGCAACATGTACTAAAACTCCTGAAAAGAAAAAGGAATCTACTATGAAAAAACTTGAAAAGAAGCGACTAAAGTGAAAGAGATAGATAATGTTTTGACTAAAGAGATTCTATCTATTATTTAGAACTTGAGGAAGGAGCATGTGTAGTTTATGCAATGGGAAAATTGAAATGCACAACTAGAACAACAAGTACTAAAATGTCTAAAATGAAAAACAAAAAAACATTAAAAATAGTAGGTTTCCACAATCCATATCATAGATTTGTATTTCTTTTGGATTCAATTGCGTAAGGATTTTTTAGAATCAACATTTCAAATCACACTCTGTGATCCATCATTAGGATGAAAGCGAGCAAGAGGAGAAAATGAATACTTACGTACTCAAACTAGGTAAAAAGGAAGGGGGAGGAGGGAAAGATGCACACAATTCAAGGACAATATTAAAGAAAAAGAAAAATAATGAACATAAAACAATTTAAATGGAACAACCACAATATAAATGAAAGGAGAGATAAAGAATAAAAAATTAATAAGGGAAGGAAAAGAACAAAAATGAATGCTCAAAAGGAAGAAGCAAAAAATATAAAATAAGAGAATAATTTTAAAAAGATGAAGTAAAATATTGAATAAAATTAAAATGACTATAGAAAGAACAATAAGAAGAAACAAAACAATATCAAGGAGAAGAAATAAAACGGAAAAAAAAAAAGAGGAAAGAAAAATATAAAATAGAAACAAAGATAAAGGAACAATGAAAAAAATATATCAAAAATGGTATATATATATAAAACAAGAAGAGAACAATAAGAAGAAACAAAACAATATCAAGGAGAAGAAATAAAATGGAAAACAAAAATAAATAAAAGGAAATAAAAATATAAAATAGAAACAAAGATAAACAAAAAACGAAAAAAATATATAAAAAATGATATATATATATATATATAACAAGAAGAGAACACAAGTAAAAGAAGAAACAACCAAAAGAAAAAATGAATTAAATATAAAAATGAAGATAAATATGCACCAATATAAGTATTGAAAATGATATATAAATATATATATATATATATATATATGTCACAAGATAAAGAGAATTTTGAAAGGGGAGAACAAACCAAATAAAAGAAGAAAGAAAACAAGAAACTGACTAAAAAAAAAATGAAATAATAAAAAGTAAAAAATAAATGAATATTTATTTAAATGAAACAAAATAAATATGTATAAAGAAGAAATAACTAAAAGACGGGAATTAACGAAAGAGCTATATAAATATATTTATTTAATTATAAAAATAGCTATAATACACTATATATATATATACAAAATCCAAAAGGAAAGAAGCAAGAAAATAAATAAGAATAGATGTATATATATATGAGTGAGTGTATATATATGCACATATATATATATAAGACAAGAAACAAAATGAAGAGAAAAGGAAGGAAAGTCAAAAATAAAAGCTCAAAGCAACAAAAAAATGACAAGAACAAGACACCTTAAAACAAAACCAAAGTCAAACCAAAGATGACACAAAGAATGAGGAAGAGGAAGGACAAAAGAGACAATTCACCACCAAGGAGAACACCAAAAAGGAAGCAAGAAAAGGAAGCAAAAAGGGGTGGAAGATAAAGAAACCAGGGAGGGGGAAGGAGCACAACCATGCTAGGAGAATATTGCTAAAGAAATTAGGCAGGATTGTGCAGTCGCCCTTCACCATGCCAAACCTCCCAAGTGTAATATTCCAAATTCTAAGCTTGTTGTGTTTAACAATTTGTTAGGCAATAAAGACTTAAGCATTTGCAAAGCAGATAAGGCAATGCCATAGTCATCATGAAAAAACCTGATTACCTCTCCAAAATGCATGATCTTCTTTCTAATAGCAATAGCTACAAAGTTTTATCTCGCAACCCTTATTCAAAAATTCTCAATATATTCAAGCTTGCCATTTCCCTCTTGTCCTTTGATGATGCTACCAAAAACCATATTTTTCCCTCCAAAGAAGTGACAACTCATATCTACGGGGTTCCAAAAATCCACAGAAATGACATTCCTTTAAGACCCATTGTGGATACAATAGACTCCCCTACTTACAAATTGGCATCTTTCCTTGCTAAACTAATCTCTCCTCTGGTCGGTAATTTTGAATCCCATATCAATGATTCCTCCCATTTTGTTGAATTTATCATGAACATCAAGCTCGATAATAATGGCATTTTAGTGAGTTTCGACGTGGTTTTTCTCACTACTAAATTTAACACCATTTTCCAATGGTCGTTCGTCCATCACTCGACAAATCTTTGTCAGAAGAGCGACGAAATGGCGAAAATCTTTTCAATGCTATTTTTTCATCGAACGTCCGACGATGAATTAAATGTCGAAGTAACGGTGAAGAATCATCAGTCGATGGCATTGTGAAATGCCTCAGACATTCATCAGAATATTGACAAAAACTTTGTGTTTCCACTGACGAATTACACCAGAAGTTTGTCACCAGTTCGACGAAATGGGCAAGGAGTAGTGTTGAAACAACACCAAACGTTTGTCGAATGTGTGATGAAATATCCAAGTAGTAGCGTCAAAACAACACCAAGAGTTCATCGACTTTGCGACACAATTAGCAAGGAGTAGCATCAAAAGAACACCAAAAGTTTGTTATAATTGCGACGAAATTGGCAAGGAGTGGCGTGGTGGCAACGTTGAAAGATCATCGAAATTGTGACGAAATGTGCAAGGAGTTACGAAAAAATCTTCATCGCAGCTATAGCAACTTCGTCGATCCTTTATGTTGATTCGTTGGTGGTTGGCGTCAAAATTGTGACAAAGTAGCAATATTTAAAAAAAAAAATTATTCATGGAAATGTACCATTATGGAGACTGACGACTGATCATACATACAGACTACATATTGGTTTGATGTTTCAAATGATGCATTTCTTATATTGAAAAGTGCATTACCATATTGATCTTCTCTTTGTTTCAAGAATAGTTTAATATTCTCTACTTAACAAGGCCAACCACGTGACAATGGAAGCTCATTTGGCCCCTCCCCCCCCCCTCACATCACTCTCAATTCCCCATACCCAATCATTTAACATTAATCATTCATTCATCCATTAATAACATATAACATTCATTCATTAACATATAGCATTCATTAATTAACATATTCACATTCATTCATTAACATATAATATTCATTCTTTCAGTAGGCACATATTATCAAAAATATGGTTGTCATGATATGATTACAATCACTTTTTTCTTTTCTTTTTTAAAGCTACATAAAGCTGAAGTGGAGTATCGTTTTCTAAATCAATATATTTCCCCCCTTCAGTTGTTCTTCCGTCTGCTTGTGATCTTAATGTTTGCATAGTTGTCTACTCATGACGTGGACGCCGCTTCAAGGGGGATCTGCTGCAATAAGAAAGAAATGTTAAACTGATATGTTTTATTATTATTGTTACAAGTATTTTATTAATTAAAAGAACATTAGAGTGGTTCTCTTTACCTGATGGGTCCACATCATGTTCCTGAACTTTTGTTATAGACTCATGCTCAACATGTTGAACACCTCTAAATCCTGATCTGCAGCTTGAAACATGAAAGGTTACATTAATTAATACACCAATTGAAATTAAATATGTTTAAGAGAACATGAGGGTGGTCCTCTTTACCCACCGGGCCACATCATGTTCTTGATCTTCTAGCCTGGTCATGCTCAACACATTGATCACACTCTACATGCTCTAAAGTTGAAACATGAAAGGTTACATTAATTAATACACCAATTGCAATTAAATATGTTTAAAAGAACTTTAGAGTGGTCCTCTTTACTTGATGGGGCCACATCATATTCCTGATCTTCTCTAGCCTGATCATGCTCAACATATTGATCACGCTCTACATGCTCTAAAGTACCAAGATGCACACCATGACCTTCATCTACATGTTCTGCTCCACCCTCACTAGGCTGCATTCCAATGTCATGTGCAGTATTATCATTGCTTGAATGTTTAAAACAAATAGGCATGTAATTACTTTATGGTGGAAATCAATACTGAATAGATTGCACAAGTATTCAATTTTAAATTAACTTTATTGAGCTTATTTACCTGTGTGTCAGATGCAATGGAATATTGTGTTTTCCCAGTCAAGACTCTTAGGCATTCATCCATGGCTCCATAGCCTTGCTAGAAGGAAATCTTCAGGTCCTCTTTTGTGGGAACTCTGTTGAATTTAGAGCCCTATATTTTTGTAGAAGATCATGAATTTTGCTTCTATGGTGTGATAAAACCAAAATTGTTTTCAATTTATTATAATTTGGATGTGATATTTCATTTATTGATACTTACAATTCGTGTGGCTAATTTCATATAACCACTAGAGCCAAGTTTGTGTTGCCCGTGCTTTTCTAGTCTTGCCTTTGTTGCCTTCGATGTGTCAGGCAGCCTATGAAAAGTTTAAAATACGTTAGATTATGTAAAAAGAAAGAGTAATTAGTATATAATTACATTGTTGATAGTATCACACATAGCATACTACTTTTTTAAAAAAATTAATTGCATTTCCATAGCATACAGACATTGAGAGCATATAAAATACAGAGTTCAATCCATGAATTATAGAAAATAGATTTTTGTTGGTTATATTCATATCGCTGATTACATTGCACAAAACATACTACAACAACATAAATATCAGATGGTGACAGTTGTCTATGCTACCACATTTTTCATACATGTCTACCAAAGCATTTTATCAAACAGTTCACTACCTTGTCGCTATGGCTAAAAGCTTAAAATAGGTACTAAACAAGCTATGGATGCTTGGAAAAAATATATCAAAGCATAATAGTAAGCAATAGCATAGACAAGGCAGTGAACTGTTTCAAAAAATGCCTCAAATAAATGTGGTCTCATGGTGAAGGAATGTCATGATAATCCATAGCAATTTGCTTGTCATGGCATTTGTTATGGCATTCCATCACCATGAGACCACATTTTTTTGAAGCATTTTTTAAAATAGTTCACTACCTTTTCTATGCTACCACATTTTTCATACATGTCTACCAAATCATTTTATTAAATAGTTCAATGCCTTCATGCTATGTCTAAAAAGTAAAAACCTCAAATAGGTGCTTTTGAACAAGCTATGGATGCTTGGAAAAAATCGACCAAAGCATAATAGTAAGCAATAACATAGACAAGGCAGTGAATTGTTTGAAAAAATGCCTAAAAGAAATGCAGTCTCACAGTGATGGAATGCCATGACAATCCATATCAATTTTCTTGTCATGGCATTCGTCATGGCATTCCATCACCATGAGACTACATTTCTTTGAGACATTTTTTTCAAGCAGTTCACTGCCTTGTCTATGCTACTGCATTTTTCATACATGTCTACCAAAGCATTTTATCAAATAGTTCATTGCCTTGCTGCTATGGCTAAAATCCTAAAATAGGTGCTTTCAAACAAGCTATGGATGCTTGGAAAAAATCTATCAAATCATAATAGTAAGCAACAAGCCATGGTCTCATTGTTTTTTTTGCATGAAAAATAGCTCAATTTTATTCATTTTTTTTGCAGATTTTAAACATGCTTTTTTGGCGATTTTGAAGTTTGAAACAAAAAAAAAATCATTGACAAAAAATTCAATGATTTTTTCAAAAAATAAGGGAAAAAATCGTCCAGACTACAGTTTTTTTAAAAATCACGATTAATCGGGTTTTTTTTTGCAGATTTATGCTTCTATATCACATACCTTCCTTGGCTTGGTGGTGTCTTTCCTTTTTTATTTTTAGCCTTCTCCTTTCCATCAGACACTAGGTCCTTCCACTCCCTCTCCAAAATCATGGGGGGATGCTCATACTTTTTGTTCTTCTCTAAATGTGACCTATATTGGTCCCTCACATACTTTAGATAGGTGTCAGCTTTCTTAAGGACATTGGTTCGGTTGAATGTTTTATCACCGAACAACACAACAAAATAGTTAATGAGCTCATCTTTTAAATCTTCATTTTGGGCATTCCACCATGTACGTATGGTGGGCCCGAAGAGCTCCAATATAATATCACTTAGATGTTTATAAAAAATATTATTTCCTGCAAAATGATCATGGGATCAATAGTCTAAAAAGAGCGATCAATAAGTAAATTTCAATTGGATTATATAGAGTAATAACTAAAACATTTTAAAGTACCTGTTATGGGAATGAAATCCTCCATCACCACAAGTGTGACCAGCAATGTTCCCGTACTAGTAATATGGGAAGATCCAAGAAATGCTGCTAAAACATCACCAATACTAGTGGCCTTTGCATCCCCAGGTACATGTCCTGACGCGTGTTCTAGTATGTGTTCGCTGGCAGAGGGTGCGTTAAGGGATTCCTGCATGGTATGTGTTTCTTACATTTTAGAC
This sequence comes from Sequoia sempervirens, assembly GCA_007258455.2. NCBI lineage: Eukaryota > Viridiplantae > Streptophyta > Pinopsida > Cupressales > Cupressaceae > Sequoia > Sequoia sempervirens. Next base: position 416,768,761 of record VDFB02075321.1, on the reverse strand, counting down.
GACAATATAGGCATAGATGATGGGGTCAGATAATGTGATGTATGCGTAGGAAGATCAGGATGGACACTTGTACCAACCCTTACTCCTTGGGAAGCACTTGTAGTACCCTGATTATGGCCAAGAGCATCATGAGGAGGAAAATAACCCTATAAAAACAACACATATTTTAGTTCATGACATAAAAGAGTACAAAATATAAAACCATGAATGAACTTATGTTATAATTAAAGACCTCATGACAGCTTACTTGCAAGTTTTGTAATCTCTCTCTCAATACTTTAACCCTCTCTCTTATCTCATCTGTTTGAGGTATTTTGAACATCAAATGAGTCATTTCTTCATTGCATTTTTTCATGAGCTTCTTTATCATATCGAAGGGTTTGCTGAATAAGCCATGTCATCATCAGAAAATATTGACTGCACCTCACTATGGATGCTCTCCTCTACTACTGGTGCCTTTCCCCAATCAATCAACTGCAACAAGAATATTAAAAACATTATCAAAATTAACCCAAAAAAAATATGAAAAAAGAATAATAATAAAACATTTTGCTTGTATCTAATTTTTACAATTACAATGAGGTAAACCTGTTGGGTAGAAGCACCTGAAGATACATCTTGATCTGTGCTCTAGGCCAGAGCCTTCTCTGTATGATCAATGTCCCCCTGTGACAAAAATTAAATATAAAAAAACATTACCAAAATGAAACCAATAGACTTATGAAAAAAAACATAAGAATAAAATGGTATATTGGAGTCATTAATTGAAGGTTGGGTAAAATGGTACATAGTACGTACCACCCCCATAGTAACTATGCTTGTAACTAAGCGATTCAAATTGTAATCGATTAGCAACTCTTCCCCTATAGTTATTGATTTTATCACACATACAAATACATGGTTTCCCTTGCGCACCTTGAATATGCAATTGGGTTGCTTATTTGTTGACCCAGGTCATGTATTGTTTATAAACCCTGCAATATTCCCTTATGCTTTTGGCCTTCCATCAATGTACATAGCCACTCCTTTATTTTGATCCTTATCTTTTAGTTGTATATAATTTGCTAACAATGCATACCTATGCATACTTTGTGTATATCGAACCAGTTGCATCCAATGTTTGTAACTGTAACAGGGTCCAACATACTTCATCAATTCAGTAACTTTTTTGTAATAGGCCTTTATGCCGTCCATGCAAAATAGTCCCAAACCATGTAATGACGATGGTGCTATGCGATATATCCTCTTGTTGACACAAAAATTGGTGTTTATTGGAGGAAGTTCCTTGGGTACCCATTGTTTCTGTAGATGTTTGTACCTCAAGGGCACCTCGACGTTGCCTATTCTCTCATCATCATAAGAACATGACCCCCCTTCAGCAAGAAAAAATTCCATGCACTTATAGAATTTTCTTCTAATCTTTTGACCTCTAGTTGATCTCCCTCTTTTAGACATACTACATGTCTCACTTTCCTCTTCTCTTCTTGAATTTCCCTTGCTCGAGGAAGATAGATCTAACAAATACATATTTAGTGGTACCTGCACTCGTAAGGATGTTGGATGAAGTTCTTTCATGGTGATGTGATCCCAAGGTGACATTATGATTAATCTATCATTTCATCACTAGAATTTCATAGGTTATAAGGTAATCAAGTCTTGATAGATTGCAAGCTATTGTTACTACCGTCCAAATGTGTCCATCACAAATCAAATCTACTTAACATTTTAACTCCCAAACTTTGTAACAAGTGTTAAATGTGACTATGGTCCACCAGTTACACAACCAAGGCCTCAAATGTATTCTCTAATTGTAATCAAAGGACTTTTTCTCTTCATTCAAGTAAATAAACTTGAATGGAAACACCACCAAGTGGTTTATTGGACACCTACATGACTAAAAATAGAAGCAAATTAACATTTAATTTCCATATGTCTAAATGGTTAATGGGGAGGGAGTGTGTACTAGGCCTAGTTAAGTCATCATAAGTTTACGCTTTGGCGATAAATTTTTTTTAAATCATATTAAATCTTCCTATGTCTAATTGCTAGGAGATTTTTGGTATGTTTTAAGGTAGGATGATTGATGAAAGAGCCCAAAGACTAGCCTTTCTCCATGGTATCCAGGTACACATAGTAGTGGTCTTCTCTTATACGTTGGACATGATTTAAAGAACTTAGTTAGGAATTATTCATTTAATCTAAGGTTTTCTCATAATGCCATCATTGGAAAAGTATGATCAAATTCTTCTATTATGAAGAATTGGTCTATGTGCCTCTAGTAATCACTATAAATGTTTGTAAGGATAAAATGACTAATTGCATCAAGTAGGAGAGAATCAACTTTGAGTTCTTCAAAGATTATATTCCTCTATTCATAATTTTTAAGGGTTGTGTGTGGAGGAAGTTATCACTACCAAGAGGGAGGAGACCTTTCCTTGTATTATTTTATAATTTTCATTATTCTTATTTATTTTACACCTACATTTACAAATACACATACATATGCATTTACTGTTTTCATTTATTTCTCATGTAGTTTAATAGTTTGATCTGATGGAGCCTCAAATTTAAGTCCTTGGTTTCCTTTTGTTACTAGTTTGTCTTGATTATTCGGAAGGTACCTAGGGCTGGAATTTTACTTTGCTTCCATGAAACCTTGGTGTTCTATCTTTGGGTTGGGTCTTTTCTGTCGTTACCTTTAGAGGAGGGGTTCTAAAACAACTTATGTCCCATTGAATTGTCTAGGCCAAGCCCCTTTTTAATAAAAATGCTAAATATTTCACCTGCTCCTTTTATTTATTAAATTCTAGGTCGGTCCATGCCTCACGCTTTTAAAACAACATTGAGTCATTGACTGTCATTGCCCTAGGTGGTGTCCCTTTCCCCTTATTTTCTTCTAAGTACTTTTAATGTTTTGCAGGGGTTATTTTGATGACCGCGATTTCCCTACGGTTGATTTTGACCATTCCCTGTGATCTCACGATAAAATTACTACTGGTTGTTTGGTGATCGTGATATCACGGGCGGGCGCCACATGTCCCAGTTTGCCGATGCTAAAAAGAGTAAAAAAAAAGTGTTTAATATGTGTATTGGACTTTAGTGCGTTATGGAGCGGGTTACTAAACCACATGTGAGATGCACGTGCTCATTATCAATGGCAATGTTTTAACCTTGGTGAAAAAAGTTGCTTGATGGATATGTATTGATGTTGCTCTCGGTTATGTATGATCATGATCATCGATGAAGGGAATCAACAATTGCCCGCTATCACATGATCCTAAACTGAAGGGAGCTTAATGATCATGATATCGCAGGTGGGCACCACATGTATTATTTTGGCGTTGCGTATTATGGTGGGTCCTTGATAATGACATGGAGATGTTGTCAACTTCTTTGAAGGTGATCATTCGATAATCTGACAAAAACAAGAGATTGACGACGAAGATTTAAATTTGTGTCAAATACAATTGAAGCCATTGGCATGGCGTGCAAGTAAGCTTAATGGCAGATGAGATGTCTTCTGGCCATTTCTCATAAATTCTAAGTATTTAATTTCAGGCTATCTTCACCACAAGGGCATTCAAGTGTTTCTGAAGCGGTCCAGAGCCAAAGATTTTTTTCAAAGAAGTTACAGTAGGGTTTGATTTTCTGCATTGTGCGAAATCTCGTGAGTTACTTTCTTTATCACTATTTCTATTTGAATGTGATTCTTGTGGAGGGTTGTTTTGTGTTGGTGAGTGGTTTTCTGGATTAAGGTTCTAGGGTTACTAGTTCTTTTGAATTGTGGGAAATTGCAAAATTCTACTATAATTTCGTTTTGGGTAGCCCTAGTTTGTTCACAAATTTGATCTTAGGAGAAGCCTTGGTTGTTTGAAATGGTGCCACTAAAGCAACATTCTAGCCTTATTGATTATTTTCAAAAGAATCTATAAGATGATTTCCTTGACCAATTCCCTTTGTCAACAAATGACAAGAAGAGGGGCTTGATCTTAATAAATGGGACAGCCTTAGGTGAGGGATTAAGATAGAATAACATTGCAGATGCTAGGGTACAAATGATGGGCTTGGAAATGTTTAGGAGATGGTATGGGTAGCGAAATATGTCTCATCCTTTTTCAAATGGTTGGAGATATGATATGGGAAAATTTGTGGTACAGAATGTATTTCTTGATGTTGACCTACTTAGGGTAGTGGATGCATGATATGATCCTGTCACAAGGATTATCAAGGATAATGATGGCAGGGTTTTACTAGATATAAATGCAGATGAGATTCGACAGGTTTTTGATTTAAGTGAATATAGCTCATTCTTGGTTTGGATAGACCTTGATGAAATGAAGCAGGAATATGCCAGGGCACAACCTCTTTTTCAGATTAAAGTTGCTTCCTCCTCATCTAGCCAGGGCGGATAGTTCAACAATTCGCATCAACCCAACTAACCAGGAACCTTTCAGGTTGAGTTGTTTTGTTGATCATTTCTTGGCAACTTTTTATTCACTTTGCCAAATTTTAGGTTTCAGCCCTAATACCATGATGCCCATTGCTTATATGTTTATGGGCGCTCAAATTTAGCATCCTAACTTTTTTGTAGTGTACGACTATGCTTCTTTCCTTGCTGAAAAGATACATGAGGGTTTGTTAAACTTGTATGTGGGGGACACTAGTACTCCTTTCTTTTGGTACTCCTTATTAATGCATATGTTCTTGTACAAGAATTTCAATTTCTTCTCAGAGAAAATGGAGTTGAGGTAGGAGATGAATGGAGAAAAATTACTAGTGCAGGCTTGTAGTGCAGACTTGTCTTACAACAAGGGAGATGCCAGTTTTGTGCAGTTTGATAACTGCTTTGCTTCCAGGCTCAAAGCTAGACTGATGGTGAATGTGCCAAGGATTCCTAAGGATTTGCACGACTTCCTCTGACTTAAAATGAGGAAGCTTGATTTGAAGGTGTGTCATAATTGGGGTGACATCATTCTATACCCTATAAGCACTGTCCTAAGGGTTTATGGTTTCCAGGGAGCTCATCATATTCTCCCATATAATGTACCATCAAGAATGGGATTTCCAGAGGTCATGTAGCAACTAGGTTGCATTCATGAAGATAATTTGGCAGGAAAAGGAAAAGGGACTTTGTTCCCTGATTATACTGTTGTTTCAGACTTTGTTGTTTGTAAGGGAGGATGGGTTCACCTTGATAGATATTTTGATGACTACCATTTGAAGAGTGGATCTAGGAGGCAGCATGACCCTGAGGGATTCTTTTCTCTATTTAGGAAAAGAATTAAGGGTGGCAAGTTTTCTCATGTTTTTAATTTTTCTGAGGATTTGATTAGAAATGAGTTCAATTTGAGCCAGCAAGAATTAAATAAAGAGAAGTGGATTGCTTATGAGAAAATGTTGGCCATGGTGTATAAACTGGATCCAAAATATGATCCACTAATGGAGTTCACTCCATTTCATAAAAGAATTGATTTCTTGATGAATAATTTTAAAGAAATCTTGAGCACCCTGAGAACCAAGAAAATAAACTTGAAACTAGACTAGGGAATTTAGGGATTAGAGGTGAGGCCTGAAGAAACAAGGCTGACCTATCAGCCACCAGTGGATAAGCCTCTATATAGGAGGAAGAGAGATGATAGCAATGATGAAGAAGGAGGAGATAAAAAGGGAAACAAATAATGAAAACATCATCACAATTGGGTCATGGGATTAGGAAACCTGGGGGATAAAGATTGTGGATCTGGATTCACCACTTAGAACTAACCCTATAGAGCTACCATCAGAGCCAAGCCTTAAGAGGTGAAGAGTTGAGGAGTCACAAGAGGCTCTGGTGGATGAAATAATCATAACTGATCAAGACATGTAGGTCGGTATCCCCTCCCCTCCTAGATCAGCACAATTGGTGCTAACCGATATGGATATAAAGGGGTAGTGTGTACAGGATACCAGGATGGTGGCTTGCAAGACGTTCTTGGATGATGATGCCTTTGTGAAAACTCATGTGTTCTTACAGTTGATCTGGAGGATGAAACTTGAAGAATATCAGGATAAATGCATGACTGGGAGGGAATCAAGACCTAATAGGTCTGACCAGGAGAATTATGATGAAGTCAAAGCTGAATTAATGGAGTAATTCAAAAGCATCACTCCTGATGAAGGAAGGAAACTTATATCCCAGGATGGTGTCTTGCTCCTCAATAAATGGGACATAGCTGATGTTATAGCATTCAATGCTATTATGTATTCTAATCATCCTATGCAAAACAATGAAGAAGAAGTCAAGGTAGCTCTAAAAGACTTTGTTTTTAGTGAGGAATATGAAACTTTAGCCATATGGGCACTGGCACCTCAAGGTAGAAAACCAAATGTGGCTGATATTAGCCCAAGTCTAAGGGGCGGTATCATTATCAAGAGAGCTTCTAAAACCTCAACAATAGAAGCCACAAGCCTGACACTGAATGTGGCCAAATTGGCCCATAAGACAACTGAAAGAGATGAAGCTAAAAAGAAAAGACTGATGGAAAAGTACAATGCAATAATTAGGGAGTATAGTAGAATGCAGCAGAAAAATGTTGAGTTGCAGTCTGAAGTAGATAGATTGAGATACAGGCAGGTAGGAGAATCCTCCAGTGCCTCTGCTATCATAGCATTACCTACTACTTTGGGGTCATTTCCCCCTATTATCCCAATCATTTCTACTCCTAGATCCCCAATTAAAACACCTGCTAATAGCTCTACACCAAGGCCAGTCAAAGAGGAAGATGAGTATTCTACAGATCCTACCAAAAAGCAGATGATGAATAAAATAACAGAATTATAGGCTTCCTTAAGGGTGAGTGAGGATAGTGCTATGGATAAACACAATGAGGTGGTTGACATCATTTTGAATCATTTAAATGAGAAGGTTGATTCTAGATTTCGAGTTGTACATTCTTTATATTCTTTATTCTTGGGTGGAATACAAAACATTAACAGAGATCGGGAAGTGGTTCTACCTCTGGTTGAGAAGTGGATCCCTCGGGCCACTGATTTAGATTTTATGTTTAAGGCTTCCAAATTTGATGTAAATAACAGGCCCCAGTCATTAAAGCCTACTCAAATCTTTGTAAAATCATTGAAGGGATTCCAGGCCCTGCCTGATGATTTGAGTAGGAAAATTAGAGAACTAGTAAAGAGTTTTGATGATTGGAATGACACTTTTATGCCAGATGTAATAGATGCACAAGGAAATATTAAGACACTACAACAGTGGCAAGATAGGGAAAAAGATGTTATTAATGCACAAATCAAATTGATTTGTGATGACTCAGACCATGACTTGTTAGTAAACAGCATGGATAAAATAATTAATACTAGCATGTTCTTAGAGTCATTTGAGAGGGAGGCCAGCCAGGTCATGGTGCAATTCACACCTTACAATATCAAGGTGAGGGAGGTGGTGAATTTTAATTGGCCAACAGATGAGGAATATTAGAATTGGGTGGACAAGTACTTAACCGAAGAGGAGTGAAATGGTGTCTATTACTGGCAACTGACAGCTCAGCGGTTATATTATAACTGATTATAGTTTTGTTTCCATGGCGGCTTTGGGCACATGTTATGAGGTGTAGAAAATGCTACAATTATTGTGTAATGAAAAGAAATCAACGAAAAGATGCTCCAAGACTTGGTGGTTTTGATCATAGTTTTGAATTGGCACATAGCAGTCCAATTGACTAGTGACATGTGTAATTTCTGGCCCAATGCTTGTTGCTCTTTCATTTTCTATAAGAAGGATTTCAAGGCCAAAAATAAGGGTTGGAAAGTCAAATATTTTGAAGGTCGAGTCTAGGTATAGTCGCAGAGCAGATTGTAAGAACTTTTTTGAATGTTAAGAAAATTTAGGTTTGAGGTTATCCTGTAATGGGTTTTAAAGCTATGGAGATTTGATGTTTCATAAGCAGCACTAGCATTTGAGCTATGATGTTATATTTCAAGCTCATGTCTCTCCTCTGTACAAACATATCATAATTTTGAATAGAATAATCAAGGATTATGACATTCATCTCATTGCTTTGATGTGTGTGTTTTCTATTTTGGCTTTAATTCAAAGAATTAATTAAAGTGCTTGGATGGAATCATGGATGGGTATGTTTGTAGAGGGATTTAGTAAGAAGTATTGGGCTGGGACAGGAATTGACACTATTGTAATGCAATATTGCTAGGGATCATGTGTGCTAAGTATTTAAATCTATTGTTGAATCATGAATGATTGTGAATTTGACTCCCCAATGGTATATGGCACTGATCTACATTCTATGAATTTGTGAAACTCTGTGTCTTTATGTCTTTGCTTAGGGCTTGCTGTAATACCCCTCATGCTACTATTTGATTTTTGACATTCACTGTGGTTTTGTTTGGCATATTGTGATTTGTGGTTGATACTGTTGCTATTATGTGTGGTAGCTTAGACTATTACTATACTCTTATGATGCCATGGATATTGTGATGACATTTTATTATGATCATTGGATGGAGTTATTTGGAATGCAATAGATTATAAAATAGTAATTTATGATGTGGTGTAAAATTTTATGATGATATGTTTTAGTGTGGGGACATGTAGCATCACTCGTTCGCGAGCGCCCTACTACGCTGTGAATCCTCCTCACAATGCTTTGATTTTATGTATATTGTATATCACCTTGTGGATGCAGGCTTTGCAGGAATAAGACTCGATTCCACCTATTTTGATAGGTCTGGGTGAGCATTGAACCAACCCAACGACGGGAAGTTGAATATTTGAGGTGACATGAAAAGTAACTCCATACCAAGTTGTCAACAGTCTTGTATCTTTATGGTTCATGCATATTGGTCACATTCATTTGTGTGGTTATATTGGTCTTTGTATGAGTATATGATTTGTTTAAAGTAGTGAATGGTCTTATGTGGTAATTTAAATAATTAAGTAATTGGTAAAATAAAAACATAAAATAATGAGTGAATATGGCAATGAATAAATATTAGAAATAATAAAAAACATTGCATTTATTTCTGAGTCTCTCAATGGTTGATTTTAATAAGTAAATATTTAATGAAGAATTGTGGAAATGAATATTTATATATTTGTTTAAATAAAAGTTTATGTTGTGAATTTAGAATTTATTTAGTTTTGATTAAATGCATAAAAAAGAAAATGTATTATAGGAAAAAAAAAAAAAAACATCAATGAATATTATTTGGTTTTATTGAAATGTGTCCTCTGGTATTCACGGGAAGAGGAAATTGAAGGGATTCATGGGAATGGATTTTAAGAGGGGGTTTCTCTTTGTTTGGGGGGATTTTGTTCGAAGGCTGGAGAAATTTTACTTGCAATCATTTTTCTGCCCTTAGTCCTTTTCTGTTCTTTGGAGAAATTGGTGAAGAGGAAGGGAGAATTGGATCTATTGCTGGAAGGGTTGCAGCAAAGAAATAGTGCAGCAAGAGGGGCAAGGCTTCTACAGTATACTGCAAGCGTAGGACGCCAGGTTCTATTCTTGTTAATTGTGTATTTTCTATTAATTAGGAATTGTTTTCTGTGTGTGGAATTTATATTTAGGATTGAAAATTAATAATTGGGGAAAGAAAAATCTATTGGGGTTATGGTTCAGTTCAAAAATGTTTAACCAGAAATTGGGAATTGTTATTGATTAATGGAATTTCTAGGGCTCTGGGTTGTGGTTGCTTATTAAAAGGGATTTGTTTTGCAATCTGGAAATGAACAGTAGAATTGTAATTTCATTTCATTTATATGCATAGTTTTTTAAAGGCAATTTCTGTTCAATAAATATCCGGGTTGTGATATTTTAGTCCATACATATATTTATAAAACATTTCTCTTCTTATTTCAATCATGCACAGTAAATTAGATATATACAGTAATTAGTTGTTCTCTATTTTTTTGACATGTTCAAACCCCTAGGTGTGTGTGTATATATATATATATATTTTAAACATATGAAATGTTGAACAAAAATTAATTTTATTGGAAATTCGCCATTCATTTTCGTCGGCCTCATAATTTTAATTATTTTATTTTTGTTGTGTGTTGATTTTAATATTGATTTTAGGCTGTGTGGGGGAGGGTTCGGCCTTGGCCGTACCCACCACCCCCACCGCCGGACTGTGCGACAGTCTGCGGACTGTCCACGGCAGTCTGAAGGACTGTCGTGCGCAGTCCGTAGGACTGCCGACGGCCGGGCGGCAGTGGTACCGCCTGTGTATGGGTTTTAAATACCCATTTAAATATGTTTAATTTGAATTTTATAAATACAAAGTTTTGTTTCATTTTTTTTTCTACGAGATTTACTTTTATAAAAAGGTTTTATATTTGTAATTCGAAACTTACTTTTATAAATAATATATATATATATATATATATATATATAAATTTATTTATTCTGATCTCTGTTATATATATATATATATATATATTAATTTATTTATTCTGATCTCTGTTCAACTGTTGCGGTGTTAGTTATAAAAAAAAATGTATATATATAAATATTCTGTTCTTTCCTGATTAAATTATTTTCCCTGATAATTTAACTATTATTTAGAAAAGGTAAATTCTGTTCTTTTCTATATTTTATGTTAATTTAACTGTTATTTAGAACATGTAGATTCTATTCTTTTTTATATTTTCTCTTAATCTAACTGTTATTTAGAAAATGTAGATTCTAGTTCTTTTCTAATTATATTTCCTGTTAATTTTAAAAATATAGGTTCTGTTTCTTTTCTAATTGAAATAAAGTAGAAATTTGTTACCATGAAAATAATAGTAAAATAGTAAGAAATCTGTTTTGTTGATTTTGTCAAATTACAAATCTTGAGAGGATAATGTTGATAGAAAAATCTATTTACGAAAGTAAAACAGCCTTGTTATTTATTCTGGTTTTAGTATGATTGTATTTTAGGAATGGAATTTATTTTGAAATCTACCTCGGAATTAAATAAGTTATCTCTTTTATTTATTAAATCTTGTTGCCTTGTTGGGTTTGGACTTGTTAATTTATGGATGTGGGAACCCTTTTTGTGTTAACTCTTTAGTCTTCCAGAGGATGTTGGTTTTGTTGAATTTATACCTTTTTATCTTGAAGATCTGTTGAGTTATGTTTTATTAATGGGGTGTACCGAATTATGAGATTTTATTATGGTATTTTTACTTGCGAGATGGTTTATGCCTCATGTATTACTTTGTTGTCATACTTTGATGATTATGATTGGCATGGTACAACCCCCTTGTTTTGATGGGTCTCTAGGGAGAGTGGCTCCTTGTGGGGGTCGGCGCCCCGTTTAAGGGGAAGAACTCAGCATAACCCACGAGTGAGTTAGTAAATAAGTGAAAACCTAATAATTAACTTAGGAGGGTTGGGTTGGGTAGTAACATCATTGCAAGATTTTAAAAATGGATGCCTCGTCTTCATTACTGCTTCTGTAGACTAATGGAAGGCTGAGAAGGCCGTGGTTGGCAAGGTCGTGACCTCGTCCTCACGAGAGGTCTACAGCTCCGCATGAGTCACCCTATGGACCGGCGCCTCCAGTTGGGAGGAAGAGCACAGGACAGCCATAGATGGGACCGGCGCCTCCAGTTGGGAGGAAGAGCACAGGACAGCCCATGTAGGACTATGCGATGACACTCTCCCCTAGTTGCCCATGTGTTGTTTTATTGTGTTCCTCTGGAAGTGGGGTATGGGAATTGATTTAGATTGTTGTTTGAATTGATTTAAATTGATTTATAATTATTGTTTTGATACATCCTTAGCATGTATTGTATGATCTCATTTATATTGGCTTTATCATCTTGCATCTTTAGGACATTGTGATTTGATGTTATTGGTTGCTCTTTTTAATTGGTGTATTGTGTGATGGATCTATGTTGGTACTTTTTGTTTGGTTGTACCTTTTGTTTTCATTCTTGGTTGGAGTTACTTCTCTGTCACCTCTTAGCACGGGGGTGGTCGGGTGGAACGTGCTCCGCACACCGTTGGGTTCCCCATCAGCGTTCGTGGCTTCAATCTTATCCAGTTGAAGATTTATTACAGTTGATCTCATTGTATTTTGATAACTTGTATATTGTATTCATCCCACATGTTTGGGATTCATGATGTAACTTTATGGATGATGCAACATTGAAAGATGATGTAATGTAATTATCTACTTTGTAATTTTAATTGGCTATGAAATGTCTTATGGGTTATCTTGTGATAGAATTTATGTATGTACTTATCTTATGTTGTCATTATAGCTCCTTTTGATATCTTATGAAATGATGTTTAGTAATGTCTTTTTCGATGTAATCTCGTGGGGGCCCCAAAGGACATGGTTGATGTTAGTGTATATGATCATTTAATATGGATATGATGATTGTCTATCTTTCTTTTAAAAAAAAATTATTTGCGTTCTTTTGTTGTTTGTTCTTTGGGGCTTGCACGGCGGGCGTTACACTTGCCACCAAATTGAAAATAAAATTACTATCATAAGTTACAAAATAATGTTTTAATCATCTCATGCTCCAAGTAGTTGATATTAATCGTGAAAGGACAATTCATTTTAGTGGTATCCCATTCTGTTGAGCTATTTGTGCAATTATATATGAATCATTAATGATTGTTTATGTGTTTGGTGCAGAGATCATAAGCACATTATAGGGACCACCCTCCTGGGTCTTGCAGAGCCCAAAGTGTAGGAGGTTATTATTAAAATCCTCGTCAGTTGGTCTAGGTCCTTCGAGCTACCCTTGATTGGAATTGGCAATTCCATAGGTAGAATAGAAGACCAACCTGGTTTACAGGAAAAAACACCAACATGATCAATTTCATATTATATGTGTTGAAGACTTTAGAATTTCAATTACATTAATTTATAGATATGTTGTATCTATAACACTACAAAACCATATGCTCTTTGCATTTACACTTGCATTTAGAAATACACATTTATATACATAGATATAGATTTCTTTAATGATATGTTGCATTTATTGTTCTAGGAGAGCATCCAATAATTGCATTTACATTTACATTTAAAAATACATATACATACATATATATATATGTGTGTGTGTGTGTGTATCATTTATATTCAGCGTTCAGAAACAACCCATTAGGTCTGCACATGGATAAAAATTCATAAAATCAAATCTCCCATACATGTTTTGTTGAAACCTATGCCCTATTCATGCATCCTACAATTACAACAGTATCCATGAGGCCTCTTACACAAGCTACAGTAATCACAAAAAGTGTAAGAGACACTTTATATCATGTTTGGACTACAAAACCTTGAAAAATAGGGTAGCTCAGATTATGATTTGTTGGTGAGCTGTATGGAAAAAATCATTAGCACCAGCTCATTCTTGGAGTCTTTTGAAAGAGAAGTTAATCAGGTGGCAGTTAAGTACAAACCTTATAGTGTCAAGGTGAATGAGGTGATCAATTTTGATTGGCCAACTGATGAAGAGTACAAGGCAGTCCAATTGGCTAGTGACACATGTACTTTCTAGCCCAATGCTTGTTTGTTCCTCCTTTTTCTATAAGAAGGATTTCAAGGCTAGAAGTACGGGTTAGCAAGTTAGATATTTTTGGTTGAGTCTAGATGAAGTTGCAGAGAAAATTGTAAAGTCTGATGGTTTTAGAGAAAATGCAATTTAGGTTTTGAGTCATTCTATAGTAGGTTTTGAATTCATGGGGATTTGATGTTTTATTATAGTACTGGCATTTGAATTGATATGATTAATTCAAACTCATGTCTCCCCATTGTACTAGCATATCTGAATTTTGAATAAAATGATCAAGGGTTGTTTCGTTCATCTCATTTTTGTGGTGTGTATGATTCTTGTTTTAGGTTTAATTCAAGGAATTAATTAAAATGCTTGAAAGGGATTGTAGGTGGATATGTTCTGTATAAGATTTTTTTTTTGGTCTTATCTTATACCATTTTATGAGAATGGGGGTGCCAATGTACAAGAAGATCTTTGGAAACTAGGCATGAAAATTGAAGGTTAAAGAGAATGGGGGTGCCAAACTTCTAGTACTCATTGCCCCTTGGTCATCGATTTTCCATGAGTGCCCTCAAGCTCATCCTCGGCGCTGGTATTGACCTTGTTTTCACTCCAAACTCTTCCTCGGCATTGGCATTGACCTTATTTTCACTTCTCCAAACTCTTCCTCAGTCTTGGCATTGACCTTTCACTTCTCCAATTTGACGAGCTACAACCTGGTTTCATTAGCTTTTATAGTATGTTAATTAAGTTCAAAATTTTGGCGCCATTTAGCTAGGTTTTAATATTCTACAATATAGTTAAGTATATATTAGCTATATTTTACATAATAAATAATATAATTATTCAACTTATTATAATTAGATATTATATTCTTTTAACAAAATTATTAAATATGTATAAAATTATTATAATTAATAATTAATAATAAGTATATTTTTATATAATACAAAATATAATTAATATAATATATATTTAATATAATAGTAATATATATTAATATGAGAGAGAAACTAAATTTTGATTGGTTGTTCGAGTGTTCTATTTTATAAAAACAACACATATGGACTAATAGTTGAACACTATAACTTTTTGAAAATCCTTCAGATTTAATGGGGAAATACATGTTATTTATTGTGCTCACCTTTTATATTTGTAATAGGACAAACTATTAATATAAAATTATCCAATGCTTGTACTGATGGAACTTCAAATTTTATTCCTAATTTTTCACTCATGCCCTACCTTATGTCACTGGTCTCTCATGGTGTTGGAAAATTTCTTAGGGCTAGGGTTTTAGCCAAGACACATGTCAACACTTTCTAACATCATTAAAAGGTAAGTTTATAATTATAAAAATTTAACATTAGAATTATTTAACATTTGAAATATAAAATTTAAATATTATATTATAAGAGTTTATAATTTACTTATATAGTATTTTAGAAAATAGAAACAATTTTGAATGATTAATATTTTCTAAGTTCATTATTGATTTTAAATCTTATAAATATAATTATATATCTTTAATCAATATTATAATTTTAAAATAATAATGAATATTGAACATCTTAGATTTTAGTATAACTTAAATATTAAAAAAATTAATGTATAAGTTTATAAAATATAGTATATATTTTTTTAAATAAAGATTTAAAGATTATTATATATGTATATTTAAAGATCCATAGAATTATCATTTTAACTATGATTAATTTCATATATAATTTTATCTTATCTTTTTAACAATTTTTTGGTATCCTACATAATTTGTTTTCTATAAGTATCATGTTGTATACTCTTTATATGGAAGGTATTGTTTTTTCATGGAGCTTAATAAGTTTTAATAATTTTTAGTCATTTTAAAGATTTTTATATTTTTATAAAGATAGGTATATTTAGACTTTTGATGGCTAGTGTACAATTATGCATATTCTTTTATTTATTATATTTTTTGCAATATCATGTTAATCTTGATTAATCACATTATTTGTTTGTCATTTTTATTTGTTTTGTTGAAAAATATTTTATCTTTACTTTACATCTATGATAATTTCAAAATTATCAAATTTAAAAATTATAAATAAAAAATTTATTTTTATTAATCTCTTGAAGTACGTAGGTCCTAATCTTTTGTAGATTAATAACTATCTAAATAGCTATTTATTTCCTTCATTTTTATACAAAAGGTCCTTTTCAACAGATATATCTAAGTTAGTTAATGCCATTTTTTCATGATATACTTCTTTGATGTTGTCAATACTAAATCTAATGATTGATGAACATTTTTTCTTTTAAATTTATTGTTCTTGGTTGATTGTTGTTATAGACAAGTTGGTATGATTTCAAATTTCAATGTGTTCCCTTATTAATGAGAATTGAGATAAACAATGAGACAAACAATAATGAAATTAAATTGATTGCTTTCCAAATTCATATTCATGAAAATGTAAGCATTTTTTCAAGTCAATAGGCATCTTGATAAAGATAACTCTTGGCATGTTTTACATATATTATTAATTAATATAGGTATGCTAGTTAATGAAATTATTAACTATATTTTATTTGTATTATATATTGAATTGTTAAAAGATGTAAAAATCTTAATACTAAATATATAGAAAAATGGTTAAAAAATTACATATTTTTCAAAAAATAAAATATTAATATATTTCTCTACTTATCTCTCTCTCTTCCCTCTCTCTATATCTCCTTATATCTCTATCTTGCCATCTCTCTCTCTCTCTCTCTCTATATATATATATATATATATATAATTATTTCTCCCTATATATATCCCCCCTCTATCTGCCTATCTATCTATATATTTATTTCTCCCTCTATCTCTCTCTATATCTCTATCTATTTTTATCCCTTTCCCTCTCTCATTCTATATTCATCTCTACCTCTATCTATAGGGAGAGATACAAAGGTGAAACATTGGACCTTCCCAAAGATCCACTAATCTCAACACTACTCCCAACTATTTTGAGCATTTAAGTACATATTGTATGCTAGATTAGGAGGCATGTGTCAAAGCTCATATTTATTGATGCAAAATAGGTCCAAATTCACAAATTTGATGTAGAGTTAGTTATAGTTTTGTAGAAAATTTCAAGTGCCACATAGAGCAAAGATATTCCAATTTTTTATATCATCATGTCATCAAATTTGGCACTTCATCAACATTTGTATCTTCATCAACATTAACAAAAGCAAAGGTATGTATTTGAATCCCTTGCATTTAAATTTTTCTATATATATAAATATTTTAATATTTTCCCTCGAATCTATAATATATATATTAGGGTGTATTTATTTATTGCGATAAACAATTAATCTAAGTAACACATTAAGAATTCTAAGGATTTGTGCTTGGAAAAAATGCATAACAAATTTTTTTGTTGGATGTCGTGTTGTATAGTTTAGAAAAGCTCAAAATATGAATAGGATTTTAAGGTCATATATTATGGTAGCTTACAATGCAAAAGAAGGAAGGAAATCTATTATCAATTTTAATCTACAATTTAATACCATATGAAAAATCACATGTAGTATTATCTAAAACTAATTCTTGACATATTAATTTTATAAAATACACTTACCATACAATAAACTTCTTCCAAGAAAGAAATCCTAAGTGAACATTAATTGAACCCTAATTGTAGATTCATAACTCTAATCATAACCCTAATTGAACCCTAATTGTAGATTCATAACTCTAATCATAACCCTAAGGGAACACTTACTAAACAATAGTCCTAATTGTACCATAACCCTAACTTTGAACTATAGTTGAACTCAAATCGTAACCCTAACACTAATTCTTATCCTAATTGAACCTTAACCCCAACCCTAATCTTAACCTTGACCCTATTTGAACTCTTATTGAATTCATAACCTTAATTAAACCCCAACCTCATCCCCAATCCTAACCCAAATTGAACATTAATTGAACTCTAAACCTAACCCTAAGTGAACACTCATCCTAATTGAACTCTTAACTTTTTAGTTGAAAATATTAAAGTGCCTTAGATTTTCCCATTCATCATCATTTATCATTCAATTCCTAATAGAACTCCAAAAATTTATACTTTTATAATATTTTTAATACACACCTAATATTAAGGGTTTAGAGTTTAAGGGTTAAGGGTTTAGGGTTAAGGGGAGAGAGATAGAGGGAGTGAGTGAGTGACCCATTTACATATTATTCTTTTATTCTTCGTCAGTTAAATATTTAGTTACCCATTTACTGTTAGTAGAAATGACCCAAGAATTTAATAGAATAGACTGCTCATATAATACCTTGCATTATGGAGCTCAATTCTCTGATATATTACTACTTATCAAATCCTTTGTAAATAATTGTAAACTTATGACTACATTTAAGCATTTAATTGATTTTATTGAATCAAAACAAAAACATAGACACACAATTGAAAAAATTCTCAAAAGAAGAATGAGAACTTCATTAACATTTCATTCAAAATTCACTCAAATCCCCATAAGGAGAGAAAATATATTAGAATTATATGTTTATTCATGCTTATAAGTCATATCTACATACAATTTAAGATAATTTGCATATATTCATCCAAAACTCAAAACAGGTTATCTATTATATTTCGTCTGCTTGGGGTTTTAATAGCCAATGGCACCACATATATCACTTCCTCATCAGAGGATAGATATCTTTCTACCTATATATTCAACTCAAAACCTAGCTAGAGCTTTCATCAAGTAGCCTTGAATTCCCTTTTATATGACATGAGAACAACAAGCTTTGGGTTCAAATGTAATTTCACCACAAATTTTCATTTGAACAAAATCTCCATTGCATTTGACTTTCATTACAAAACTTCCCACATGTTGAATCTGTAAAACATATATAGTGCATGAACTGGGGTAGCGTAAAAGAATAGGGAACACAAATTGTCATCAAAATCCCCTTGTCGCTATCCACACAAAAAAACCAGGCAACCAAATTGCCACAAAGGCACCACAACAACTTCTTATTTACCCACCACCCTACCCTTACCAACACTCAGACCCTGGTATACATGCCCACTTCTAGTTGTTGCCTAATACGGTAGACCCTCAGCCTCCTCTTCTTTCTTGTCCTTGCCCAATATGGTTCTAGTCTATTTGCTTAGGGTTTTAAAAGTTGATGTGCCCATATATATCATTTCCTCATCAGAGGGAAAACTGTGATTGAAGTGACTTAAATACCGATAGTAGTCTGAGTCGGTCTCATTTACATCATCAGAAGTGTTGCTTGTAAGGTCAATGGGCGAGTGTTGGCCGCATCCAGAGCACACTGACTACTTGCCTTTTTCATCTACCAGTTGAACAACAATGTCCTGGAATTGCAACCTTCTACTGCAACCAAAGTAGTAGAAGGTTGCAATTCCAAGATGTTGCTACTCAACCAAAGCACCTTCCTGAATAGCAGGACCGAGCTTTTGTGAGCTCAAACGAACAAACCTCCTTACTAACTTACTCATTTTCTCTTCTCAGACAAGCACTCAAACTTGATTAGACTCAGCCCACAAAGTGCTCTAACTGCTACAAGAATGACACTATTAGCAGTTAATTCCTCTTGTATTTATTGTGTGAGGTAATGGCAACCTTCATCAATGCTTAGTAAATATGCATGTGCAAACATGGCAATTTGGTGGAGTATGTACTATCACCGTTTAACTAGAGCTGGATGAGAATCCAAAGATCACCCTTCATGACTTCCAACAACATCTTCACACAGATTGAGATCAACATGACTACACAAGCAAGGAATAATACATTAATGCTTCACCAACCTTCATCTTCCTCCTGCGAGCTAGCAGGGAACAATAGAGATTTACATTAGCTTTTGATCTTGGTTGTCGATCTAAAACCATAGGTTATGAGCTCAATAGTGGAGATTGGGCCCCACATTCCATACAAGACATACATCTACCTTTTGCTGACCTCACGCCAAATAACAGGGCGACACCTTAGGTCTGCGAGTTGGCGGGGTACAATCGAGATCTTCTCCCATATCTTCAAATCTGGAAAACCTACACATTGCACGGTTAGTATTTAATGAAATGCTTTCACTAAGTCATCGGCAACATGACCCTGGAGTTAATGGCTTAGGCTTACATCACCGGATTAAAATTAAAACCCAACTTTTATTTTAATACTTTATTTCCCCCACAGGGTTTTATTTAGTAAGTCTTGGTTGGCCTTGTTAAATTCTTATCCCAACCTTAACAAAGAACAAATGATTAAGCTAAGGATTGTATTTATTGTTATAACTTTAGATCTAGAGAATTCTTAATTACCAATTATTATTTGTGCATTTGTATATGAATCCAATTGAATGCCTTTCCATATCATTATGGAAAATTTTATTACTGCAACCCTAACTCTAACACTAATTAAACCTTGACCCTAACCTAATTGAACTCGTATTATAACCCTAACTCTAACAGTAATTGAACTGTAATTGTAACCCTAGGTATTGTTGAAACCTAACCCTAATTGTATCAAAACCCTAGAAAACTCTAATTAAACCCTAACCCTAAAATAGACAATAACCCTTACCTTAATTGAACCCTAACTCCAATTGTAGCCCTAATTTAAGACTAACCTTAACCCTGACCTTAATTAAACCCTTATTGAATTATAACCCTAATTGATTCCTAACCCAAATTTAATACTAATTGAACCTTAACCCTAAGTGAATAGCAACCTTAATTAAACTCCAACCATAATCCTATTTGAATTTTGACCCTAATCATAACCATAATTCAACCCTAACCTTAATTGAACCCTAACCCTAAACATGAGTTCAATTAAGCTTAAGGTTCAAATAGGGTTAGACTTTAATTAAAATTAGGTATAGGATTCAATTAGGATTAGGGTTGGGGTTGGGGGTAAAGATTAAGGTTCTATGATAGAGCTTGGGGTTAGTGTTAGGCTTCAATTGGGGCAAGGGTTAGTATTAGGGTTAGGATTATGGTTCAATTAGGGTTTCATGAATGTTAGTTTTAGAATCATAGTTATGTTTAGGGTTGGATATAAAATTAGAGTTAGGTTTGAAGTTAATTAGTGTTAGTTTTAGGGTTGGGGTTATGGTTAGACTTATAATTAATGTTAGTATTGGGATTAGATTCTATCACTTTAATAAAAATAATCTTCTATAAATTCATTCAATTTTTTTTTGAAATTATATAATTTAAAATATTTTCAAATTTACCTATGTTGATATATGAGAGATATAGCAATTCTAAACTCTATACAATTTATAGTTAACTTGACATTGTGTATAAAAAGGTTTCAGTTATGAATGTTATAATATAAAAAATAAATGTGTTTTCAATGTTTATTTGTCAGTTTAAAAGATGTGCCAATAATGTTGCAATCACTAATGATTAATTTTTTCTTGATGGTTAAAATAGATTGGTAAGTAAATTTATCTATAATAAGTAAATTTATCATTGATTTTTTCTTGATAAGTAAATCAATATTTCATAAATTTATCTATAATTCTTATTTATTTTTCTTAATTATATTAAATTATATTTTATTAAATTGTTAAAAATTTAAGTTGCTTATAAATAATTTTATGTGTTTTTTATAATTAAGTTGATATTGTGTATAAAAGGTTTAAGTTATGAATGTTATAATATAAAAAGATAAATTTATTTTCAATGTTTATTTGTTAGTTTGATGTGAGAATAATGTTGCATAGTAATGATTAAATTTTTCTTGATTGGCTAAGTGATATTGTGAAATTATTCTATGTTAATTTAATGTTATGAATGCTATATAATATAAAGAAAAATATTTCTAATATATTTTTAATGCATCTTTATATTTTATAAACAAACATCTAAAATAAAAATGTGATTGTAAAAAAAATACAACTTAATGAGTGAACATACATTTAAAGTTAAAAGTGAAATTATAAAACAAATTGTAAATTTATTTTAATTTTCTTCTATAAATATAATTTTTTTATTTGTCGTCTGCCTAGTAATGCCCACTTCTCATTTTAATGAATGTTTTATTTTGCAAAGGTTGATTTAGTGTTGTCGTTGATCTATTTCCTATAGATATCAATGGTGCCTGCCATCCTGTGATTGGGAATTGAAGGATCGTGAAATCATGGGAGGACGCCACGCATCCTATCCGGGGGATCAAATTTGAGCTATCGCTAACCAACTACCATTTGATCTGAGTCATTCCCCGCCATCCTGCGATGGTGCTTAGGTTGATTGTGAAATCATGGGCAGGTGCCACGTGTCTCATCCGATGAAGCCTAAAGAGTAAAGGAAACACTAGCCAACTTTAAATGTATTAAGGGGTGGATTACTAAAGTGTTCTCTAGACGCACATGTTCTAAATTGATAGATATGTTATAATCTCACTGGAAAAGCTACTCAAAGGTCAACAACATGGCTGGTGACTGTGTTAAAGGAATAAGATCAACGACGCCCGCTATCCCGTGATTAGGGATTACAAGGAACAGGATATTATAGGTGGGTGCCACGTGCCCTTCCTAAAGGATGAAATCTATGTGACCATTGATGAGCTATCTCTTCAAGATTGACGATGCTTGCCATCCGGCGATTAGAAATTTTGGGATCGCGATGTCGCAGGTGCCTACCATGTGTCTCATCCAATGAAGACTAAGGAGTGAAGAAAGCGTTCATTGGTTTTAAATGTATTATAGGGCAGATTACTAATGCGCTTGTAAGATGCATGTATTTTATTTCAATGCAGATGTTATGATTTTAAGGGAAAAACTACTCGAAAGTTAAAAGAAAGGACAACGACCATTTTTGAAGGAGCAGGATTTATGGTAAAAAGATCGATGGTGCTCGCCATCCCGAGATGTTAAATCAAAGTATTGCAATATTGTGAGCAACTGCCATGTGGCATTCCTTCATGACATATGACATAGTGGGCCCTTTATTGCCATGTTGGCGATTATGTCAGCCTATTTTCAAGATGGTCGTTAATGATTTGATCAAACTGAAGGATGAACGGCTCAAATTTAAATATGTATCAAATTATGGTTGGAACCCTTCGTGTAGCCCGTGAGTGGGCTTTAATGGTGGATGAGACATCTACTGGCAAGATTTGATCGACATAAAACCAATTTACTTGTCTCATTTATATCACAAAGCATCCAAGTATTTTATTAAAAAAAAGTTTCAGAGCCAAAGGTGAAATTGCGAGCAGTTGCAGCCAGAAATTGGAGTTTGTGCAAAAAAATCCATGAGTTAATTTTCTCTATTTCCCGGTTATTCTACACCTAAATTTGGGAAAGGGGGGGTATGTTATGCTTATTACTAAGTTCATTAAAATATTTTGTTAGGGTTATTGTTTAATCATAAATTGTGAGGAATCACAGTATTTTTACTCTGTAATTTCCTATCTCTACTTAGTCATAGCCACTTGAAGTGTAACATTGTAGTGAGGCCCTAGTTTGTCTAAAATAGCACCAACCAAGTAGCACTCTGACCACATTGAGTATTTGAAAAGAAACTTGTACGATGATTTCTTAGATCAATTTCCATTATCAATAAATGAGAGAAGGAAAGGTTTGGTGTTGATGTGAGGGAAAATCCTAGGGGAGGGGTTGGTGTGGAATAATTCCAACATTACTGATGCTAGGGTTACACTCACAGGCTTAGAAATGTTCAGATTATGGTATGGACATAGGAATTTTTCTCATCCTTTTTCAAATGGATGGATGTACGACATGGGAAAGTTGGTTGTTCCAAATGTGTTCCCTGATGTGGACTTACTTAGAGCAGTGGCCAAAAGATATGACCCTATCACATGGGTAATCAAAGATAATGATGGAGGGGTTCTATTAGAAATTAACAGAGATGTTATCCAACAGACTTTTAATTTGAGTGAGCCAAGTGATGACTTGGTTCCTATTAATCTTGAAGAAATGAAGCAGGAGTATACAAAATTCAAATCTTTTTTTAGGGTTAAGTTGCTTCCACCTCATCTGGTTAAGGCAGGGGGTTCACAATTTCACATTAGCCCTAGTGACCAAGAACCCTTCAGATTGAATTATTTTGGAAAGCCTTTCCTGACTACTTTCTATTCACTATGTCATATTTTGGGTTTCAGCCCTGGTGTAGTAATGTCGATTACATACATGTTCATGGAGGTGCAAATACAACACCCTAACTTCTTTGTAACATATGACTTTGCTTCTTTTTTAGTGGAGAGGATAGATGAAGGACTGTCGAAGTTGCAGAATGGTGATACTGGTACTCAATTCTTTTGGTATTCCATGTTGATCCATATGTTCTTGTTTAGGAATGTTGATTTCTTTGCTGAGAAGATGAACTTAAGACGATCAGTTAATAGAGAAAGATTGCCAGTATAGATATGGGTTGCAAATTTTTTTTGTAATAAGGAAAGCACCAGTTATTTTCAATTTGATAATTGTTTTGCTACAAGATTGAGGGCTAGATTGATGGTAAATGTACCTAGGATCCCTCAGGAAGTGCATGATTTCCTTAGGTCGAAGGAGAGGAAACCATAATTAAGGGTTTTACATAACTGGGGTGACATTATCCCATATCCAGTCAGCACTATCTTGAGAATATATGGATTTCAAGGAACCCCTCACATACTGCCATACAATGTGCCACCAAGACTAGGGTTTGCAAAAGTTATGTGGTAGATGGGGTGTATTCATGAAGATAACCTAACTGGAAAGGGAAGGAAACATTATTCCCTGATTATATAGTGTCTGACTTTACATTTTCAAAAGGAGGCTGACACATTTTGACGAATTCTTTGTTGATTACCATTTGAGATTTGGTCCAAGGCAACAACATGATCCTGAAGGTTTCTTTGCTCTTTTTAGACAAAGAATAAAAGGTGGAAAATTTGCACATGAGTTCAATTTCCCTAAGGACCTAATCAGGAATGAATTTGATTTAAATAAACAGGAATTAAACAAGGAAAAGTGGATAGCTTTTAGTAAGCTACTGGATATTGTGCATGAAATGGATCCGACGTATGATCCATTAATGGAATTCACTCCATACCACAAGAGAATTGATTTTTTAATGAAGAATTTCAAGGAGATAATGGAAATCTTGACAACTAAAAAGATAAATTTAAGGCTAAGTCTAGATATGCAAGGACAAAGTGATATGCCAATTGAAACAAGGTCAGTATATTAGCCTATAAAAAGGTGGCCCATCTATAGGAGGAAAAGGGATATTGGCAGTGATGAAGAAGAAGTAGACAGAAAATGGAAGAAAATAATGAAGGTGCCTTCACAACCAAGCCCAAAATTCAAAGTACCTGGGGCTGTCAAAATCATTGAATTAAAATTTTCACCAGAGCGCAGTCCCCCATCACCACCACCTGAGCCAAGCCCTAAGAGGCCAAAAACTAATCACCTACCTGAGGATCTCACAGATGAAATTATTGTTACTGATCAAGACATGCAGGTTGGTATGTCGTCCCCTCCTAGGTCAGCTAAATTAGTTCTATCTGATTTGGATATGAAGGGTAAGAGTGTGCAGGATGCAAGAATGGAAGCTTGCAAGGAGTTCTTAGATGGCAATGCAATTGTAAAGACTCATGTATTCTTGAAATTGGCATGGAGGATGAAATTTGAGGAATATCAAAATAAATGCAAGGAGAGAAGACAACTAAGGCCTAATAGGTCAAATCAAGAGAATGATGAAGAAGTGAAAGTTGAACTAATGAAAAAGTTCAAAAATATCACTCCTGAAGAAGGAAGATAACTAGTGAATCAGACTGGTGTTTTGATTTTTCCTAAATGGGACATCATAGATGTAGTGGCTTTCAATGCCATTATGAAGTCCAAGAATCCCTTTCAAGATTCTGAAGAAGAAGTTAAGGCAGCATTACAAAAATCTGCCTTCAGTGAAGAATATGGGACCTTGGCAATTTGGGCATTGGCTCCACAAGGAAGAAAGCCAAACATTACTGATAGTAATCCAAATTTCAAATGAGGATTAATAATAAAGAGGGATTCAGAGACTACAACAACTGAAGCCACTAGTTTAACTGTGAATGTGGCCAAGTTGGCCCAAAAGACTACTGAATGGGAGGAGGCTGAAAGAAAGAGCCTAATGGAGAAGTATAACATTTTAATTGAATAATATAGTAAAATGCAATAGAAGAATGTTGAGCTGCAAACTAAAGTATAAAGGTTCAAGTATATACATACTAAGGAAACATGCAATGCTCCAAGAACTAGTACATCACCTCCCACAGGAGGGTCAATGCCTCCTGCTTCTCCAAATGTTTCTACACCAAGGTCTTCCATTCAAAATCCTGCTCTTACCCCTCCTCTAGAACAAGTTGATGAAAAAATAGAGTGCTCTGTTGATCCAACAAAGAGGTAGCTCATGCAAAAAATTGATCAATTACAAACATCACTAAGGGTAAAAGAGGAGGGTTTTCTTTCCAAAAAAAAGAAATTGTTACTCTTGTTTTGGATCATTTAAATGAAAAGGTGGATAATAAACTACCCTCTATACATTCTTTGTATTCTTTGTTATTTGAAGCAATAAATAATATTGATAGGGATCAGGGGATAGTGATTCCAATAATTCAAAATTGGATCCCTAGGGAAAATAATCTAGATGTTATGAATAAAGCCTCAAGGTTTGATGTAAATAACATGCCCCAATCATTGAAGCCTACTTATATATTAGTTAAATCATTGCAAGGTTTTCAGACCTTACCAGATGATCTAAGTAGGAAGACTAGGGAATTGGTAAAGAACTTCAATTATTGGGGTAACACACTGTTACCTGATATAATTGATGAGCAAGGGAGAATCAGAACACTCCAACAATGGCAGGATCAAGCAAGTGAAGTCATCAATAATCAATTTAAAATAATTTGTGATGACTCAGATGATGATTTGTTGGTAAATTGTATGGATAAGATTATTGGTACCGACTCATTTTTGGAATATTTTGAAAGAAATGCTAATCAGGTAGCGGTAAAGTATTTGCCTTATAGTACAAAGGTAAAATAGATGATTAATTTTGACTGGCCAACTGACGAAGAATACCAAAGGTGGGTGGCTAAGTATTTAAATGATGATGAGTAGAAAGAGTGGGCTACCGACAAGTGGCAAATCAGATGTTGTGGTTACATCATTTCTAGTTTTGTATGGATGAATTTCTTGGCATGGGTTTCGCGTGGTTTTTTGTTATTGCATCAACCTTCCTCCGCCGACATGATGAATGAGAATATGCTCCAAGATGATTGTTGTTGTAACAATTTTTGAACAAGAATATTTTTCAAGGTGGTGGTTATTGTAAAAAAATTTGGAATATCACCAGGTGCTCCAATTGACTAGTGATAGGTGTAATTTTTGGCCCAGTGCTTGTTTGCTCCTTCATTTTCTATAAGAAGGATTTCAATGCCAAAAGTACAGATTAGCAAGTTAGATAATTTTTGTCAAGTCTAGGTGAATTTGCAAAGCGAATTGTAAAGTCTAATGGTTTTAGAGAAATGCAATTTAGGTTTTGAGTCATTATGTAACAGGTTTTGAGTTCATAGAGATTTAATGTTGTATAACAGTACTAGCATTTGAGTTGAAATGAAAATTCAACTCACGTCTCTCCATTGTACATGCATATCTGAACTTTCAATGAAATAACTAAGGGTTGTTTTATCCATCTCACTGTTGTGGTGTGTATGATTCTATTTTAGCTTTAATTCAAGGAATTAATCAAAATGTTTGAATGGGATTATAGGCAAATATGTGTTGTATAAGGATTTGATAAGTAGTCCTAGGTTAGAATGCACATTGATGAAATTGTAATGCAATATTGTCAGGGATCTTATATGTGATGTATTAAATCTATTATAAACCTCTAGATGCTTATGAATTTGACTCCTGTAATGGATATATGGCAATGATCTAAGTTGTAATTATTCATGTAGTTCAGTATTTGTTTTTCTTTTCCTAGAGCTTGCTACAAATTGCAAATCATTGACTATCATATACAATAGATTATGTTTAGTTATCTCATGCTCCAGATAGTTGATATTGTCTATGAACAGCCAATTCTAGTTGATATTATCTTATCGTGTTGAGCTATTAAGTGAGATCATCTGCTATTGTTAATGTTGTTTATAATAATGGTGCAGAGGTTGTAAACACATTAAGGGATCACCCTCTTGGGTCTTGCAGAGCAAGTGTATGAGGCTTTTAAAGTCCTCATCAGTTGGTCTAGGTCCTTCAAGCTGCCTTGATTGGAATTGGAAATTCCATAGGTATATTAGAAGACAAACCATTTTACATTGTAAAAAGAACCAACATACACGTCAACCACTGAACAACCACCTCTACAACTAACTTTTTAATCTTTTATGATCACATGAAACATAAAACACACTAATTTCAAGGTTGTTAACATCACTATTGAAATGTTTTAATTTTTTGACCTTTCAAACATTAAAAAGTACATCATTAAATAAATTATGTAATGGCATAAAAATTAAAAACATCATGAATTAATTATGTAACCACATAAGTCAAATATAATTCTATCAAGAAATTAATATCAAATAGATAATATAATCGCACAACTTATACATTTCAATGTCATTGATCTTCTTCTTCATCCAACTCTTTGTCTATACCATCCAATCCAGATTCGACATTGTAAGGATTAGTCATATCATCATCATCATCATCAATATCAATTTTGATAATGTCATTATCCACACAGATGTCATCTTCATGAACATTAACTCCTACATCATCATCATCTAGTTCTTCCTCTTCGACATCTTTGTCAGGGACATCATCAACTAACCGTTGATCCTGATCATCATCTACATCATTTTCTAGTTCTTCAATATCTTCTTCTTCCACCACATTATACTTTACTAACCTTCCTCTTGGATCATGTCTAACAACAAATGACCAGCCCGATTTACCTGGAACCTCTAAGTAAAATACCTGCTCACATTAGCTTGGAAGAACATAAGACTCATTTCCAACTCGCTCAATCAACCTTGTATTAACCATGGTAAATCCATTATCATGTTCAATAACAGTTCTCTTAGGATCATTTTCATTCAATTGTAGTCTGTACAATAGGATGACAAAAAAATTAATATGAAGGACTTAAAGTCACACTCAAGTATATCATCCAAAATCCTATAGTATCGATTTTCTAAGACTTCTGGATGTATGTTGCTTCTAGATGAAACATTAGTCACCTGAAAGACTGCAGTTATACCAGAATCACAAGTTTTCTTCATGTCATCTAACATTTTGATTCAAAATTTACAACCATCGCACCACATAGACTTGTGGTGTTTCACCTGCAATATGTCAAACATGTAAAAATTATTGCAATATCGTCAGTTGATAAACATATTTATTCTTGGCCGAATCTCAAGATATATATACATCAATATACTTAAAAATAATTAAATAATATGGGTGATTAATATATTTATATGTACCTATTTATCTCTTAAACCATATGCTAAATCAATTTTCCTTTGTGTAACATTGGAATCTCCATTACGATGAGCTTCTTTAATCAATGAAGCCACACCTTCCCATGTTAATGTGCGACCAAATTGTTGACATCGTTCAATCCATACCGTCATCCAATCAAGATTGTTGGTGACATACAAATGTAGTGCATCCCACTCTCGACCAACTGTACCAAAATAAATTGAAATTCACAAATGACGTATAATTAGTTAAATACCATAGTATATATCCTTAATTTATAATTGATGTATATTGAAGATTAAAAATTAAATAAGTACAATATACATAAAAACCATATGTAAAATGTATTCCAATTAATCTCCATGACCATCTTATAATTACTTCTCCTTTCCTCAATCTACCTTTCCTATCAGGTACTCCCCTTCGAATTTGTTAATGGAGTTGGGATCCCAAATGCGATCTACATGGATCTTTGTTGCAAACTTAGGAAGATATTCACTAATGTACACCATGGTCTGGTATACCATATATCCCTCCACCATAGAACCCTCAATATGTGCTCTTTGTCTAACCAAAGCCTTCAAAAATTTCAAGTGCCTCTCAACCATCCACATTGACCTTGTGTGTACAGGTCCACACAATTCAATCTCCTCAACTTGGTGTATGAGGTAGTGTTCTTGTGCATTGAAAATGTTGAAGGTAGACACTTTTGCATTTCACACATTAGACGATGAATTTTTTTCTTCCAATAATTTATATCTTCTTTATGTATTTCTTTAGATGACAGCCATCTACAAGTGATTCAAGGCACAAATATATTAACGATATTTAACAAAAATATACAGTATATTACATAACAAGTAAAACAAATGACAATTATAAGATGTATATGACTAATTTAATAAATCTCACTACTTACCTCATGTATTTTCCAAGATCATATATAACTTGCTTGACATTGTTTTCAAAGTTGTCAGGGAGAGATAGAGGTAGAACGTACTACAACAATTATAAAATGATCTTTTCATTATTTTTCTAGAAGTAGTAAACACAATACACTGAAAAGTACATGCACTATACAAGTGTATATAATATACCAGAATAATTACCTTAATGAAGGTATGCCAATCATGCATTTTCATCCCTGACCCAAATTCACCTTTCTTTGTTATTATATTGTTTATGTTCAAAGAACTGTGGAACGAATTTTGTATGACTTTTATAGCATTGCTTTTAAGTTGCTCTATTAATAAATTCAAGGAAGGGAACTTTATATTAATTTAATTTTAATTACTATTCAATTAATTACATTTATTGCATGATTGGCTCTCAACGTCACTACAAATTTTGATAATTTTTTTTTCTTTGTCATGCCTTCCATCCAATATTTTCCATAATGTTTCTGTTATATTCTTTCCAATATGCATTGTATCAAACAAATGCACAATTTGTAGCTGCTCATAGTAGGGCAACCTACTAAATTGTCTAGGATAACTTTTCAGTCCCTGTGGAAGCTGACCATTAATGCCTTGATGAACTTCATGAAGCATATAATTTAAACAAATTAACAACAACAATCATTGTCAATTACAACATGAGTAAAAACAACACAATATAAAAATATAAATTAAAAACATATAATATATGATAGATAAACAATTTGATCCGATGTATAAGCTTGACGATTAATTCTATTATATTCCAACTTCCATAGGTGAGATGACATTCTTCATGGTTTTGATGTAGTCTCCTCTTTCCCATTGAAAAGATGTTTTTCAGTAGTTCAATACTTATGATTTCTATGGAGGAAATGCCTATACTCATCAAACACCTACTTTCCTAAACTTATTGAACGATGAGATTTCATCTTTGGACCACAAATTGGACACGCAAATTTTTGCTTTGTTTGAAGACCTGCAAGATGATATATAATTGGATTAAATATGTCAATTTTTATAATTATATATAATGAATAGATTATTTTAAAAACATTCATGATATCTACTTCATCAAATTAAATATTGTTAAAGTGCAGTAACGTTATAACATACCACAAAAATGTGTTAGCCCTGGGGCATCATGAATTGTCCATACAAACATTGCATGGAATTGAAATTGTCTTTGTCCTATTGGTCTAGAGACGTCATACATAGTGACGCCATTCCATAACTTTAGTAACTCGTCGATAAGAGGCTCAATATATACATTCATATCTTTAACTTTGGTACTTACCTAGTTGAATGAACATAAACATTACATAATTATTATAACCATTTTACTGCAATATATATAAATTAATGTACATGATATTGAATGAAAAAATATAAGTCATTATGCAAAAATAAGACAAATGAGATGCTACTATGTTAAAGAAAATTGATGTAAACAAATACCTGGAACAATCATTGACAACATTATGTGCTCCCTCTTTATTGACATCCATGGAGGAATGTTATTGTTGATAACAAAAATAGGCCACACTGAGTAAATAGATCTTAGCTCTCCAAATGGATTGACACTGTCCGATCCCAATGAAAGCCTGAGATTATGAGGTTCTTCTTTAAAGTGTGGCCATTTTTCCTCCATGTCCCTAAATGCAGAACCATCTGCAGGCATTCGAAAAATGTCATCTCCACTTCTATTCCATGCATGGTAATCCATCAATTGCACTAAGATTTCACACCTAAATAATCGTTGCATACGTGGAATAATGGGAATATAACGAAGAACCTTATGAGGCACCTTTTTTGTTAGTTGATCAGTTCGATATCTATTGATATGACATTCTGAGCATTATGTTGCAAATTCCTGTTGTTTATGATATATAATATGATCATTGGGACATGCATCTATTGCTTGATACTCCATTCTGATATCTTTCATAATGGCACATAAATCTCGATATGAGCAAGGTAAAATATTTGATGGTGGTAACAAAAATTCACCAATCAATCTACAACAAAAAATAATTTGTTCATATAAAGAATATTAATGGTACATATTTCATCCTTTATTTACTAATGTTGAACTAACAACAATTAAAATAGATGAAAAAAGATGACATATATGACATACCTTAACATCCATGAGATTGTTATATTTGATAAACCATTCATAACCTTCAAGTTCAACAACAACAATATAGCAGAGAGAAGAGTTGTTTCAAAGCCTTCATAAAGGGGCTCATATGCCTTGTCAAGTATAGGTAAATCATGAAAATCATCATGATCAGCTCTGCCACTAAATGTGGCATTGATCAATGTATTTGTACCATCATCTTCAACTGTGTTTTCTAGCCCATGATCATCTTCTTCCATAGAATCATTAACTTCATCTTCGATATTCACAAATCCATGTTTGTCCGCTTGTAAAACCACATTCTCCAGGCCGTGATAATCCATATCATCTACCCTAGGGCACCCCACCTTTATAATAATGATAAACACAAATAAACCATGATCATGATCAAGTGATTATATATATATATATATATATATATATATATATATATATATATTAAATGTTAAAATAATGTAAACATTTGCAAATTTAATCAATATAAACACATATAATGAACAACTTACCAATGGACGATAATAATGACCCCCTTCAATGTGACCATGTTGCCTACAATTTTTCTCAGTTGTTGTGATTAAAAGTCATCTCGTCTTTAAGCTCTTGCAATTATTGCAAGGACAATAACATTTCCCATCACCCTTTCTTTTCAATCTAGCCTAAAATCTATCAAGTGTCTCTTCATTTTGTTCTGGACTAATATTATCTGACATGATTTTTCTTTACCAAGCTTGACTATTTAGATCTTCAAAAAATATCAAACTCACACTACAATATTTTTTATTCATAGATAGGTTGTAGTGTCCCTCCGTTTCAAGTTGTTCTTGACATTCAAGTAAGTAGTCATGTTTGGGTGGTCATGTCGTTGTCATTGTTAAAAGTGTTTTCAAATGTGGTTGATTGAATTGGGAAGGTATTGATGATCTTGTTTGAGGCAATGTTATAACACTAGTGCTATGATTAGATTTGATTAATCAAAATTAATTTAATTATAAGGTCATTTGATTTATTTAGAATTAAATAAATAAATAAATAAAATTTAGACTTATAAGAAATGTTAATTAGAACATTGGAAGTGAATGATTTTCATTAGGGAAGATAATTGTTGATTAATGATTTATTTTAATTTTTAAAGTGAGAAAATATTAAAGTGGATAAAATATTATTAATGTTTAAAATGAATTAAATAAATCAAATCTAAATATTATAAGTAAATAAATAAATAAATAAATGATTAAGGAAATAATGAATAATAGTGCAATAAACAAAATTAAATAACTTCCTTATTATTATTTTCGGAGGATAAAATATTTTATATAAGATTTTTATTATTATTTCCTTGTGAAATAAATAATAAACATGCAAAGAAATATTATTACAGTTTCAAGATTCGGTTATGGGGAAGGTGGAAAGGCATTCAGTTAGGAATTGGAAGGGGCTCCTTCAGTAGTATTTTTGGATGTTGGCAAAGGAGGGAGGGGATGGACATTAGCATATCTCTGGAGAATTTGTTTATCATTTGATAAGGCGGTTATCTGCAATTCCTTCTTGCACAGTGAGGGCCCGGGTGACCTGTGTTGGAACATCGCTTCTATCGTAGTTCATCCCTACCATCGACGCCATAAGATAAGTATGACCTTCTCTATGATTATATGTTACACCTTAAAAGAAAAAGTTTTGAATGATTGTTATGTCTGGCTATGCAATGAAAAAGGAATTAGATGCAACTGCTGGTAGATAACCCCCCTACAAAAGTAAACACGTACCTTGTGGTAGAGCGCCTTCTATCCAAGTCACATACGCTGATGCTAATATTTTGAAACATTGTTGTTTTTGCGCTTAGTATTTGGCCGTTGAGTAGTGAAAAAACTTCGGTTGCACAAGTTTCAGTTTATTAGCCTTCGATTGTTAAACCTATCTGCATGCACCCCTTCAAGGAGTCAATTCTTATGTGAGTGATAAAAAAATAAAAAATAAAAAATACAGACCATCTTCCAACTCATTGAACTTTGGCAAAGGGAAGAAGATACCATTTTAAACTATTTTATTAGCAGTTGTTTCCATAAACCTAAATGCTAATAACAAGTGGAGAAAATATAACATGCTATGTTCTAAAAATGTGTTACATTAGAATTACATTGGTTCAATGACAGTTTAAAAGGATGCAGAATCATATTTGGAACTTGCAAGCGGCTTGATCTTCAGACTTTG
Source organism: Sequoia sempervirens (assembly GCA_007258455.2). Classification (NCBI taxonomy): domain Eukaryota; kingdom Viridiplantae; phylum Streptophyta; class Pinopsida; order Cupressales; family Cupressaceae; genus Sequoia; species Sequoia sempervirens. The sequence continues at coordinate 416,734,457 of VDFB02075321.1, read as the reverse complement.
ACAGTTCTAATGAATATTATTTCCTTAAACCAAAGAGTTGTATTGGTGTCAGAAGTAATAAGTATAATTTTTTTTTCTATATGAATCCAAAGCAGGGATTCCAATGCTAAGGTTTTCCATAAATCTACTTTACACGCGTAAACAGAACATTTAATTACATAATGTATAAATGAGTGGGCACTTTGATAGGGTTTATAAGTGATCAAGGGTTAAATATTCTTCCTGATGCCCGTCACAGCTGCAACTTGTTGACTTGCAAAGGTATAGTAAATTAAATAATCCCTCTGGACTTAGTGGCACACTGGAACTCAATAGGAAGTTTATAGATTTTAAATAACCTGTTTGATTCTGCTATCAATCTATCGCAGTTGCTGCACTTGAAAAATAAATATTGTCAATGTACTAGCATGGTAGAGGGCTCCCCTTGATTGTGGTGAAGTTTAATTTCCAAACTGCAAACTTGAGCGCACCCTTGGAAACTCGCCAGCAAACAAAGATGAGTTTTAAAATAATAATAAAAAAAAAAGTTGTACATTAATTCTCCTTCCCTTAAGTCACATACTTGCGCCTCATATTTCTTTCGCCCTCTAGTCTTGTGGATAACATTTGTGATTTGATAATAATGCAAGTAGATGGCGATATTTCCAAATTCCAATATTCACTTCCTTATATACATGGCAACCTGTCACAGTTTCTGCATTTAGAGTTGAGGCATTGTACAGAATTAATTAGCTTCCCTGAAACCGTCGACCACCTTTCACAGCTGCAGATTTTAGATTTACAAGTTGCAGTAAATTAAATAATCTCTCTAATTCCATTGTCAACCTGTCTCAGCCGCGCACCCTCATGTCTTCTCCTGTCACTGATCTTGCAGTTTTCTCTTTGGAGGATGCTTAAATTAGAATGGAGGAGGTTTTGGAATGGCTCATGACTCTCACCCTTTGGACACCTTTGGTAGGCGTTGTTATGTTGGGCAGCCGATATTTATTTGCTCTAATCTTTTCTTTCTACTTTGCATGATAATATGACTTGATATGTTCTGAGGCATAGTTTTGTAGATAGAAAAGCCTTCCTTTAGGGTTAGTAATTGTATATAAAGATGGTCACGTATCATTCAATTGAAACTCTAACCCTACGAATCTTATGGTCAGACAAGAATGTAACTTTCAGTTCCTCATTTTTGCCTTTTGTATTGTATATTGTGAGGAGATTAAAATCTGATCTATTCAAATAATTGTAAACTATAAATATACGGCTTTATTACCATCTTGGTATGATAAACTAGAGGTCTTATTTATAGGTTAAAATAAGGTCTTTGGAATGTTTTGTAATTTAGATAATTTGTAATTTATATAATAATAATAATAATACTTAAGTATTTTGGACTAGAAGAATATATATATATATATATATATATATATATATATATATGTATATATGTAATGAATAAATTTAATAGTTGTGTTAAGTAAGCACTTGAAGAAGTTGAAGATAAAAGTTTTCAAATCAGACGTGTTCTTCTTTCTATGATGGTAAAATTTGATCTTTTTGTAGTTAGTGTTTAGGTAAAAGATGGTTTATATTATTAGGGTGAAATGGATTAGTAAATATTATTTAAAAGAGTATATAATTTAGGGTATAGCACTTAGGGTAAAATGCTAATTTGACATTGAGGTAGCTATTAGAGAATTCAATTATATTAAAAATGACATCAAGATTAATGTTGTAGTTTATATTAGTAGTGGGTTAGGATAAATGAATATTATATTTCAATTTATAAGTAATTAAATATTATATTTATTAAAGTATTATTTTAAGAGAAACATTTTAAGCATGAAACTTAATTAGGAGAAATTGAGTTATTTACTTTTAAATTTCGTAAAATTGTAAGATGTGATTAAATACGTTAAATTAGACTATTCTAAGTTAATACATGGGAATTCCCTTGAGAAATATATAATGAGATGATTTGTCGGCATATGATGATGTCATGGGTGTATCGGTTACTAGAGTATTGTTTTGTCTAAGGTGTTTGGTTTGTGGACCTTGTCGAGTCTATTGTCATAACCTCCTTGCATTTAAACAATATCAAGATCAATTGTGAATTTAATTATGAGAGTATTGGTGGATAATAAAATTTAGAGCATTGTTGTTGTAGTTGTATGAATTATTATAAGTGTTTGGTTTATGGGATATTTGTGGAGATGTCTCGATGGCTTGTTCGTTGTAAGTGTTTTAAAATAGTGTTCTTTCAGGTTGATGTGTTTGATGGTTTCCTTGTATGGAATTATGTGTGCAAATTGGGAACCCATATTATTGTTCATAATTATTTTAATTTATGTTTGGAAGAGTATGCTTGAGAATTAGTGTTTTATGACTTAATAACATCAGATTATATCTTCACTTTGCAATATTGTGATATCTTTAAATGATGGAAATGATTGATTGTTAAAATAATGTTCTTTTTAGATGGTTTCAAGTTACTTCTTATTGAATGAATGGATATATTGTATTTGAATTAGCGGTTTTATGGATTGTTTTGATAAATCCTTTCAATGTGACTTTTCATGAGTTGATTTTGAGTTGGGGGATTTTCTCTCAATTAATGTATGTTGCTATTCGTCGAGAACCCATATGTTTTCTTTTGGTTCTTTACCCTAAGTGGTAAATCAGTTAATGTTATCTTTGTCGTGATTGATGGTTCTGCTTGAGTTGTTAATGAGTCAAATTGAAAAGTTCTTTGAGTTATGGGTATTCCGAGAGGAGAAAATAGAGGTTTCCCTTGGATGTCCGATTTAGTTCGTATCAAAGTTGTTGATGTTGTTTAAGGGAGTTGTTGATCTTATTTTGATTGAAAATAGTTCTTCAAGGTTTTGCTTTTATTGTTGTCAGATTTTCATGGGGAAACCCTAGTGTAACTTTTTGAGAATCTTCTAGAGGCTTGTTTTTATGGTTGGTCAATGTTCTCTCTCTATGTGCCTTGATGTGGCAAGTGCCTTGATTTTTGGAATTTAAAAGGGTTGTACATGAATCGTTGAGATTTTGATTATGTATTTATGGCAAGATGGGTAATGCCTTGCATGCTTCTCTATTGTGATCTAATGTACTTGTTATGTTGTACAACCCTTGGATTTGGTTTTTATGTTTTGAGTGTCTAGAGTGAGAGTGGCTCTAAGTGGGTGGTCAGAGCACAAAGGGGCGCCAAGATAGCCCTCATTAGAGTGAAATTAAAAAGTGATAATTTAAATAATTAATTAGGGGGTGGGTAGAATCACATTAAAAAGATAATTGATGCCTCGTCTGTCGTTTAGTGCTATCACAGGCTAAAGGGGATTGAGAAGGCCGTGGTTGGAAAGATCGTTACCTTATCTTCATGAAAGGTTAACGATTCTGCATGAGCAACCCTATGGAGCGGCACCTTGAGATAGGTAGTCTGGATAACCATAGATGGAGGTGGCTCCTAGCGCTCGGGTTGTCTGGATAATTCGTTGGTAGACGGAGGCGGCACCTTGCGATAGGGTAGTCTGGAGAATCCATGTTAAGCCATGCGATGACACTCTCCTCTAACACTCCTTCTTATGTTGCTTCTTTGGGAATCCTCTGGAAGTGGTTCTTTGTCTTGAATTGATGAAACATAGTTATTTGAGATGATTTATGGTTTTACCCTATTTTATCTTTGGTGTACTTTGTGGTCTTGTATGATCTCATTGATATTTGACTTATGACCTTGTACCCTTGTGGTACTGTGATATGATGTAATTGTATTGGTTAATTGCAATTTGGAATTGTATTATACTTATTAATTCAATTTGAATTGGAAGTGTTTCATGATTATCCTTTGGTTACTTATTTACTGGTCATTGCTTTGATTTATGTGATGAGATTCATGACTTTAAGTTATTATGTCGACTCTTGGATGTGGTTGATTATGTCATTGTAATTCCTGAGTGTTACGATACATTTGTATGACGTTGAGTCTTGTGGTTCTCTGTTGGATGTTCTTGGTTGAGGTCTCTTTCTTGTTAGCTCCTAGCACGGGGGGTGGGTCTTCAGACTCACATCGTCGGGTGGAACGTGCCAAGCACCCCATTGGGTCCCCAGTTGAGGATTGAGAGGTGTGGATTGGTGCTGTTGCGGCGACTCCAGAGTTGTATCTATCTTGGAGCCAGTTTGATACTGTGTATTCATCTATTCGTTTGTATCATGATTCTTGTTGTATGGTTTCCGTTCATGGTTGGAAACACTTTTGTATCATTGTACTGTAATGTAATGTAATGTTAAACCTTGTGCAGAGATTGGCCATGGTGGTTGTTATTTAGGGGGTTGAATTAATCATGTATTTATGTACATAGATGGTTTCTTATTATTGATCATCATGTATGTGTTATATTTGTTAATGCTTACTTTGTTATGGATTATATTTTTGGATTTTATTCTTTATTGCTGTTGTATGGATCTAAGTTGCGTAATGACTCTTTGTGTACCCCAAAGGATGTATGTGTTAGTGAATTTACTTAAATGAAATTCATGTTACGACTTAATGTGTATTACATGTATGTTATGTTTACTTTTAAAAAAAAATTGCTGTAATTAATGTGTGTTGTCCTTTGGGGTTCACACGGCGGGGCGTTACATAGGTAACATAATCTAATAATTCCAATATTTTACACCAAAAAAATTTGGCATGCAACCACCCCTACAAAAGAGAAGATAGTCTGAAGCTAATGACCCCAAAAAACACTTTACAATGCTAATTCCAAAACTTATTAAATTCTTATTTTACTATGATTTCTAACCGTTAAGACTCCTAAGATCAAAATATTGAACTTGATCACAAAATTCCTACAACAATGGAGGTAGTGAGCTAGTAAGAGCAAGTGACCCATTCCTAAGGAGCAACGAGTTGGAATCATCATTTATAATGTCAATACGAATTTATCCTTTTAGTTAAAGATGCAATGTGTCACTTCTTATGATGAGCTTATTCCTAGGGCCCTCAACATTGAGAGAGCTCTAATAAAAAACAATAGAAGCATTGGTAAGAGCATGATTAGGGTACAAACCCTAGGCCTCCATAGAAACATAAAAAATAACCATAGCGGATTAGTGAGGTTGCAATACCAAAAAGATTGAGACATTGTAGGTAATAACAAAATCTTGCAATCTAAAGATTGTAGCCAATAACAAGCACACTATGTAGCTTAGTGACATTTGTAAATGCAATCTATGGTAAGAAGAATGAAAGTCACTTGAGATGTGACAGTCAAAAATAGGCTAAGCAGTGACAAGATAATAAAGCTCAAACCTTGCATAGTAAAGTGGACATTTTAACAGTGAGTTTCCTTACCCCCTTGCGGACCTTAAGGGTTTTTCAAATGCTTTTGGTAGTGTTAGACAAGGCAAATGCAATCAAGGAATGACTGTCCAAATGAAGTAACAGTGGTAATCATAGGTTCAATGTTTCTTCTTAGCCATTAATATTGTATAATGGAGGTAGTGGATTGCATGTTTGAGTAGTGTTTTGAGACTCACCAAAGATGGGAAAATAGTGAATAATACCTTGTGGACTGTGAAGTAGTGTCAATAAGGTTGAAGTATCTTAAGACCTAAAATACCATGAAATAATGAATCCCCTGTAGTAAGTAGGTAGTCTATAGGGCATAGTTTGATTTAATAGAAGGATGCTCATGAAAGGAATCTTCAAGTGATAGTGAGTGAGTTGTTTGAGATTGTAGCTGAGGGTGCAATACCTAGTCTTAAAGGAAGTTAGCGAAGTAGTAAATGTACAAAATTGAATCGTACACAACAAACAATTCACAATGTTATCTTCCATAATGCCTTGAGTTTGAAGACAAAAATCTCATTATATCTTCATGATGAAAGTGGTGACCTTAATGGTCAATCACTGGCAACCATGATTTTAAAACATGTTATTGTGCTTATGGAGGCAACATTTTAAGCAAGGCAGTGAGTGGTGGTTTGGAACAATGGTAGATATGAAGGACTTCCTTTATATGCATACTATGTAGTCTAGCTTAAGACAGCGTTCTTAGAAGAGATTGAAGGTGGATTATGGAACTCAAGGGTTACCATGAAAAGGATTAAAGCAAAGACTGAGATCTATTTAAAAGCCACAGTCATGAAGATATTAAAGATGTCACATGCAAAACCTAGTAGCTGGAGTAATGAATACGTGCCAAAGAGGATAGTGTGCTAGGGTAGATTTAGGAGATCTCCACATTATCTAATTATAGGGAAATACATCATTTATTTATTTTTTAAATTAAAAGAAATCATTCTAAACCCTATATAGGATACATTGATACTTCAAAAGCCTCTGAAGGAATTTGAGATTATACAAATATATGTCAAGTAACATTCATAAGGTTTAGAAAATATTGATCACTCTCTACAATAGCCCATTAAACATGGGTTGTGCTTGAATGCACTACATAATTGATATAACACAACCATTTTGCATATCAACCAGAGTTATAGGCTCTTTATTGTAGCAAGAGGTAATCAATCTTCAATAATGCTATAATTACATCCTAACTTGTTAAACTTGAGACAACCTGAATGCACCTAATGATGATTGACACCTACATTATACAACCTGAATTAGCTACATTATATGAGTGCCTCCATTTCTATCACAATGGAGCCACATTAAAATTGGGTCACACATGAATGCATCCTATATTTGTTATAACACAATTGTGCCACATGACCAATACAGTTATGGATCACATAATTACAGTCACAAGAATTTGTTCCTCGGTTGTGATCTTATGGTGATTCCACACAACAAAATCTACACATGAAACTCTCAAAACCCTTAACCTCTAAAAATGAAATCTGATGAGATGTTGCTTTAAAATATGATTTTCAAACCTGGAACTACAAATCTGACTTCACAACTGAATTCTGCAAAAAGACAATGACTACCCTCAACCTGGCGATATCTTCTTGAATTTTTTCTAATTTTTCCCAAGAAAATCATCCGTAGTTCTCCAAAAATTGTCTCAAGTAGAGAAAAACATTGTCGCAATAAATCAGGCGCAAACTCACTTTTCTTTATGTCGGCCACAATTTGATTTTTTTTAATTTTTCATGTTTTTAAAAAATTCGACGAAAATAATAGCTGACATTTCGATGAACCCCAGGTTCGTCGAAATTTCAATGAACATTGGGGATAAACTTTCAAAAAAATGGAAATTACACATCAAATTTTACAATCACCTGACGAACATGAAATTTTACATATTGCGTCAAACGGTTTCATTGTATTTTGCAGTCAAATGTATTAGTGTCTCTTCACCAAGGTTCCCATCCTCGATGCCATTGAGATTGTCAGGTGCAAAACTAATGATGAAATTGCTTCTCTTGTAGAGTTGTGCCTGAAATCAACCTTCTTCTCTTTCCAAAATGTGATCTATGAGCAGGCTGATGGCATAGCCATGGGTTCCCCTCTCTCTCCTATCATTTCCAACCTCTTCATGGAGCAATTTGAAAATTCAGCCCTTTTCTCCTCCCCCCTGAAACCAAAATGGTGGAAACGTTATGTTGATGACACCAATGTTTGTTGGCCTCATGGGCTTGACAAGTTAGATTTTCATGCTCACCTTAACAGCTTGGTCCATTGCATCACCTTTACTAAGGAGATTGAATCTAATGGCCAACACCCCTTCCTTGACATCTTGCTCATTAAAAAATTGGATGGCTCCCTCGGTCGTCAAGTGTTTTGCAAAGCTACCCACACTAACCTCTATCTCCATTCTTCTTCTCATCATCACCCGTGTCAAAAAAGTGGTATCCTTAAAACTCTTACTTTGAGGGCCTTTCGTATTTGTGATGAATATTACTTAGACCAAGAGCTAGCCCATCTTCATAAAGTCTTCATCCTAAATGGATACAAAAAAAAGCAGATCTCTAGAGCCTTCAGCCATGCTAGGGAGAGGTTATTTTCTCATCCCTTTACCCCCAAACCAAATTTCTGCCCTGTTGCTTCTCTCCCTACATTGAAGGCATTTCCCAAAAAAACTCCAAGATTCTCTCTAAGAAAGGGCTTCATTGTGCTTTCAAACCATGTTCTACGGTAAGACATTGTCTCCCTTCTCTGAAGAACTTGAGAGACATATTACTTGAGTCAGGGGTATACAAGATTGTTTATTCTTGTAGCATCCCCTACATAGGAGAAACAAGTCATTCCTTTTGCACAAGAATTAAGGAGCATAGTGTGGACATTAGACATGATCAGGTTGTCAAATCCACGCTTGTCGAACACTCCTTTTCAACTAAGCACCACATATGCTTAGAAAACACTCAGATCTTATGCAAAGAGGACAATTTTTCAAGAGGAAGCTCAAGGAAGCCATCCACATTAACAACCACCCCTCTAACCTTAACTGTGATGAGGGTTGGAGTCTCAGTATTGTGTGGCAACCCTTTCTTTCTAACCTTCATAACTAGGTTCTTTCCTAGCGCGGTCATGCTCCTTCCCCCTCCCTAGTTTCTTTGTCTTCCAACCCTTTTTGCTTCCTTTTCTTGCTTCCTTTTTGGTGTTCTCCTTGGTGGTGAATTGTCTCTTTCTTCCTTCCTCTTCCTCATTGTTCTTCTTGTCATCTTTGGTCTGACCTTGGTTTCGTTTTAAGGTGTCTTGTTGTTCTTGTCATTTTTTTGTTGCTTTGAGCTTTTATTTTTGACTTTCCTTCCTTTGCTCTTCATTTTGTTTCTTATCTTATATATATATATATGTGTGTGTGTGTGTGTGTGTGTGTGTGTGTGTGTGTGCGCGCATATATATACACTCACTCATATATATATACATCTATTCTTATTTATTTTCTTGCTTCTTTCCTTTTGGATTTTGTATATATATATAGTGTATTATAGATATTTTTATAATTAAATAAATATATTTATATAGCTCTTTCATTAATTCCTGTCTTTTAGTTATTTCTTCTTTATACATATTTATTTTGTTTCATTTAAATAAATATTCATTTATTTCTTACTTTTTATTATTTCATTTTTTTTTTGAGTCACTTTCTTGTTTTCTTTCTTCTTTTATTTGGTTTGTTCTCCCCTTTCAAAATTCTCTTTATCTTGTGACATATATATATATATACATCATTTTCAATACTTAATCTTTATCTTCATTTTTATATTTAATTCATTTTTTCTTTTGGTTCTTTCTTCTTTTACTTGTGTTCTCTTCTTGTTTTATATATATATATATATCATTTTTGATATATTTTTTTCATTTTTCCTTTATCTTTGTTTCTATTTTATACTTTTCTTTCCTTTTATTTATTTTTATTTTTTCGTTTTATTTCTTCTCCTTGATATTGTTTTGTTTCTTCTTATTGTTCTCTTCTTGTTTTATATATGTATATATACCATTTTTTATATATATTTTTCATTTTTCCTTTATCTTTATTTCTATTTTATATTTTTCTTTCCTTTTATTTATTTTTGTTTTCTATTTTATTTCTTCTCCTTGATATTGTTTTGTTTCTTCTTATTGTTCTTTCTATAGTCATTTTAACTTTATTCAATATTTTACTTTATCTCTTTTAAATTATTCTCTTATTTTATATTTTTTGCTTTTTGTTTTTGTTCTTTTCCTTCCCTTATTAATTTTTCATTCTTTATCTCTCCTTCATTTATATTGTGGTTGTTCCATTTAAATTGTTTTATGTTCATTAGTTTTTTTTCTTTAATATTGTCCTTGAATTGTGTGCATCTTTCCCACCCCCCTTCCTTTTTACCTAGTCTAACTCTACAATTATTCATTTTCTCCTCTTGCTCTCTTTCATCCTGATGATGGATCACGGAGTGTGATTTGAAACATTGATGCTAAAAAATACTTACACAATCAAATCCAGAAGCAATACAAATCAACAAAAGAACATTTTTAGAAGATACAACTACATTCTCTAATTAGAAAGACACTCTTAATGCTAACCAAAAAGCGGTTGCAAATCTACATAATAGTATTGAAGAAGGTGCACATGTGAAATATGTGAAAATAATGTGATAATATCGGATAGTGCATTTTCCAACATTGAAAATAATGTGAACATTTTTTTTATGCAATGGACAAATGGCAACGTACAAGTGCAGCAACATGTACTAAAATTCTTGAAATGAAAGAGGAATCTATTATGAAAACACTTGAAAAGAAGTGACCAAAGTGATAGAGATGTAATGTTTTGACTAAAGAGATTCTACCTATTCCTTGAAACTTGAGGAAGGAGCGTGTGTAGTATGTGGAATGGGAAAATGACAATGCACAATTGGAGCAGTAGATACTAAAATGCATGAAATGATAAACAAAATAACATTTTTAGAAGATACAACTACATTCTCTAATTAGAAAGACACTCTCAATGCTGACCAAAAAGTGGATGCAAATCTACATAATAGTATTGAAGAAGGTGCATGTGCAATATGTGCAAATAATGTGACAATATGGGATAGTTCATTTTCCAACACTACAAATAATGTGAGCATTTTTTTTGTGCAATGGAAAAATGGCAAGGCACAAGTGGAGTAGCATGTACTAAAATTCCTGAAATGAAAAAGGAATCTACTATGAAAACACTCGAAAAGAAGTGACCAAGGTGAAAGAGATAGATAATATTTTGACTAAAGACATTTTCCTATTCTTTGAAACTTGAGGAAGGAGCATGTGCAGTATGTGCAATGGGAAAATAGAAATGCACAACTAGAGCAGTAGGTACTAAAATTCCTTAAATGAAAAACAAAACAACTTTTTTAGAAGATACAACTATGTTCTCTAATTAGAAAGATACTCTTAATGTTGACCAAAAAGTGGCTGCAAAGCTACAACTTCTGGGAACAACTTTATGTAATGAAGACACAACAACATTCTCTAATTAGAAATACACTCTCAATGTTGACTTCATTACATTCTTGAAGTGTACGAAACTAAAACTTTTCATGATGAGATAGCTGGTAGGGGACAATGTGTTTTCCAACATGGCAAATAATGTGAGCATTTTATTTGTTCCAATTAGATGAAGAAAATGAAATGCCTTTTTTGTTGTACCAAAGAATTTTTCAAAAATTTGAAAGTGGGCTTGATTACATTCTTGGTCATAACAAAACAAAACTTTTCATAATGAACTAACTGTAGACATCAAAAATATAAAAATTGATATCGCACACTCGATCCTAATCTACTAACATCGCTTCATCCTAAATTATCCCTCTGTCTAACCATTTAATTGAATAACCTTATTTGATTAAAGTCGTCATAATTCCCCTTTTAATTAATAAATCCCTCAATTTAATTAAATCATTTTCTCTGTGTAATTTGCTAGGTCATTTCATCTTCCTATCTTTATTTAATTAAATAATCTATATTATTTGATTAAATCTCTAAAGTTAATCTATTTAAATTAAATAAATCAACCATTTATCTAATTTAATCTAACATCAACCCCTTTGGTTAAATAAATTAAAAATATTTATTTAACTAAGTCTAAATCATTCTCTTCTCATTTTGAGTCATTTAAATCCTAAAATCTAAGTCAAAATGGTCAAATCAACTAACATCATATAAATTAATCAAATCATGATTAATGCTAATCCTAATCACTCAAATCCTCTAGATTTTGCAACTTGCACATGAAAATAGACTTATTTGATTTATTAAATTTCTATTTTCCTTCAACAAGGCATATTTTAAGGAATATTCCCCTAGTTTGAATTCAAAATCCAAGTGGGAATAAGTCCTTCCAACAAAGCATTTAAAATATCTTACATGTCCTTTTCTTGAGCCATGTGCATTTGCTTCACCTTTCACCTCATCCTTCAAGCCATATTTTGAATTTGAATCTCCCCCCTCTTGGCACAATCACCAAATCTTGCACATCCTCCACCCATTCATAGCTTGACAAGTGGCACCATATCATTGGATGAATGTTAGTCCCACATTGCTCAAATTTGGACTTTCATCCATCTTGAAATTCTTTAAATAAAGAGCTCATATTCTCATTTCATCATCCACAATTTGAGTAAACTTACTATGCTCAAATTATTAGCAAATTCTATCCATCACCATTGAGTTCTTAGCTAGGTTATGCAGATTTTTGGCTTGGAGCTTTCATCAATCTTCATCAAAGTGGATCACTCTTCATCATCAATCAACAAAGCTTGCATAGGAGTTGGGAAAGGGACAATTTCCACATCAAATTGTCACCAACTCCCCCATGAGATCAAGAGTTTGCATGTTCTTAATAAGATTTAGTTTTTTTTTTCATCTTTCTTTATTGTGTTCTTATTTTATTCCTATTTTGGGCATAGTTAAATGGATTTTACAAGGAATCTTGGTTTTAACTTGCATTTCAATCTTCTAATATGTTTTCTTGTTGTGTTTTGTAGGTATCAAGATCTTGGTTCACACATTTAGCACTAGAAGGAGGGCTTGAATTACAAATCTAACACATTTTTAAAAAAATTTGCTGTTTTAGCACTTCTGTGCACTGTTTCAGTGCTTATACACATTCTTTTAGCGCTTTTGTAGACTGTTTTGGTGCTTTTTTTTCACATCTTTTAGCACTCTTGCAAGTTTTTTTAGCACTCTTGCAGGTTATTTTAGTGCTCTTGCAGGTTCTTTTAGTGCTCTTATAGGTTCTTTTAGAGCTCTTACAGGTTATTTTAGTGCTCTTGAAGGTTATTTAGCACTCTTACAAGTTCTTTTAGCACCCTTGTAGGTTCTTTTAGCGCTATTGAAGGTTCTTTTAGCACTCTTGCAGGTTCTTTTAGCGCATATGATCACTATTTTAACGCTTTTAGAGTCAATTTTAAAATGACCATATCTCAGTCATACAAAGGTCTTTTTTGATACTTTTTTTTTGAAATGGGGTAGAATCTTGTATGCTATCCAATGGTGTAGGTATTTCTTAAATATTAATTAGTTAAAATTTTCAAATTTATATCTAAAGTCAAAACACATGATAACTTGGCCTAAGTTTTAGGGTGTTTTGGTTAATGATTCATCTAACCCCTATAACCTTTTGTTTTCTAATCTCATCTAATGTTTTGATCACTTTTTTAGGTTAGGAAATCAAAAAGGGGAGGAGGAAACAAAAGGAAAGCTTCTTATGACATCATTTCTCTATTGTATCAAGTGTCTTTAGACACTCTTGGAAGCATTTATAATTCCAAGTTTAAAGGATTTTATCACTTCAAGCTTTTAGGACTCAATAGATTTCAATTTGGGCTCTAAAAAGAACAATACAAAAGGATTAAAATGAACTTTAGGATCACAACTTACTAGATTTTGTTTCTTGGGTTAACAATTGAACAAATATCTTTCACTTGTGATTTGGTGCTCTAAAACGAACTCACATTTCACTTTGGGGATTTAAAAAGAACAAGTGCAATTGCGTTTTTGTGAAAGCTTACTTAAACTAAAGCCATTGAAAAAGGACGTATGTGCTTATCTCGCACTTTATAGTGATCTTGAGAATCAAAAGGCCTTTTTCATGACTTTGGGGTGAGACAAAGCAATCACCTCCACACTTTGATTTGGGCTTAAAATTGAACAAAATCTTGTGAGAGTTTGAATGGGGGCTTTGTTGCGTATATTCTCTCTCCTTTTTGCCAACAAGGATTGATCGAGTTACGAATATTGTTCTTCATTCACTTTTGTTTATCCTAGAGGGCATGCCTTGGGGAAAAAGTACTCACCCAAGGGAACGACTCAACCGGTAACACTCTAAATCCAAGAGTATTTCTAGTCGGGATATAAATGTGGATATTGGATGAAATGCCAATATCACGTGGTTGACTCTAACAAGATGGATCTGAAAGGGGACTCTTGCCACATTGGGTCAACTCCTACAAACGAAAAGTCCTTATTAAAACCCATGTGTTAGAATTTTCCAAAATCCTTTAATCTATTTGTTGGTGCAAGAACGGTCATTCTGAAGATGCCCCACACTTTTACGGTCTTCTAGTAGAGATGGAAAACATGCCATGGGAGTTTCATGGGTATTGATGCTTGGCTGCCCCGATTGACGTTAATGAGTTGTGGAGGGGAGCCAGTGGGGTCAAGCATCTAACCATTTGCTAGATATAAGCATAGTTGGACTTGTCCAAGTGGGAATCCAACAAATATTGTCTTACACATCCATAGGATTGTACTTATTCTTGGGTTACAAAATGCATTTCTTGATTGAAAACAAATAAAAAACAAACACTTAACATCATCCAAATTTTAAACCCTTTTGGAGACGAATACCATTGACTCAATCTATATGTTATTGCTTTCCCTCGGGATTCACGTCCTTAGAGGTTTCTAAAAATTGGATTATATCTTGATTTGTCTCCTTAAGTAAACAATAGGAAAACCCTTTCCTTAAGTTCATTGAATTTCCACATAACATATCTTGTGGGGTTTGAAGAAGTTAGGACATTAGACATTTAGTTTGAAAATCTAATCAAGAAAGTGTTTGTGGTAAAATAAATTCACTAATCAAGATGAAATCAATTGAACACAACACATGTGCTTGTGTATCTTTTGTCTTATGGTCTTTTGAGCAAACATTGATCTTTTGGTTTGAAGGGAAAAGCATGTTCTTCAAAACCTTGGCCTTGTAAACAAGTCCTTCTTAGGTTCATTTAGGATCAAAATCAAACACTTCATCCATTTCAAACATTTATCATCCCATCCCACAAGCTTCTTTGCAACTTTGGAAACATCATTCTAGACTTGGGTAAATCATCAAAATCAAAATCACCTTGTTTAGTTAGGAGTATGGGAATGTGTTCTTTCTCATACCTCTAGTTAAATTAGCACCCCCTTGAACAAGTTTATCCTAAAGATCACATCCAACATCTTAGGGTTTACAAGTTCATTATCCAAATCAAATAATCAAAATCAATCCCTAAGTCTAGCATTGATCCAAAGTCCCTAAAACAATCAATACTCATATCATTTCCCCTTTTCATCCTCCATCTCATCATTGGTCCTAAAAAACTTAGAGGTCACTTTTAAAACAAGGTCAAAACACAAGAAAGCATGGAATATAAACTTGATCCATACATCATGAGTGGTCCAAACCAACCAAACTATCAAAACCTTACAATGCCAATGGATTTCCAACACTCACATTTATACACGGGATCATTATCTCCCACAAATATCAATGGTACAACAAATGTGAGTATGCCTTGTCAAAATATTGGAACATCTTTCCCGATGGTAGATCTAAATCCAAAACTACAAGTGTGTCAACCGAACAATCAATGCACGAGCCTTCAAATGAAAAATGAAAATGTACCAAGTACAAGTTTTCGAAACATGAATCCAGCAAACTTTGGGATAAATATGGTTGCAAATCATACAAATATTGTTCAAAATCCAAACAAGATGTTAACAACTCCAAGTCAAGGTAACACCATACAAGATCAGAGTTACCTAAAATAGGGTAATGCAATTCCCAAAATCAACAATCTTTAATTTCAACCTATCATGCCAAATCTGAGTGTCATCCCAAAACAAAACATTGTCCAAAATCAAACACAAGTATGCATCCCAAATCTTCTTAAACAAAAACCAAATCAACTATATCAAGGGAGTCAAGATTAAAATCAAGATCAAATTTGGCGAGATCAAATTGTTGCGCTTACCAAAATAGTTGAGTTATTGCGCCAAGAAACATCTCCACCATCATTACCCATATCAACATCATTCCTTGGTTTAGGGCTTCCCCCTTTACCTAGCACCAATCACTCCATCCAAATCAATCCACCTAACACCATTCAAGCCATCACATCAAATCCTTTGAATATACTATCAACATCGCACCAACAAATGGTATCTAATCAAATGAAAACATCAATCCCAACAAATCAAAATATGGTCTCCCAAGGACCTGTCACCTTCGTCATTCCAACCATTCCTATCACCTTGATCACTCCAACCACCCCTATCACACCCATCATATCTCAACCCATCACTACCATGATCGCTCCAAGCGTATCTCAACCACTAATCACTACATCCAACACAATTCCAAATACACCATCACTACCACCAAAACCAAGTGCAATAAGTCAATATTGTAACATCGCACTAAAAGCACATCAAGCCTACCAACAAGCACTTCAACAATATCAGGCAGCTCCAAAAGCTGCTCAAGCTGCCCAAGCCTCTCAAGTTGCCCAACAAACACAAGCACAAACACGAAAAAAGATAATAACCATTGGGGATAACGATGAAGATTCAACCACTGGTAATGGCATTGACAATCTCCCCAACACTATTACTGAAAGCCATGATCAAGACCTACCCATCAATAAACACCTTGAAGATGTTTCCACCTCATCCAATGATCAAATCAACATATGTCAAGAGTCACTTTTCAATCATGATCAAAATCCACCAACCAACCATGATCCAATTCAGAAATGTCAACATCATTTGACCCTTTGGTTGAAGACATTGGAAATCCCTCCACCACAGTTGTAAATAATGTTCAAAATCTCTCAATTAAGGAGCACATTGAAGATGTTTCTACCCCATCCGATGATCAACTCACCATACATCAAGAGCCACTTTTTAATGATCTATTTCAAGGAGTGTTAGGATTATTTGATCCTATTGACATAATGCACAATTCGTTGACCTATAATCATGTTAAAAATGTCTCTACATTGCCTCATGAGTTAGAGGACATATCTCAAGAATTTATTCCAAAGCAAGACCAAAATCTTCCACTAAGGTCTAGCAATGGTTTTTTCCAAGACATATTGACATCCTTTGACCTCATGGTTACAGATACTGAAGGAATCCTAAACTCGACACTTAAGGATATTGAACCACTTACCATGTATAATGACAACATCCAATAACCCTTTGTAAGAAGTCCATCCTTTGAAACTAACCCATGTCAAGAACTTGATCCAAAGCATGTCGAAAGCAACTCCAAAATCATTCAAGATCAAGAATTTGTATCTTCAAGATACTACAATAATCTAATGGAAACTCTCCTATCTATACAAGATGATCATATCTATGTGGCACATACTCCATCTACCCATGAGATTCTTTCTTTGGATGGAAACATAGATGATCTTCCTTCAGAACATGATTCTTTTACTCCTAACATTATTACACAAAAAGAGTAGGTTATTGATTCCTACAGTCAAACAGAGTTGTCAACATCAAGATTAAATATATCCCAAATTTAGACTAAGGACATCAGGTATACAAATATCCAACATTATCCACTCAAGGAAACAGGTATGATAGAACAAGATATTTTAGAGTTAGCAGAGTAGCAAATTGAACTAACGTCATCTTCAGTGGCTATCTATCAAAGAACGCTTATTGAACAAGGCATCTCAAAATAGGAAGAATCAAAGAACAAATGTACTACTTCCACAATACTGGGGTCAACTATGTCTCAAGCAAACATCAACATAGGGAGCACGAAGAGTCTTTATGATGAAACTAGTGTCAATACTACAACCAGCCACATCATGAATCTTCATCCACCCATCACCCCATCCACAAATTGGGACCAATTTCAAAGGAAAGATTTGAGCACAAAGAATGTTATCAAAGAAAAAGAAGAAAATAAAAATAATGGACAAATCAAATACATATGGATACCAAATAATACAAAGAAAGATCATCCCTATCAAACTCCATCAGTCAAAGAAACTATGGGGAAAAATAAAAAAGGGAAAAGTATCCATCAAAGATGTCCACAAAAGCAAAGGCAGAATTTTCAAGTGATGTACAAAGTGTATCAAGCAATTGGTCCTAATTCCACCCACACTTTTGTATACACCCATCATTGCTCATCTTCCCAAGTTTGGAGAGTCAAAGATTCCAAGCTATCAACCAATCCATCTTTTATCCCTAAACACACCCCATCCATGCCTCCACGCATGATATCTAATTCTCAAATTGAACATGTATTGGAAATGACTCTTCATCGTAAGGATTTTGAAGGCACTCTATTGCGATGTGCGTACAGAGACAGAGTTAACCCTAGTATCAATAAAGCATATCAAGAATCCCAAAAGTTGCATTCAAGTGCATGTATCTTAGTAAAGCAGCTTCTTCAAGCAGGATATCGATGGCATATTATGACAGGGGCATCTACATTAGCGACACATTGTGAATCAACATGAGCTTAAAATATTTTAGGAAAAATTAAAATATATATATATATATGAAAATCCAAAAAAAAAATTAGAAAAAGGATTGAAAACGGTAAAGAAAAAAATCATCCTCTAGTGAAAACCACTACGGTGGCACTTTGGGCAAGACCATGAAAACTTGGCAAATAGGCTTCATATGTGGAATCAAACATCTATGTGCGCCAATTCAGATGGAATCATCTCATCCCATCCATAATAAATCCATCATTCCATCCATCTTATCCTTAATAAATCCATTTATCCATGTATCATTTATCCATTTGCATCTGTGGTTCAAGTTATCTTGATCTTGAAAAAGTTTGGTGCACACTTTACTCCCACTTATGGTAAACATCTTGACATGGGCCATTTTCATTGATCATATCCTATGTAGCATTATTTGAGCCATGAAAAATTATCCAAATGAACATCCTTTATCCAAACACCTTATCTTATCGCAAGATAATCCATATCCATCCATACATACACCTATCCAGGTATCTATCTATAGCATTCCATACATTGGTAGACACTAGGGGTAGATATTTCACATCTTGCTTCAAGAATAAATCTTGATCTATATCCTCCAACTTATGTGGTGATCCGAACATTGGAAAATATGAAATCAAATTAGTCAAGCATCTATAATCCAAAAATCCAAATCACTAGCCCATGGCATATTTTGACAAGAACATGTTCTTCATCAAACACCAATCCAAACAATCACTATCAATCGAATCTAACGTGTGCTTCAAAAATCACCAAATCATTTGAACAACTTTTGTTTCAAATCAAGCTTCATCAATCCTGATCAATCAAAATCCAATCAATCCATCATCTTGGGATATCCATCCTAATCCTTTTATTTCTTAACACTATCCCTGCATTGTTGTGCATCCTCAACAATGTTATCATCATCAATCCCATCAACATCTCAATCCTTGTGTTACTTAACACTATCCTTGCATTGTTGTGTATCCTCAACAATGTTATCATCATCAATCCATCGATCCGATCAATCAACCTCAGCTTGGTTTTCAACAAAATCCAAAACAGACACATCCATATCCAAATCGTCAAAATCATACAAAAAATCCAAAAACATAAAAAAAAATCAAATATCCAAAAACACTCAAAAAGTCAGAAAAGTGTCAAAAACACTAGATCTGAACTACGTCATCTCTGAGCTTAAACATAGGCAAGGCTAATCTTTGATCAGCCCCTAACACAAAAAAATCCAAAAAACATTCAAAAAACATCAAATGCAAAATCCAAAAACATTAAAAATTTGAAAATCAAAACATTTGTAAAATTTAAAAAATACCAAAAACAACCTCAAAACATTCCAAAAATGTCAAAAACATCCAAATATTTGAAAAAATCCATCTGTCTCATTTCGCTTTCACTCGAAATAATCAATCATCCATAATAAATCATCGTCTTCTTCATCCTTTGGAAAAACAAATAGAAACAATCACAACAATCAGCAAAAGCAAGATTCAAATGCAAAATCAAAATCAAAGCAACAAACCGCTAAACGCAAAATCAAACTCTTGATCATTTCACACATATCAGTCAACTTTATATCAATAGCCTATCAATCAACTTATCAAACCATCATCATCCTATACAATGCATGTCCTAGGATATATCGTTTTGACAATGGGCATCATTTTGGATATCACTTGGATTCTTATCCTATCAAAACAAATCCCTTTGGCTAGAGGTATGAAGAACATTGGCTTGTTTGTGTACTTGATCTTTTCTTTTGGTTTATCCTATTGTGCTCATTCCAAGGACCTCTCAATGATGTCCCCAACGAAGGGATTTAGAGAGATAGGAATGGGGCAACAATCATTATATTTTTATTTGTTGTGCTTGTTGGTCGTTCTTGTAATATAACCTTGGTGAATACTTGCTTTGTTAGGCACATCCTAGCAAGGTTTACGTATGTCAAGTATGAACAAGAATACTCCTATCTATTTTTCAAGTCAAAGCCCATCGCATTAGGTACAATGCCATCCTGGTTCTTTATACCCTTATGCATCGTTCCTACATGTGTTATCAAACATAAGGTAATTAGCCCTTCGAAAATCCCAACTCCTCAGCAAGTAATCATCATCATCATCTCATGTCTTGTTGGAATCTCTTGTTTCTTCTATCTCTTGCTTTTCACACTAACATGGTACCATGACAGTTAATCATAAATCATCACCATTGCATCCATCTTGAATCCACAAACCATCAACATACTGCATAATTCATATAATACCATATAGAAAACATCAATCATACCACATGCATTCATCTGCATCATTGCATAATATAGATTAGTTATTCTAATCATCTCATAAACCATACATTTATTATCTATTTGCATAATCATAAAATCATCATGATATCATATCATGTGCATCTATATCATCCATGCATCATCATATCACCCAAACATCATAATCATCTCATCATCAATAATGTCACTTTCATGGTACAAATCATGATCAAGTGGGTGTAATATATCAAAATAGGCATGAGGCTAGCCATGGTTGATGACTGTCTACATCATCAAATCTATCTACATCAAATATTTGAGTTGAACTGATCTTGAACCTCTTTGTCGAGAGATTGACCCTCAAATCAAACCTCTTTGCCCGATCTCTCGAGGGGGCAGTATACCGGCGTAATTCTTCATTCAATGGGGCAGTAGCGGGGCATCTAAAAAAATAAGAGAAATTTTGACTTTTGATCATGGCAAGGTTATTCTTTGAACCAACGCAACAAGTACATTGCTTCAAAGAGGGGCAAAATGCAGACATCGAAAATATACAAATTGATATCGCACACTCGATCCCGATCTAATAACATCGCTTCATCCTAAATTATCCCTCTGTCTAACCATATAATTGAATAGCCTTATTTGATTAAAGTCGTCATAATTCCCCTTTTAATTAAATAAATCCCTCAATTTAATTAAATCATTATCTCTGTGTAATTTGCTAGGTCATTTCATCTTCCTATCTTTATTTAATTAAATAATCTATATTATTTGATTAAATCTCTAAAGTTAATCTAATTAAATTAAATAAATCAACCATTTATCTAATTTAATCTAACATCACCTTGTTTGGTTAAATAAATTAAAAATATTTATTTAACTAAGTCTAAATCATTCTCTTCTCATTTTGAGTTATTTAAATCCTAAAATCTAAGTCAAAATGGTCAAATCAACTAACATCGTTTAAATTAATCAAATCATGATTAATGTTAATCCTAATCACTCAAATCCTCTAGATTTTGCAACTTGCACATGAAAATAGACTTATTTGATTTATTAAATTTCTATTTTCCTTCAACAAGGCATATTTTAAGGAATATTCCCCTAATTTGAATTCAAAATCCAAGTGGGAATAAGTCCTTCCAACAAAGCATTTAAAATTTCTTACATGCCCTTTTCTTGAGCCATGTGCATTTACTTCACCTTTCACCTCATCCTTCAAGCCATATTTTGAATTTGAATCTCCCCCCTCTTGGCACAATCCCCAAATCTTGCACATCCTCCATCCATTCATAGCTTGACAAGTGGCACCATATCATTGGATGAATGTTAGTCCCACATTGCTCAAATTTGGACTATCATCCATCTTGAAATTCTATAAATAAAGAGCTCATATCCTCATTTCATCATCCACAATTTGAGTAAACTTACTATGCTCAAATCATTAGCAAATTCTATCCATCACCATTGAGTTCTTAGCTAGGTTATGCAGATTTTTGGCTTGGAGCTTTCATCAATCTTCATCAAAGTGGATCACTCTTCATCATCAATCAACAAAGCTTGCATAGGAGTTGGGAAAGGGCCAATTTCCACATCAAATTGGCACCAATTTCCCATAAGATCAAGAGTTTGAATGTTCTTAATAGGATTTAGTTTGTTTTTCCATCTTTCTTTATTGTGTTCTTGTTTTATTCCTATTTTGGGCATAGTTAAATGGATTTTATGGGGAATCTTGGTCTTGCATTTCAATCTTCTAATATGTTTGTTTGTTGTCTTAACTTGCATTTCAATCTTCTAATAGGTATTATGATCTTGTTTCACACACTAACTAACATGGGATAGTGTGTTTTCCAATAGTGCAAACAATGTGAGCATTTTATTTGTTCCAATCAAATGAATAATGCAAAATACCATTATGACTGTACCAAAGAGTTGTTCAAAAAATTGAAAGTGGACTTCATCAAATTCTTGATCGTAATGAAACAAAACTTTTCATAATGAACTAACTGATATGGGACAGTGTGTTTTCTAGCACTGCAAACAATGTGATCATTTATTTGTTCCAATGAGATGAATAATGTGAAATGCCATTTTTATTGTACCAAATAGTTGCTCAAAAAATTGAAAGTGGACTTGATTACATTCTTGTTTGTAACAAAACAAAAAAAAACATAATGAAATAATTGACATAGGGCAATGTGTTTTCCAATAGCAAACAATGTGAGCATTTTATTTGTTCCAATCAAATGAAGAAAGTGAAATGCCATTTTGACTATACCAAAACATTTTGAAAGTGGACTTCATTACATTCTTGGTCACAATGAAACAAAAACTTTTCATGTAATGAACTAACTGACATGGGGTAACATGTTTTCCAACACTGTAAATATTGTGAGCATTTTTTTTGTGCAATGGACATATGGCAACACACAAGTGGAGTAGCATGTACTAGAATTCATAAAATGAAAAAAAAATCTACTATGAAAACACTTTAAAAAAGGTGACCAAAGTGAAAGAGATAGATAATGTTTTGACTAAAAAGATTCTTCTTGATCTTCATAGGTTGAGGAAGCAGCATGTGCAATATGTGCAATGGGAAAATGGAAATGCACAATTGGAGTAGCAAGTACTAGAATGCATGAAATCAAAAATGAATTTTCTATACAAGTACTTGAAAAGAATAAGTGAACAAAAACATAATGATTTGGATGGAGACATGAAATTCCAATATCAAAATTGTAGATAACTTATGTGAAAAACTTTTTGAAAAGATGACATGATTACCTACAGATGGAGGTTCACTGATGTATGCTTCTACACTCCTTAGTAACTCTTCAAGAAGCACTAGAGTGAGTCCACATTGGCTGACATCAACATGTCACCATAGCCAAAATTTTATAAGGAAACATGCTATTGCATAATGTTGTACCAAAAAATGGACTTACCTACATATAGTTGTTAAATTGGAACCATACCTTCCATTGGGTTTACACTCATGAAAGAAAGTTGTTGATGAGGACACCTTTCCCCAGATTAGAATACTGAAATGAACAAAAAAAGACCAAAAAAAATCAGAAAGTTTATGATGTGGTAGAAGCCGCTTAATGGAAAAAGAAATTTGGAATACCATTCCTATTAAACAATATAGAAATTATTAACATAGTCACCCATACTAGATGTCATATCCTCTTCCCCATCCATAGTAGGTGTACCTGACATCTCATATTGCATATTGACATTCATATTAAAGCTATTGTTCATGGACAAGGGAAAGGAGTCATGCAAAGGAGTTTGGTGATCTAACTGTTGTGCAACACACTTTGTACGATGGGTTGCACATTGAGGATGATCCTTGCTTGCACTAAACCATGGATGCATGTGAATGGTGCTAGTTGCAGCTACATCAAGATCATGCATGAATTCAAATGACAATAATTGGATTGTTGTAGATCTTGTAGAAACCTCTTGATGCATTGTGCATATGATTTTAATTGTTCTAGACATTCCAGGGAAGTGTACACATTACTTTCTTCAAGATTTTGTTTGTGTCATTCCAAATACACATTTTCTACAAATGTTCATCATGTTCATGACTGATAGAATGAGCTTGTGTAGGGGTGAGAAGATTATGACTATTTTCTTGGACACTCCCTGTGACAATGTCTCGTTCAAATCTTTCCTTCTATCAATTGTTTGACCTACCTCGTCTAGATGACAACACGCAAGAAACTTGTATTAGGAAGTAGAAAATACAAAACACAATTGTCTGCCATAAAGTAATGCACTTCAAATTGAAATTCACTTACCATGGACCACCCCTTCAGTAGCATATGATCTTTTGATCAGTTTAGTCCTTAAGTGCATGTTTGCAAGTGTTCCCCTACAAAATCCAAGGGCACTCACAAACAAAAAGGTGTTTTCCAAATTTTTGAATGAGGAAGTGGTTGCACCTACTTTTAAATTTTCACCCAATGCCATGCAGGATGTGTTTTTGTTGCAAGTATGAGCTTGTCTAGTGGTGTTGTCATTGATGTCAACATTGTTCAGTATGTTGCAGATTGTACATGTATGGTTGAGATGTTGTTGAGATGTTGTGAGTACATGGAGCTATCTTTATGGTGTTGTAATTGTGTAGTATTGATGAGCCTCCAAGTGCTTTTTAGAAAATTAAACAAAGAAGAGAAGTCAGAGTGTTGAGTGTGTTCAAAACATGCTCTAGTATGTGCTCTATGTTTCTCCTATGTTGATCCTATGCCTTTGCAGATCTAAAGGCATGTTGATGATGATAAAGTCTGAGTTTCAGTTTTTGGTGAGATGGTACGTGAAAGTTGTGTCCATCGGTATATGTGTTCAACCGGAAAAGTTAGTGTTCTATGGACTAGGAGAAATATGTTTCCTCCGCAATTCTCCACTGCTTTGTTTAAGATCGTGTGGATCTAAGAGATGTCTTGTGAAGGTCTTTCCTATGCTTTGGTGAAAAGGTTTGGAGTTTGGTGATCTAGAAATCATGTTTTAGCATTTATGTGTGCATCTACATAGCTCGGATTGACTGGTGAAAGTATTTCAGTGTTTGAAGTCATTTTTTTTTGCTTCAGATGTATCTAGAAGATTTTAAGATGTATTCTCATGCATAATGAAGCATGTTGGGTCATCCACATGTCATCTTCTTGTTGGGAAGCGTGTGCATCAATGTTTTATGTGTTTTCATTAGGTTTGGCTAAACTGGTGTTTACACTTCATTTGAGGAATAAAATTTAAATTGAGGAAGCATGCAGAAGGCTTAAGAAAATAATTTGATTGGTCCACTCTTATTCCTTTCCATCATGGGAATTTTGAGTTGTCAACCTAATTTGAATTTATGAAATTTTGTTTTGTATCCAACCTTGGTAATTGTTTCTAAGGTTGAGAATGGTATAAAAGAAAGTTGAATTGTGAAGAGTTGTATGACAAGTTGATGCAAAGTGACGAAAGTGTGCCACAAATCATAAGAGAAGAAGTGTTTGTGAGTGATTTGTGATAGTAGATTTCCAGTGTGCTGAAGGCAGTGAATTAAAGGTTTTTGTAATCCTATGAATGTGATTTAATTGTTGTGGTGGATCTTTTGTTCTCTTTTGTATCTGTAGGTAGTGAGCCTCCATGTTGGATAGTGAGTCCTTTGTAGGCAGTGAGCCTTTGTATTTGGACAGTGAGCCCTCTTTTGGGCAATGAACCCTTGGCAGTGAGCCTTTGTATTCAGTTTATAATCTTTATATTGTGAGTTAACCCTCATTGTGGTTTTTCCCTTATTGGGTTTTCCACATAAAAATCTGGTGTTCATTGTGTTTATTTACTTTTTTTTATCTATGTTTCATGCTCATATTTAATAATAGAATAGTGTGGTTGAAGATTTGATAAGTGATAAAGTTTTAAGTTTGAATTTGTGTGACAACTGATTCACCCCCCTTCTTAGTTGTCTTGTTCCTATTTAAAAGTTTCATTTGGAACACAATCATCATCTAGAATTTCCTTCACCAAATCCAAACTAGATTAAATATTTTGAAACTTATAGTTCACAAAAAAACCATAATGCTACAACTTTTTCTTTTGCCTAAAGAATGGTTCCATTTTATACACAAGAATGTAATACAATTTGAAGATCACATAAGTGTTGATTTTTTAGCATGCAATGGTACAACTCAATGGTTGCATTTGTATACTAGTTGGCATGTGGGAATAGTTTGCAATTTTTTTCCTACATGGTTACGAAAAATGGCAATAGTCAAGTAAACCACAATGTATTAGAGGTAACATAAAAGAATGTGAATGGTTAAAATTGAACAAGGTGATAGAAATTTTCAACTCACCAATTCGATCGTCTCCTTTGTACCAAGTCTTCTTGAAGTACTATAAAAATTAGGGGTGGTCATTAAACTCCTCAAAGAAAGAGTTCAATAATTGAGTGATGTTCTCTTCACTATCATCAATCTCCATCATGCTCATGACAAGTTTGTGGAAGATTTCCATTTCCCTTTCCTTGGCTGCATACTTATGTATGTTCTTCAGCCAATCCCTTTGAATGTGTCAAATGCATAGAAGCACATGACATCAAAAGACAACCCTAATAGAAAATTCAAACAATATTGTTTAGCACTCATCTGCATGACAAAGTGGCATTGAAAATAAATAGAAAATAAGAAAGGTACGTAAAAGAACAAAAACATGCACTTATCGTATGACTTGAATTTCTATAGTGGCATCATCGATAAAAAAATGAATTGATTCTCCATTTGGGTCTAGCTCTTCTTCCATGGGAATGCAATACGCGTAGCCACATAGAAATGTCCTCAATCAGATCCGTTATGTGACTCTTTCTCCAAGAGAAGAGAAATATATAAATAACCCTTTGGAATTAAAAGGGAAATAAAAAAAAATGATATTATGATCCTTTAGTTAAAAGAGAGATTAATAAAGAATATGTATAAACACTCTTGAAAAAGAAGAATAATTATTTATTTAAATAATTATTAAAAGGCAACCTTTTTGTGAAAGGGTGTGATGGTTTGGAAACCACCCCTTAAAAGGAAATATAAATCATTCATGTGAGACATGGAAAAGACATTCAAGGAGAGAAGATAAAAAGGAATGAGGAACTAAAAGGGAACAAAAGGAGTGAAGGTTAGGGTCTAGGTGGGCATTTATACATTTGGAGAATGGGCACACAATGTGTGTCCAACTCAGGGTACAATGTACACTCGGAAGTGTCTTGGCCAAGGTTGTGTTTATGTCATAAAGATAGGTTGGTTTTGTGTCGGGAAATATCCTAGGTCCATAACCATTCCTCTAAATGCTATATTACCTATGAGTGCTAGATAGCAGCCTTTCCATGACTTTAAGATAAGTATTGAGAACCACTGATTCAATAATATTGGGAATATTTTCTATGTGATTTGGTGTTAATATGATTAATCTATGTGGAGGTGTTATTCCATTTACTATGTTGATTATTTAATTGTCACATGTTTGTAGCTTACATTAATTATTCACATTAATTTTGATAATATAGCATATTATAAATTATATTAACTCTAGTATTTCCTATATTAAATCCACTGCTAATACTTGATAGCTATAAGGGGAAAAGTGGCATTAAAATCTTGTTTCATGAGGAGACTACCCATGCAACAGGCACACCACTCTATTGCTCGTCGAAAATGAGAAAAGAATACAATTCCTACTATAGACATAACAAGTCAGTGTGAGCATTCTCAGGTTTATAGCCAGTAAGATCATTGAAAAGATGAAAAAATATTTGTCAATGTTTCTTATGCCTCACCCCATATTTTCTAGTGGAAAATGTGGAATTCATGGAGATGACTGAATTGTGTTAGTGGTGAACCATCACATCCAACATCCATGGAGTTTGAACCCTGATAACAAAAGGTGTATCATTCCCATGGGGGCATTGAAAGCATAAGAAGTTATCAATGTCCTGTCCATTCCACATTATGATACTTGTTCAATCAATTCTATGTTTCTATACATGAATAGAATGAACCTTTCACCAATCATTCATTACATCCTTTCTTTTAAGGAATTCATCTCTCTTACTCATCATGCCACAAAAGATAGGTTCACTGATGTGTTTGTCCATTATTGTATTGACACTCACATCCATGAGCAAAAGGCTTTCAATATAGCTTATGCATTCTGCGGATAGATTAAGGGAAAACATGGAACACCTTTCTCTACTTGTGTCACCAATGACATGGAAATATTCACCATTAACATTGATGTGAAACATTTCTTTGTAGAGTGTATATGCAACATCAGGTCCATGCATAACCTTTGCAATGAAGTGGCATTGAAAACCTCACCTTTTTATAAACATTTTTTTTCTGTGGTTGAGGTCAGTTTTTGTGGTCGTTAGAACCATATCCACACTAGTAGTTGTAAAGAAGCATCATCTCATCATCTTCAAGCAAGAGAGAGTAAGATATCATTGGACCATACACATGAATGTTGAAAGGTACAAAACTTTGCCACATAATTGTTTTTCCATAATTTCTTTCATTGATGGGATCTGTGATGGTATACTCTCTTTTTTTCCTGCACACAAATGAAGTTTCAAATTCTTCAAACAACATTTCACTACAAGTGAAATCATCAAGTTTTCTATGAGGAATTGTTGCGACAAGGTCAACGACCCCATCCTCATCGATGGAAATAGGATTCCAATGCAAATCACAAGAGGAAAAAGGAGTCTTCATCCCATACATCTTGCACCTCAAGATCATCTTCCTTCTACCATTTCAAATCTCTCCTGATTCTAGGTAAGTTAGGAATTGGATGAACATTTAAAATTAGAGTGGATTGTGTCAAGAAAAAGAAAGAAATTATTCATTAAACATAAATAAAATGTGCTTTCATTGCTACCACCAACATGAAACCAATAGTAGGTTGCCGACTTTAGCTAAGGAAAATTAAATGTGATAGATTGAATCAAGCTATGCATAAAATAAAATAAAAATGTAGGTTGGCAATCAGAGTGTGTAGCTCAATGTACAAGTGGACATAGAAAACAACAACACAATCACAAGCGTATGTGAACATTCAAGGATGAGTCCATTTTAGGTGTGCCACACAAACTTTTTTTACCTGAAGAGGAATGTTGTGAAACCCAACCATCATTTTCAAGTAAACTTATGTTGTTTGAGAAACAACATGAGAATTGGTTCAACTTGCAACTTTATATATGGTGTATGAGTGTAACATTTATAATAGTATGTAATTACTTCTACAATTACAACAATTGATGTATTATTTTTGGAAGATACATCGGTTGTGGTGTGTGTATGTATTAATGGAGAGGAAAGGTTAGAGGGAAACCAAAACCTTTTATGACAACCTTGTATTTAAAAAAAATGTGCATCCATTGCTGCCAACAACACCAAAATGATAACATGTTTTTTTGCATCTGTTGAAAAAATAATGAATCAGTAATGGAGAGAATGAATAAAAGTAGAAAGGTGTGAAATTTGTTGGAAATATGTGTCTCAATCTCACAGGCTGAACCCTCTGAAAGAACTAATTCGGTGTGAAATCCATATTGTCTGGCCGACTAGTAGCTTTGGAACCTTGTGGAAAGTTCTGGTCGCTGAGACCTTGCTTTTGTCTTGCCGACTGGTGTTGTTGCATCTGTGACTTGTGGTGTTCATTGTAACCCTCTTCTGAATGGAGATCTCTGGCTGATAGGCCATTCTTATCAGATATTGGGGAGACTCTAGGCAACAAGCAGTGTTTGGGAGAGACTTAGATGTTTGGTATGAAGTCTCACCAATAAGAATGCTAATATCTAAGTGACTTTGGAACTTCAGTATGATCTCTTGGCGAATAGCGATTGTCTTGGTGATAGCGCTACATGTGATGCATATCGGTATGATGTCTTGGCGACAAAGGGAAGTTTGAGTGATAGCTTTTGAACTCGATGTAACCTCTTCCCGATTCTGATGAGTCTGGCTGATATCGACTGTCAGGCTTTGTGGAATCGGGGAGACACTATTGACATGTGAATACAGGTTAAACGCCTTTGATTAAGTGATTACTATCTTACGTGGTGAGTCTACGACCAATCAAAGAAGCCGAATGGGAACCTTTGGAAGTTAGTCTATTTTGGCCATTCTGTGAGGAAGTTCAACAAACTGGAAGTGATATGGATATACTCTGGAATTTCAGATGATGTTCAGTTCGATGGATGTTCGATCAATGTTTGATGAACAGTTGGATGAATAGTTTGATGTATGATTAGTGTGAATTCAATTATGAAATATTGTAACTTGAATGTTATGTACAAGGTTGATCGTTGAATTTGCTGCTATAATTTTAGCATTAGAAAGATAAGTCTAATCTCTATATGTAATCTCCATTACTGTAATACAAAGTGACTTCTCTTGGTGTGGTGGGTTTTTCTCCCATAAGGGTTTTCCCACGTAAATCAGTGTTCATCTGTGCATGGTTATTTCTTTGTTTTTGTTATTACTTTCAAGTGTATCTTAATTGGTCTGTAATTGAAAATTTAAAAGTATCTCTACATTCTTCCCTGATGTTTTGATGTTAGGAGAGTTGTTTCCGCACCTTAGCTTTCCTTACAAAATTCCTATTAACCATGATGTAATCCAATGCAGGTTTGAAAACATAATGTGTAGTTGAACCTCCAAGTGGACATAAAGACCGCAAGTAAATTTGCAACCTCGCATGTAAATAAAACTAAGATTTCAGAGTATATGGGGTGCACAAACATATTTTACCTAAGGAGGCATGTTGTGATAGTCATCCTTTTGTTTGGGGTGACTTAACATGAGCAAAAAAAGCATATCTGGTAATTCATGAAATAAATAAGTGCGGGTTGAACCACACGATGAGTGGTTCAACTTGCAACTTTGTATGTGGCGTACGAGTGTAACATGCATAATAGTATGTAATTACTTCTATAGTTGCAACAATAGATGTATTATTTTGAGAATATATGTTGGTTTTGGTGCGTGTGTATGTGTTAACGGAGATGAAAGGTTTGAGGGAAACCAAAACCTTTTATGACAACCTTGTATGTAAAAAAATTGCATTCATTGCTACTAGCAATGCCAAAATGATAACACATTTTTTGCATTTGTTGAAAAAATAATAAATCAGTAATGGAGAGAATGAAGAAAGGAAAAATGGTGTAAAATTTCCTATCAACCATGAATATGTAAGCTAATGCTGGTTGGAAAACATAATGTGTAGTTGAACCTCCAAGTGGACATAAAGACCACAAGTAAATTTGCAACCCTACATGTAAATAAAACTAAGATTTCAGAGTATATGGGGTGTACAAACATCTTTTACCTAAGGAGGCATGTTGTGATATTCATCCTTTTGTTTGGGGTGGCTTAACATGAGCAACAAAAGCACATTTGGCAATTCATGAAATAAACAAGTGCGGGTTGAACCACACATTGAGTGGTTCAACTTGCAACATTGTATGTGGTGTAAGAGTGTAACATGCATAACAATATGTAATTACTTCTACAGTTGCAACAATAGATGCATTATTTCGGGAAGATGTCTTGGTTTTGGTGTGTGTGTATGTGTTAATGGAGATGAAAGGTTTGAGGGAAACCAAAACCTTTTATGACAACCTTGTATGTAAATTTTTTTGCATCCATTGAAGCCAACAATGCCAAAATGATAACACGTTTGTTGCATTTGTTGAAAAAATAATAAATTAGTAATGGAGAGAATGAGCAAAGTAAAAAAGGTGTAAAATTTCCTATCAACCATGAATATGTAAGCTAATGCTAGTTGAAAAACACAATGTGTAGTTGAACCTCCAAGTGGACATAAAGACCACAAGTAAATTTGCAGCCCTGCATGCAAATAAAACTAAGATTTCAGAGTATATGGGGTGTACAAACCTCTTTTACCTAAGGATACATGTGATATTCAACCTTATTTTTTGGGTGACTTAACATGAGCAACAAAAGAACATCTAGAAATTCATGAAATAAACAAGCACTTGAAGGTTGAAACACATGATGAGTTGTTCACCCTGCAACTTTGTATGTGGCATACCAGTGTAATGTGCATAACAGTATGTAATTACTTCTACAGTTGCAAGAACAAATGCATTATTTTGGGAAGATACTTTGGCTGTGGTGTGTGTGTGTGTATGTGTTAATGGATATGAAAGGTTAGAGGGCAACAAAAACCTTTTATGACAACCTTATATGCAAAAAAATATGCATCCATTGTTGCCAACAACACCAAAAGGATAAAAGGTTTGTTGCATATGTTGAAAAAATAATGAATTAGTAATGGAGAGAATGAGAAAAAGTAAAAAGGTGTAAAATTTCCTATCAGCCATAATGTAATCCAATGCAAGTTGGAAAACACAGTGTGTAGTTGAACCTCCAAGTGGACATAAAGACCACAAGTAAATTTGTAACCCTGGATGTAAATAAAACTAAGATTTTAGAGTATATGGGGTGTACAAACCTCTATTACCTGAGGAGGCATGTTGTGATATCCATCCTTCTATTTGGGGTGACTTAACATGAGCAACAAAAGCACATCTAGAAATTCATGAAATAAACAAGTGAAGGTTGAACCACACGATGAGTGGTTCAACCTGCAACTTTATATGTGGTGTACGAGTGTAACGAACATAACAATGTGTAATTACTTCTACAATTGAAACAATAGATGTATTATTTTGGGAAGATACGTTGGTTGTGGTGCATGTGCATGTGTTAATGGAGATGAAAGATTAGAGGGCAACAAAAACCTTTTATGACAACCTTTTATGCAAAAAATGTGCATCCATTGTTGCAAGCAATGTCAAAATGATAACATGTTTGTTGCATCTATTGACAAAATAATGAATCCATAATGGAGAGAATAAGTCTAAAGGTAGAAAGGTGTAAAATTTCCTATCAACAATGATGTAATCCAATGCAGGTTGGAAAACACAGTGTGTAGTTGAACCTCCAAGTGGACATAAATACTACAAGTAAATTCACAACCCTAAATGAAAATATAACTAAGAGTTCAAAGTATATGGGGTGTACAAACCTCTTTTACTTGAGAATTCATGTTATGATATCGAGCCTTTTCTTTGGGCCGAGTCAACAGGAGCAACAAAAGAATATCTTGCATTTCATGAAATAAAAAAGTGTAGGTTGAATGCAACACAATGAGTAGTTCAACCTACAACTTTGTATGTGGCATACAAGTGTAACGTGCATAATAATATGAAATTACTTCTATAGTTGCAACAACAAATGTATTATTTTGAGAAGATACATTGGTTGTGTTGCATGTGTATGTGTTAATGGAGACAAAAGGTTAGAGGGCAACCAAAACCTTTTATGAAAACATTGTATGTAAAAAATGTGCATCCATTGCTGCCAGCAACACCAAAAGAATAACATGTTTTTTGCATTTGTTGACAAAATAATGAATCAATAATGGAGTGAATCAGGAAAGGCATAAATGTGTAAATTTTCCTATCAAACATGATGTTAGCCAATGAAAGTTGGAAAAAATAGTGTCTAGTTGAACCTCCAAGTAGACATAAATACTCCAAGTAAAATCGCAACATTGCATGAAAAAAATACCTTATAGTATATGGGGTGTACAAACCTCTTTTACCTAAGCATGCATGTTGTGATATCGAGCCTTCCATTTGGGGTGACTTAAAATGACTAGCAAAAGTGTATATGAAAATTTTCATGAACTAAAAATGTGCAGGTTGAACAACACAATGAGAAGTTGAACTTGCAACTTTGTATGTAGCCTATAAGTGTAACATGGCTGCCAACAATGTCAAAAGAAAAAATCACGTTCTTTGCTTCTACTAATAAAATAATGAATCGTCAAAGGAATGAATGAATGTAGGATAAAAAATGTTTTTTTGTTGCATTTATTTGTTAAACATATGAAGAATTTGAAAATAAATTTTAACTATAAACCATAACTACAATAAGTTGTGAAAATCACTTGCATTGAAAACCATAGTGAATGGATATATATTGTGTTGACTTAAGAGATTCCTCCTGCTCTTGATAAATTGATGAAGAAGCATCTGTAGTATGTGCAAAGGTGGAGAGACAATGCAAATTTGGAGGCAGAAGGTTCTATAATTTATGAAATTGAAATGGAATCTTCTCTAAAAACACTTGAAAAGGAGATCAAACTTAATGAGATAGATATTGTTTTAAGTGAAGAGATTCTTCCCACTCTTGAGAAGTTGAGGAAGGAGTGTGTACAGTATGTGCAATGGGAAAATCATAATGCAGAAGTGGATAAACTCGAGAGATTTTGTATTGCATATGAATTTGTCCGAGAAAAGAAAGTGAAAGATGATGCTATAGGTGGATTTCAACTAGTGAAGTCAAACATAAATTTTTAACATAAAACTAACTTACCACCGCAAGCATAATTATATAAAACACAACCCACATCATTGTTTCCAACTTGCCTATAGTTTATTGATTTGAGGAAGTTGAAACACAATTTTTAGTCTACCTGAGACTTGTTATATATTTTGAAGAGGTTCCTTTCCTTACATTTGTATTGTGTAAACAACAAAAGGTTTTCATTACAATCATATTGAATATGTAATCATAGGTTGGAAAACGCAGGGTGTTAAGAAACCTACAACCCGTGTCATGTTGTACAACCCTCTATATATAAGAACCCAATTTGTTGGTCACCCCTCAGCTAAATATGGTTAGTTTTATGTATCCCCTAGCTACAAATTCTCCCCAAACTCTCCACCCTTGATCTTAGAACAAGTAGAATTATATGTATCACAATCTAAAGTGTTTTCCAACCTACCTATAGTTTATTGATTTAAGAAAATTGAAACACAATTTTTAGTCTATCTAAGACTTGTTATATATGTTCAAGAAGGGGTGCATTTAATTACATTTGTATTGTGTGAACAACAAAATGTTTTCATTATAATCATATTGTCTATATAATCAAAGGTTAGAAAACATAAGGCATTAAAAAACCTGCAACCCACATAGTGTTGTAAAACCCTCTATATATAAGAACCCAATTGGTCGGTCATCCCTTAGCTAAATCTGGTTTGTTTTATGTATCCCTCAGCTACAAATATTCCCCAAATTCTCCACCCTTAAGCTTAGAACAAGCAAAATTATATAAATCACAACCCATAATGTTTTCCAACCTACCTGTAGTTTATTGATTTGAGGAAGTTGAAACACAATTTATAGTGTATCTGAGACTTGTTATATATTTTGAAGGGGTTTTTTTCATTACATTTGTATTGTGTAAACAATAAAAAAATTTCATTACAATCATATTGTCTATATATTCAGAGGTTGGAAAGCACATGGCCTTAACAAACCTACAACCCACATAGTGTTGTAAAACCCTCTATATATAAGAACCCAATTGGTTGGTCACCCCTCAGCTAAATATGGTTCGTTTTATGTATCCTCTAGCTGCAACTCCTCCCCAAATTCTCCACCCTTTAGCTTTGTACAAGCACAAAAAAATAACTCACAATCCACAGTGTTTTCCTACATGCCTATATTTTAATGATATGAGGAAATCCAAATGCAATTCATACTGTAAGTAACAGTTTTGGTAAATTTTCAAGGTGCCTTTTCTTACATTCCTATTGTAAGGTTTTCATTACAATAATTTTGTCTATTTATAATTCAAGGTTGGAAAACACTGGGTGTTAACAAACCTGAGATCTTCTTAATGCTTCAAGAGGCAACAGGTACTAGAATGTATGAAATGAATATGGAAACATTTTTAAAAACACTTGAAAAGAAGCTGACCAAAGTGTATGAGGTAAATAATGTATTGACTGAAGAGATTCTTCCTGCTCTTAATAAGTTGAGGAAGGAGCATGTGAAGTATGTGCAATGGGAAAATGACAATACAAAATTGGAGGAAACGGGTAGTAGAATATATGAAATGACAAAGGAATATGTTGTAGAAATACTTGAAAAGAAGTAGACCAAAGTGAATGAGACAGATAGTGTATTAATTGAAGAGAGTTTGTGCTATTGAGAAGTTGAGGAAGGTGTGTGTGCAGTATTCATAATGGGCATATAGCAATGCAAAACTCAAGCAGTAGGTAGTAGAAAGTATGTAATGAAAAAGGAATCTACTCTAAAAACACTTGAAAATAGGTAGAACAAAGTGAATAAGATAGATAATATATTGATTGATGAGATTGTTCCTACACTTGATGACTTGATGAAGGAGCATTGTGTAGTATGTGCAATGGGAAAATGTCAATGCAGATATGGATAAAGTCAAGAAATTTTGTATTGCATATGAATTTGTGTAAGAAAAGAAAGTGAGAGATGATGCTATAAGTGGAGTTGAACAAATGAAGTCAAAGATTCTTCAACTAAAGATCTCCATGGAACAAATACAATTTGAAATAGATGATAATGAAAAGGAAAAATCATATCTTAGTGCAGAAAAAGAGAATCAGTTGGTTGGAGATATGAAAGCCCTATGTGAAAAGGTAGACGAGTTTTGTAAATAACTTATCAAACAAAAAACATTTGCATTCTCTAATTAGAAAGAAACTCTCAAAGCTGAGCAAAGAGCAGTTGCAAAAGCTACATAAAAGTATTGAACATATTCAAAACTCTATCCAAGAAATGGATGGTGTTGTCCTAAGGGTTGATGAGGGAGCAGTTGCTCCAAAGCTTAAAATAAAAGATATGAAAAATAAGGTAAAATTTCATGAAAAGGAATACCAAGGGGGTGATAATAGGTAACAACAATGGGGATGAGGAAAAATGTGTGGCTGGTCAACTTGCACATGCAAAAGCAATAGTTGGAACTGCTGAAACTAAAGTAAAACAATAGAAACACTACAATTAACCACTTAGAAAAGGAATTAAAAGATTAAAATAAATTTTATCATTGAAACAAAAGGAGTTTAATTAATGTTGTTGATAGACAGATGCAATCTAAAAAACACGAAGTCGAAAAAAACAAACACAACAATGGAAGGTGTGATTTTCAAGTCATTCATACTTTTTTGTAAAATTCCATGTTCCAAAACCCTACATGTTAAGAAGCAAGCAACCCACCATGAGACAACCCTTTACATTTAAACAAGGAGATTCAAATAACTGAAAACCCACATTGTGTTTTCCAAATTGCAATTATTTTGTACACCATTTTTTTCAATCATGTGAAATTTAAATACGACAATGGAAGGTGTGATTTTCAAAAAATTCATACTATTTTGTAAAATTCTATGTTGCAAAACCCTACGTGTTAAGAAGCAAACAACCCATCGTGAGACAACCCTTTACATTTAAACAAGAAGATTCAAATAACTGAAAAACCCACATTGTGTTTTCCAAATAACAATTATTTTGTGATTTTTTTTCAATCATGCGAAATTTAAACACAACAATGGAAGGTGTGATTTTCAAGACATTCATACTGCTTTGTAAAACTCCATGTTGCAAAACCCTATGTGTTAAGAAGTAAGCAACCCACCATGAGACAACCTTCTATATTTAAACAACGAGATTCAAATAATTGAAAACCCATATTGTGTTTTCCAAATTACAATTATCTTGTGTACTTTTTTTTTCAATCATGCAAAATTTAAATGCAATTTTTACTCAAATTAAAAGTCCTTATAAATTTTGAAGGGGCCTTTCAATACATTCACACTGTCTAAGTTACAAAAGCTTGTCAAGACATTCATTTTGTTTTGTAAAAATTCATGTTGGGAAACCCTAGGTGTTAAGAAGCAAGCAACCCATATAGTGTTGTAAAACCCTTTGCAACCCAATTGGTTAGCACCCCTCAGCTCGATTTAGTTGGTTTTCTCCAACTCCTCCATGTGCACTCCAGACTTCCGCTTTCAACGTACAAACTGAAAATGCACATTGATTTGGTCGTTTTTCTCCTTTAACTTCTCCACATGCACTCCAACCTTCAGCTTTCAACGTGTAGACATGAAACGTAGAGTGTTTTCCTTGTTCTTTCTCCAAATTGAAAACACACATGTTAGTCCGCCTCTAATTAACGACAACTTATGGTGCAAGCCACGGGGCCCAGTTTTATCAGTCGACATGAGGCAAGAAAACCGACCTAATGGCACTATTAACTCCTACCTACCGTTTCCCTAATGTTTGGTCTCGTTTGCCAATTTCGTCACGTTTATCCCCGTCTGGCAGCCCCCCACTACGCTGTCTCATCATGTTATGTATGTTTCTATGTATGGTTTCATGTGTTTTTGTATGTACATAAATTTGTTTTGCCAAGAAATTAGCTGCATCCGAATTTACATGCACAA
Organism: Sequoia sempervirens; assembly: GCA_007258455.2. Lineage (NCBI taxonomy): Eukaryota > Viridiplantae > Streptophyta > Pinopsida > Cupressales > Cupressaceae > Sequoia > Sequoia sempervirens. The sequence continues at coordinate 416,696,154 of VDFB02075321.1, read as the reverse complement.
CCACGTGCTCTCTAACATATTAATATACATATAATTTTCTATCGACGTTCTTGAACCTCTTTTAAGTGCAAGTGCTAATAATAGTATTATATCACGTTCAAACATGATGGTTTGTGGGTCGTCTGTCGTGGACCCTAACGATTAGGTTTAACGAAACAGGAAGTGCATGGTATAATGTTTTTCTCAAACAACGAAGTAAACAGAGAAAAACGGGACATACATGGACATTATAATACAGATCCATGGGCCTCCATCTCTACATAAGGAAGAGCGAAAGCAAATAACTGGGTCCAAATTCGGCACCTGCAACAGTGACCACTCTGCGACCGCCATCCTTCTGCACCACAGAAATGAAACTATGTAATATTCCAGAATATTGTAGAAGATACTTTCCAGTTTCCACTTTCCAGAAAACGAAATAAGTCAGGTGGGGAGGGGAAGCTATGGGTAGACTGGTAAAGGACACGATATTTATTCTGTACGTCGGTAGGCCACGTTTTAACAATATTCTGTAAGATGACATCAATGGCCTATGCGAGAGCACATGCGCATCTACCTTAACGGCCATCGGCGGTCGCCCTTTTCTAATCGACAGCAAAATCCCTCCACGTTTCTCGAGAACCCAGATATTTAAGAAGACAACGATATAGAAAGGACTGTCTGTCCTATTCCCAAAATGGCTGTTCAGCTTGCAATTGCATGTGAGGAGATTTAAAGAGATGCAGAGGTGCTGCACGGGAAGATGTGTTGTACGCATTTCAATAAGTACCTAATACACCAATCATTTACATCGGAGGTCACAAGAAACTGGAAAAGGAATAATTGATGACATGAGAGTGTAGCTTCACTTTCAGGTTCCAACTCTCCCTGGACCCTCACCCGTGATTGGAGAGCGATGGATATTCATTACATGGCCGGCGAAGAGGGGAAGCTGCCGACTCGGAACATGAGAGTACAGTGTGATTGGGACCATTGGTTTGTCCGCTTCTCTGAGGAGTGAGGACCACAGCGCTTTTGCAGCAGGCTATATCTAATGCCAATGAGTGAATGCATCCATGATCTATGACCCTCGGCACAAGGCATATGCGTCTGATAGTTAATCACCGACATGAATCAGTGATTGCAAGTTTGCCATGGTACCCATTTTTAAATGGAATACCAGTTGGGCAGACCGGTCAAACAAGACATTGTTTCAGAAGACTGCCTCAGTGGTACTGTTATTTTATAAATAATTCAGAAGGTAGTACTCTTCATACAAAAGTGGCGGTTCTTGATTCAATTTTTGTTGACCAAAATTTACTTCCAATGTTGAATGAGATAATGTTTCAATTTTTGTTGACCACAATTTACTTCCAATGTTGAATGAGATAATGTTTAGGAAGAATCCTTGGAACAAATAATGTTTTTTTATTTATAATAAATGTTAGGATATTTTGTCAATAGTGGTACAGCGTGATGGTTAAATTGTTGTGATGTTGTTCTTACCATCAAGGTACAAATTCCATTGGGGTGTTATTGTTGAATGTTTAATTTGGGGATATGGTCTCCCATTTGTGACCTCACTAGTTCATAACTCTAAATTAAAAGCATTTCTGACTTTGCTAGTTCACTGGGACAAATTTGAATGAAAATAATTGTCATAAATTAAAGACGAGCGTATTTGCAAAAGAATTCACAAAGTCAAAATATTCTTGTTAACAAAAGATTCTATATTAATCTTTGTTCAATGGTAGTATTTAATATAAGGTGAATTATATAATATCTTTAGAGAAATTAAAAAAAAAACATAGAGTTTTAAATAATTAATACACGAATTTTGAGCTTTAGAGACTTAAAATGGAAGACTTAGTAGATTACGATCAATATATTGTAGTCACCAATTGTATTCCTCATGATATGGATATTCACAATTATATTAAACTTGATACAAATGGTAGATCTACTATTCATACTTCCTTTAGATTCAATTTTTTTAATGCTTATTGGTGACAATAAAACATAAAAATTGTGGGACATAATGAGGAATTTGTATTTAAATATATCAAGTGCACAATGAAAGATGGGAAGACAAAAAATACCACTTTGATGTTTTAAAATAAACTGCATTAGTTTGAGAGGTTGACAAATCTATAGTGGTTAATGAGTTTGACTCAAAACTACACGGTTGAATCCTGATAGCAATATCATAAATCTATAGTGGTTATGATTCGATTTAATTTCTTCATATTATAATTAGAATATTTAATAAAAATTAAGTTATAAATTGTGAATAGACAATTTTAACATTTTTTGTTAGGAAAGGTCATGTATACTTTATATAAAATATTAAATTTTGTAAAGTTGAGGCTTACCTTAAAGTAGGACAATCTCTTTTGAGAGTATAATGTTTTCTTAAGTAGTGTGTAGTATTAGAATTATATTTAAATTTTAAGGCCATATAAAATATATTTAATGTGAAGTTACATGATCACAAGTAATTTAGAGTACTTGAATTGGAGAGAGAGAATTTGAGATTTTACATGGATGTTGTATTTAGGTGTAAAGTTAAATTTGATTGCCTACTTTGAAAAATGTCACTTAGGTGCATAAATAAAAGTTAATAAGTTTTCTTGTTGCTCTCTTTCCAATATATCAAGCACTTGAGATGAGAAGAATATAATTGTTAGAAGACAAGTTAATGCCACCAAAATATCTTGAAAAAGAGAGTTGAAGATCTCCTTGATAATATGGATGAATTCTCTTAATATATTATACTTACTACAATGATTTCATAAAATTAGTATTATTATTTATTGTTTTTATCAAAAAAGTTTTCTAGATTAAGTCATGATAAATCTTTATTTTACCTACTAAATTATTTAGATCTTATTTAATTATTTTGTATAATTTTATTGCAAATAGTACTTATTGGAAGTTGAGCTAGCCATTTTTCCCAAAAGGCACACCTATTCAAGAAACCACGACCATCCCAAATAAGTGATGCAGGATCATCCAGTAGTGTAAGGGAAATCCTGCATCACCTAAAAATATTGTATTTTCATTCTATTTTATAGTTTCTTTAGTTGTTTTGGGGCCCATGGTGACACATGCAATCTTTGGGAAGGTCGAAAGTTTGAAACAACTAAAAATAATCACCTGCTATTTTTAGTAAGTCGGCCTATTCAGGTTCCTATGGACATGAAAACTAATCCCAAGGCGTGAAATTGAAAAATAAAATTATTGGTGAAAGAATCATCTCAAAATCATGTATTGTTTAGAAGATATTAAATTTTTCATCCTAAGGAATTTCTCCAATGAAGTTTCAAACTCAAAATTAAGGACCTTAGAAGCCCCAATATAGGTTGAAAAGTGTTGATCTTATAGATATGGTGAAATCATGTTGTAGATCTCTTCAAAATATTTCCAACAATATATTACAATTGAAAATCCAATGGTTACACCTTCCAGAATATTCTAAGGTAGTTACACTTCTAGGATAAAGGTGAAGAATAAGGGTTACAAAGAGAGGCTCCCATAGTGTAGGTCATGGTTTTGGCTTATAGATTTCAATAATTAGAAGGTCCATGTGGCTATAGTATTTTATTTTTTGAATATTGTAATTTCAGTTCATCAAGATAATTGAAATCAAGCATTTCTTTCTGCATTCCCTATTTATTTCTCTTGTTTAGCTATGTGTTTGGTTTTGTAAGGGGAGTACCCTTCATCAATAAGGACCAACGAGAGGTTGTTAAACCATGTCACAAATCCTGAAGGGAGATGCTAGACACATTCCAACAATCTCTCCCTTGGTGTTATTTGAGGGGACTCAAACTCGTGACCTGACTTTGATACCATTTATTATAAGTTGAGCTAGTCATTTTCCCCAAAAGATACACCTATTTAAGAAACCACTACCATCCCAGATAAGGACCGATGGAGGCTGTTAAACCATGCCACGAATCCCAAGGGGATATTTTGTACATGTTCCAATAGTACTCATATTTGGTATTAGAGTTGGTTTTAGGTTATTCAAGATTTCTAAGAGAAAGGACAATTTTAGCCTTGAATAATCTTTATGTCAATAGGGGTATTTCACATGAGATGAATAATTTTGTAGCTTTAGATAAATAGGAAATTTGTTTCAAAAAATAAAAAATAAATACATAAATACATAAATTTTGACCTTTCAAAACTTACAATAGAAGACTTAGTACTTGATTATGATCAATAGATTGTATTGATCTTTTTTATCCCCCAAGGTATGGATCTTAACAACTATGTTAACTTTGATACAAAATGATAAATCTACTATTAATATGTGTCTTTTAGATTAAATAATTTTGAATCCTTGTGGAGTGGATACATAACAAAAAACTATTGGACGTAATTGGAAATTTATATCAAATAAAATCCCTAGTAAGAAAATTATTGTTTTAAAAAAAGGTTGCATTATTTGAAAATCATTGACTGAGAAAATATAATTCATTAGGTGGGTTAAATTATATTTACATAATATTTAAATATTAAATATGAATTAAACCATAAAATATGAGTAAAGAAATGTATACATACAAACATAGGTTTATTGTGGGAAAACCATAAGATAAACAAACATCAAAAAACATTATTATTAAGAAAACTTGCATGAATTATAAAAAAGTGTATCATAGAAAAAGGAAACTTGCTTGATTTATGATAAATTGGACTTAATATAAGGCCTTTATTTGGTGTTGTGAGGTTTTTTTCACATCCACACTAGGTCTTGGACCCTTTCAAATGCATTTAATGATGTCTTGTAAAGGTGTTGTAAAGTGTTGTAAAAGACTTTCACGCCTCTTTAGACTTAATAAACCCATTTGAACCCTTAATTCAACATTATAAAACATATTTAATTGCATTATCACATCAATCTGGAAGGCTTGTAAAATAAACTTATTGTTAATCTAGTGTTGTAATGTGTCTTACACATTCACATTAGATGTTGTGGCTTTCTAGGCTATGAGGATCTCATTTAGTGTTGTAAAGTGTATTTAATCACACTTTCACATTGAATTTTGTGTCCTAGGCCCTAATTAACCTTTACATCATTATTAATAGGCCCCTATTGCCCCATATTGTGCATCTCGAGGCTTAATTTGATCAAACACCCGAAGAAATCAACATAAGAACTAAAATTTCTCATTCTCCAACATCCCAGCTGGCAAATGGACCCCTTTGGGACTAATTCACCATCTATGGCGAATGATTCCCTGCCAGGTGGGACTAATTCGCCCAAGGTGGTGAATGAGTCCCATTTGGGTCAATTTTGACTTTTGAGTGGGAAGAATTAGGTTTTAAGTTTAATTTTTCTTCACGTTATCCTTAGGGATCCAATTTACGGGAAAATAAGGTAAATTTCCTATAAAATCAAGTCTTTAAACCCTAATTTACATCTCATAACTCATTCTCACATCTCTTACCATTCATTCATCATTTATCTTCTCCCTCAAGTCAAGCAAACTAGGGTTTCATCATTACAAGTCATCAAGAAAGCTTCCAAAGACATTCAAGGATTCTTCATGTTTTGTTGTAGACATTCAAGATCAATCATCATGGCAAGGTAATAACTCCATTATTGCATGCTTCATTACATTCTTTTCTCATTTTGGTTTCATTACCTAAAAAGGGTTTTGACCAAGGCAAACCCCCATGCCCTAACATTCAACATTTCTCTCTCTCGTCTTGTGTGTTTGCAGATTTAGGAATCTTGGAGACTTGGAAGTTATTGAAGATCAAGTTGCAAAGTTTTTCAAATCATATCTTCATTGGATAAGGAAAAATATCAACAAAAAGTTACTTTTAGTCTCGAATTTGACAATTTTAGAATCAGACACCTGGAGAAGCAGAAAGTGTAGACTGAAGGCTCCTGTTTCCACCTTCAAATCTTCAAAAATCCAAAAGTGGACTCATTCACCATGGGTGACGAATGAACCCCACTGCCAAGCTTGATTTTGGTTTTCTAAATTTTTGGATACCCATTTGTCTAAAACAGGCTCCGGAACAATTTCACACAATTGGGATTGATTCACCCAAGATAGTGAATGAGTCGAGCACTAGGCCTAAAAATTAGGATTATCATCTTTTCAGAAGTCATTTCTAGTCTCCATCAAGATCTCAGGTGCACAATTTTAGTTTCATCCATTTCTGTTACAATTTACTATTCATTTCTAGGTGTTTTTGCATTACACAATGTATTTTCAAACACTTCATATTTCTTAGGTTTTGTATACATAATCAATCAATTTCATCATCTAGCTGCATTTAAATCATTGCATTTAGTCTCAATTCCATCTTGCATATCTTAGTTTGAGTGAACCACCTCAATTTTAGGGTTCTATCTCTCTCCTTTTAGGTGAAAACCCCTAGAGTGCAAGAGAAGCACATAGAACACACCGTAAAATTATTGGTTTAGAAAGCTAAGGTAGCGGAACAACTTCCTACACTAATCTTGAGAGGAGAATAATGCAAAACTTTTACAGATCTTTAACAGTTACAAAAACTTAAATAGAAATAGACATCAATATCATGCATACCACAACACAATGATTTACGTGAGGAAAACCCTTTCGAGAGAAAAAAATCCACACTCCAAAAGCTTCCCAATATATTATTCAAAAATCACAAAGATTACAATATACTTGTAGAGCAAGCTTCTCACAAGAGTATTGAACTACTTAGAGATCTAGAGACACCACAACCACTATTAGACTCTCATAATACATCGTAATACATAGTCGTAATACAATGCCCTCATAAAATAGGGTTGCCTTCTAGGGAAAGTGAAGCTAATAAAATATCAGCCACCAAATATTAGACATAATGATGAATAGTCTAGATTTACAATAATAAAATATAAATAAAATTTTCCTTTCAAGGGTGCCGCTCTTGAGCCCCCATCAGGGTGCACTTCCCCTGGATCCCAACCGAGGGGATGATCCCCCTAGGCCCCTCATGGGGGGGGATCCCACCACGCCCCCCTATTTTCGTCGAATGAATGGTACCTTATGTATCAACAACACCTTATGTAATTTCAAGGTTGAGACACATTTTCTCAACAAATCTCCCACTTGTCAAACACCTTGCAAGGACAATGGAAGAGTGTCATCATCATCTCTTAATTGCTAGGAGCCAAAAGGCCCATAGTCTCTAAACACCATCTCAACTTCTATATGCTCACAGGCTTAGTTAAAGAATCAACAACATTCATCAAAGTCTACCTTAACTAGCTTCACCCTACCATCTTCAACCATATCTCTAACAAAATGATATTATACACCAATGGGCTTGGTCCTAGCATGGGATGTCAGGTTCGTAGCTAGACATATCACACTCTGACTATCATAATAAATTGTCACAACACCTTGTTTTATTCCAATATCTGAACACAGTATCTTAAGCCAAATGGCTTCTTTATAAGCATGAGTAGCTGCCATATACTCTGCTTCAATAGTGGAAAAAGTAACCACAATCTGTTGCTTAATCATCCAACTAATTGCACCACCAAATAAAGTAAACACATAAGTATTGGTGGATCTTCTGCTATCAATATCACCTCCCCGGTTTGAATACACATAACCATGAATATCAAGGGAAATCTTGTCTTTAGTCATATTACTATGATAACATAAGGAATAATTTGAGGTACCATACAAATACCTGAATACTCTTTTAACTGCATCCCAATGAACTCTACCAGGATTAGACATATATGTAGAAATAACTCCCACTACTTGGGCAATTCATGGTCTAGTACAAACCATATTATACATCAAACTTCCAACCACACTTTGGTAAGGAACTCTGCTCATGTCTTCCATCTCTGATGGAGATATTGGAAAATCTAAAATATATAACTTTGTTCCAACTGAAATAGGAACACATAATGGTCTACAAGCCTGCATATCAAACCTCTATAAAATTGAGTTGGCATGCTTAAGTTTTGGCCAAGCCATAGCTTTCTATTCACTCTATCTCTATTAATTCCCATCCCAAGAATGTGTTTAGCTGCACCAAGATCTTTCATTTCAAATTTAGTAGCAAGTTGAGATTTCAGTTATGAAATCATACATTTCTCTCTACTAATAAATAACATATCATCAACATATAATGCAATAAACAAGAAACAATCACCATTATTTTTATAATAAACATAATGATCTGATTTAGAATGCTCAAATCCCAAACTCAACACATATGTATCAAATTTTTTGTACACCACATCCTAGGACTCTAGTTTAGGCCATACAAAGATTTCTTCAATTTGCAAAGAAATTTACTTTTACCTTTCACCACATAGTGCTCTGGTTTTTTCATATAAATATCCTCCTCCAAGTCACCATGAAGGAAAGCAGCTTTCACATCTATTTTCTCAACCTCTAAATCATAAGCAGTAGTAATAGAAAGCAAAAATCTAATGGATGTCATTTTTGTAATAGGAGAAAATATCTCACCATAATCAACACCCTCAACTTGAGAGTAATCTTTTGCAACCAACCTTGATTTGTATTTCTCAATACTTCCATCTGAACCAATATTTTTCTTGAACACCCATTTGCAAACAACAAGTTTTCATCCTTCTAGAAATGGTACAAGATCCCATGTGTCATTCTTAAATTCAAAGTTTCCTTTTCTTCATCCATAGCAATCTTCCAAGATTCTGCATCATTCATACCTAATGCCTCTTTTACTAATCTAGGTTTATCCATGATGTTAGTATTCAAAGCAAAAATACATCTCCAATCATCAGGTGAATACCTTTTAGGTGGTTTTTAGTGTCTTGTAGACCTATGAACAAACTAAGTTGGAGATTATTCCTCCTTTTCTGAAGATTCAAAGCTAGATGAGCTCTCCTCAAATTCTTGTCTACCCATAGGCCTCGATTCAACTTTCTTAGGTGTAGAAGGAAATTGAATCACATCTTCCTATTTACTTTGTTCTAGCTACAATGGAATAGAAGAAGGCTTAGTTTCTCTAAAAATAACAATTCTACTATGTATTACCTTCTATGCAACAGGATCCCAAAGCTTGTATCCTTTCACACCATAACTGTATCCGATGAAGATACATTTCATAGCCTTGTTCTCCAAATTTGTTTGCTTCTCCTTTGGCACATGTGCATATGCCTTACACCAGAAATTGTAAGATGTCTTAAAGAAGGCTTTTGACCCAACCATGCCTCTATAGGTGTCTTATCAACAAGAGCTAATGTAGGAGACCTGCTAATAAAGTAACAAGTAGTGGTAACAGCTTTAGCCCAAAACCTTTGTTCTAGACCAGCACCACTCAACATACTCCTAGCCTTCTACATCAGTGTCTTGTTCATTCTTTCTGCAACTCTATTATGTTGTGGAGAATATGGAGTTATCTTTTTTTTATGAATGCCACAATCTTTACAAAGTCTATAAAAATAGTTAGATCAAAATTCACTACCATTATCAGTCATCAAATATTTTCTTTTCTTTCTAGTTTACAACTCAACCATTTCTTTAAATTCTTTAAATCGATTGAAAACTTTAGAATTACTCTTTAGAAAATATACCCATGTCCTTCTACTATAATCATCAATAAATGAAACATAATATGTGGATTTACCAATTGAAGGAACATCTATAGGACCAGACACATCAAAATGAATAAGATCCAATACACCACAAGATTTATGAGAACTCAAGTAAAATTGAATGCAGTTTGGTTTTCCATAAATGCAATGCTCACAAAAATCAAATTCAAGATTAAAATCAGACAAACCTTCAACAAGGTTTTTATTTTTCAAGGTCCTTAGACCCTTTTCTCCAATGCAACAAAGTCTCTAGTGTCATAACATAGTTTTCTCTATAAGTAACTTTGATTTCTAGAAGAAAGAGCACTCTCAGGTACCCAAAATCCATGACCATCTACTCAAGGTGAAACCCTCACTTCTTCCACAGACTTTCTTTTCAAAAAAGGTACTATTGTACTCAATAGTGCATAAATCAAGCTTATACAATGTGCCATATCAGACGCCTCTAGAAATCACCATAGCACCTCTGACCATCTTGCATCTTGCATCAAAAAATACTACCTACACACCTGTATCTATTAGTTTGCTCATAGATAACAAATTTCATGCTAAACAAGGGATATGCAATACACCATTAATCCTTTTAATTCTCCCATTAGGAAATCTGATTTTAACTTTACCACAACCAACAATCTCTAAATGAGAATCATCATCCAAGTAAACCTTACCTCCATCAAATTCTTCATATTAAAAAAACCAATCTCTATTAAAGGTCATATGGAAAGATGCACCTGAGTCAATTAATCATGCATCATTACCTACACGAGTTGCCAAAGCTGCAATGAATGCGTCACCTTCTTCCTTCTCAGACTCAAAATCATAATCAAATTTCTTCTTTTTCTTCTTCTTTTCTTCTTTGTAGTCCTTATGAACATGTCCATGCTTACCATAATTCCAACAAATAACTTTGGACCTTCCAAGAGACTTAGATCTCCCCTTGGACTTGGATTTTTCATGCTTCTCAATATTCTTTCCTTTTTCCTTAGGTCTTCCACAAACATTTAAGGAATCCTTGGCACTGATGGATACCTTCCTCCTCATCTCTTCAAAAAGAAAAGAACCCACCACATATTTATTCTTCAATATAACCTGGAAGTACTCCCAATAGCCATAACAAGAGAATCCCACAAATTAGGAAAAGAACAAAGCAAGATCTAACATTTCTCTTCCTCATCCATTTTGACACCAACTCATGCCAATTGAGCCACCAACATAATAAATTCTTCTAGGTGGTCTATAATTCATCCACCCTCTTCCATTATTAAGGAATACAATTTCTTCCTCAAGAAAATCTTGTTCACTAAATATTTGGCTTGATACATCTCACCAAGCTTCTTCCATAGTTTCTGTGAAGAGATCTCTTCATGGACATTGATTAAAATAGTCTTTCAAGATCAATATAATTAGACCCTTGGATTTTGATGCAAAGTAGGGAGGTTTATGACACAAACAACACAATTCAAGTTATCTCAACCAACTTCCAATTCCACAAAACCTTATCAAAGAAGCTTTCCTTCACAACTTCACCAATTCTCTTGTAGCATTGCCAAATGGGAAAACCAGGTATATCTTTTAGAGATAGTGCTTTCAGCACAATACCAACACCTTTTCAGATACCCATTTGGGCATACAAAAACATATCACAAAATATCAATGGGTCACTTTGGACCAAACCCCTCAAAATAGGGCTTCAACGCTGTCCAACTTTGCTAATTAGGCCCATTTTCCAAAGCAAGTTTTCTCAAATCAATTTTCCAACCTAAAATATATGTGGGGAAGCATTAACAAGACTACATCCATCCAAAATCAATCACTTTCTTTAGGAGAAACTCTCATCTAGCCTCCTCAACACCAAACCCTCATTTTTGCTTGATTAAGGGAGGGTTTATTGGAAATTCCCATTCCCTACTATTACAAACCTTTCCAATGCACCTAACATACTCCACTAAGCCTACACAAGCTTAATCAACCATTAAAAACTACAACCCCCAAGATTTACTATCATTTCCCCTCTCAAACCACTCAATTTCACCATAAACACCCAAAATTGCCAACTAGGGCATCATACAAAACCCCAACATCTCACCTCCCTTGCTCACATACACCATGTACACACTAAGCCTACACCTTAATGAGCTATTACATTGAGTTACAAGAAGAAACAGTGGGTGTAATGTCTCATTTAGTCATTTTTCACAATCAAACCCTTAAACTAGGGTATTCCCAGGCAGTCACAGAAAATTGCTTATCAAAATCTCAATACTCAATGAAATTCAGTCACTCAAACACCAAAATGCTCCAAGCACATGTATTCACCTAATACAAATTACTTTGGATCCAAATTCTGCAATACGGTTCTATACAGTGCCCTACAATCATAGTTTATCAGAACAAGATACAAAAAATGCAAGCAAAAACAAAGTATTTTTATTATGAAAACTTCAAGATTGCTTCAACAACCCTTACATCGAGCTTTCCAACCCATTTAAAAAAATTTCCCACCAAAAATAAACCACCTAAAATAATTCCAATGGCCATTCAAACCTCCTGACCATTGGGCTTCTACAAACTTGCATTTTTTGCAACTCCTTACAATTTTGAATTAACAACATTTTGCATGTTTTGCAATATTTGGCAACTTGAACCTCCTAATCACCTAATGACCTCTAATGGAATCATTACATCATCAAATGGTCTATATGACCTTATTTAATTAAAAATGACTCAAAACATGACAAAAACTCTCTAAACTAAACATTAAACTATATAAAACCAAACTTGCTCAATTGATGCCCCTGCACCATACACCCAACCAAAAGAAGTTCCTAAGTCCCCTTGAGGACTGTATGCCATCAATCCATGCTGCCTCTGATCATACCATGACCACCAATCTGCATACCCACTTTGTGACTCTTTCCAACAAGTCAAGTATTGGAAACTTGTTCCATCTCTGCCCTTGAACTAATTCCATCTTTGGTTACTTTGTCCTCCATTGGATGAGAATATTTTTTTTTCTCTTACATCATAAAATGTTGTCCTAACTGTCCCTGTATCTGCCATTAAACTTCTTGCATCCTTGACTTGATTAGCTTTCCTCTCCACATGTTGCATTTTCTTAACTTGGATCTCTCTTCCTTGGAGCTTACCTTTACCTTCTTCATCACTGTTTTGCACCTTTATCACCTCTTCAACCTACTAAGTAGACCTTAAATGACCACTGCCCTTGAAGAATTATTTACCATCAATTTTCCAAACCTTTATATTAACAAAATATGGCTACTTACCTTTGTATTTTGCAACCAAAGGACAAATCACTGTCCCAACCATAACCTCATCATGCTTTCCTAATTCATGTTGCACTCCTGCACCTAATTCAAACTTCGCTTGACCTATTCTTATTACCAATTCATCTTCTTTGTTTCCAATCTATGCATCACTCTTCATATTCATTTTCCTTGGATCTTCAACTCTTGAAATAGCCGCACATTGTTTGTGTTTGTCTTCCACAAGCTTCAAATGATCCTTCTTTCCAAACACAATAATCTTTGCTACCTTACCCTTTCCTTCATCACTCTCCTACAATGGTGTTAATATGAAAGAATTCCCATCCTTATCAATGGTGTAAGTGTTGGCCCTTCCATCATATAATGCACACCTATGAAATTGCCATGGCCTTCCAAGAAGTAGATGGAAACAATGCATTGGAAAAATATTGCAAAGTACTTTGTCCTTATACCTACCAATTTGAAACTCAACAGATGCTTGCTTATTTACCAAGAGTGACTGATTATCATTTACCCAAGATTCTCTATATGGTGCTTCATGAGGAATTCTTTCTAGTTTTAGTTTATCTACCATCTCTCTAGACACTATATTATCAGTAGATCCTAAATCTATCACTACCTTACACACCTTACCTTTACATATGCAAGTTGTCTTGAACAAGCTCCTTCTTTGAGTCATCTCCTCTTCCTTGGATTCCTTCAAGAGTGTTCTTCTCAACATCAATGATTCTCCTACCTATGGAGCAGCAACATGACTTGAAGAGTTTGAACTTTCAAATTCATCTTCTTGCACTATTTGAGCCCTTGTTTCACCTCCACTTGATGTAGAACCCTGCGTTTCAGGGAACTTGTAGGATGGATGACCAAACTCATTGCAGTTGTAGCACCTACCAGCAAATGTATTTGTACTTATACCACCACCAAATTTGCTTCTTGAGCCTCTAAAACCTCCTTTATGATCAACAAATTATCCTTGTTCTTTGTGTGCATATTATTTACTTTCACTTGATGGTCTTGAAGTTGAATATGTACCTCTTCCTCGTGATGTACTTCCTCTACCTCTAGTTGTCTTTTCTTGTCTTTTCTTCACCTTTTCTTTTGCCCTTATAGCCATCTGATAACATTCTTCAACACTTCTTGGATTTACCAAGGTTAGTTCATCCTATATATTAAATCTCAATCCACCCAAGTATCTAGCAATCTTTTCATCCTCATTCTCATTATGACTTGACCTAATACTTAACTTATAGAATTCTTCAGTATATGTTTTCACATCCATTTATTTTTCTTTAAACTTTGATTTTTTCTAAACATTTGAATAGCATAATATTTTGGCAAGAACTTACCTTTTATTTTTTCCACCATTTTGTCCCATGATACAATCTTTGATTTGCCTCGTTTTCTCCTCTCTGACTACTCATAGTCCCACCACAAAAGTCCATGGCCTTTCAGCTATGTCTTTGCAATCTTCACCCTCTGCTCTTCAGGAACATCTTCACACTTAAAATAATTGTCTAAGGCTGCAATCCAATCTAGCAATTCCTCCTCATTTATAGTACCTCCATACTTTGGCACATCAAATTTCACCTTATGTTTGTCACTCTTAAATTCCCTTAACAAATTTTTCATCCTTTGGTCTTTAGGATCAAGTTCTTCATCGACATCTTCAAATTATTCTTCCTCTTCTTCATCAGAATCACTTTCATCTTCATCTCTTCTCTTGCTTGTCTCCAGTGTTGCAAGTATTTCCTTCAACTCTCTTATCTCCCTAGCTTGCTTATACTTCAATTCACTCGTCTCCTTAGCCATATTTTTCCCCTTTGGAGGCATTTTGACACTTTGTCTTTTCAACTTCCAAGTTTCCTTTCTTCAATCAGCAACCTTCCACTCCCAAGAGATCTAATCCCTGTGCTCTAATACCAATTGATGTAGAGTAGGGAGGTTTTGACATAAACAACATAATTCAAGTTATCTCAAACAACTTTCAATTCCACAAAACCTTATCAAAGAGGCTTTCCTTCACAACTTCACCAATTCTCTTGTAGCATTTTCAAATGGTAAAACCATGTATATCTTTTAGAGATAGTCCTTTCAACACAAGAATAGAACCTTTTCAGATACCCATTTGGGCATACAAAAACATATCACAAAATATCAATGGGTCACTTTGGACCAAACCCCTCAAAACAGGGCCTCAACGCTGTCCAACTTGGCTAATTAGGCCTATTTTCCAAATCAAGTATGCTCAAATCACCTTCCCAACCAAAAATATCTATGCAAAAGCATTAAATAGACTACAACCATCCAAAATCAATCACTTTCTTCAAGAGAAACTCTCATCTAACCTCCTCAACACCAAACCCTCATTTTTGCTTGATTAAGGGAGGGTTTATTGGAAATTCCCATTCCCAACTATTCCAAACCTTGATAATGCACCTAACACACTCCACTAAGCCTGCAAAAGCTTAATCAACCATTAAAAACTACTACTACCCCCAATATTTACTATCATTTCCCCTCTCAAACTACTCAATTTCACCATAAACACCCAAAAATGTCAACTAGGGAATCACACAAAACCACAACATCTCACCTCCCTTGCTCACATAAACCATGTACACACTAAGCATACACCTTAATGAGCCATTCCACTGAGTTACAGGAAGAAACAGTGGGTGGAATGGCTTATCTAGTCATTTTTCACAATCAAACCCTTAAACTAGGGTATTCCTAGGCAGTCACAGAAAATTGCTTATCAAAATCTTAATACTCAATGAAATTTAGTCACTCAAACACCAAAATGTTCCTAGCACATTTCTTCACCCAATATAAATCACTTTGGATCCAAATTCTATAGTACGGGTTTGTACAGTACCATTCAATCACAGTTTATCAAAACAAGATACAAAAAATGCAAGGAAAAATAGAGTATTCTTATTGTGCAAACTTCAAGATTGCTTCACCAACCATTACATAGAGATTTCCAAATGCATTTAAAATGTTTTCCCACCAAAAATAAAACACCTAAACTAATTCCAATGGCCATTCAAACCTCCTAACCATTGGGCTTCTACAAACTTGCATTTTTTGCAACTCCTTACAATTTTGAAATGACAATATTTTGCATGTTTTGCAATATTTTGCAACTTGAACCTCCTAATCACCTAATGACCTCTAATGGACTCATTACATCATCAAATGGTCTATATGACCTTATTTAATGAAAAATGACTCAAAAAATGACAAAAACTCTCTAAACTAAACATTAAACCATATAAAGCCAAACTTGCTCAATTGGTGCCCTTGCACCAGCTTTACAATCCATAACATCATATTGAGCAACCTGAGTAGGATCTGTAGGCCTTGAATAATTCTCATCAACAACATCCCACAGATCTTGATCTATCAATAGATCCTCCATCTTTAGCTTCTGCATTTCAAAATTATTTCTAGGAAATTTATCCACCTCTATTCTCCTGATGAACTTGCCATCTGAAAATTATTGCAACAAGGTCACAAAGTGTCTTCTTCACAATATCCAAATCAAATCTAGTTTATTTCAAAAAACTCAACAACCCACAATTGAAACCAAAGGTGATCAGACTCTAATACCACTTCTAAGGAAGGTAAGGTAGTTGAACAAATTCCTACACTAATCTTGAGAGGAGAATAATGTAAAAAATTTATAGATCTTTAACAGTTATAGAAACTTAAATATAAATAGATATAAATATCATCCATACCACAACATAGTGATTTATGTGGGGAAAACCCTTTCGGGAGAAAAACCCCACACTCTAAAAACTTCCCAATATATTATTAAAAAATCACAAAGATTACAATATACTTGTAGAGAAAGCTTCTCAAAGGAGTATCACCACTCAGAGATCTAGAGGCAACACAATCACTATCAGACTCTCAAAATACATTACAATACATAGCTATAATACAACACCCTCATAAAATAGGGTTGCCTTCTAGGGAAAGTCAAGCTAATAAAATATTAGTCATCAAATATGAGACATAATGATGAATAGTCTATATTTACAATAATAAAATATAAATAAAATTTTCCTTTTGGGGGTGTTGCCCCCAAGCCCTCACCAAGGTGCACTACCCCTGGATCCCAGTTGTGGGGATGATCCCTTCAGACCCCTCGTGGGGGGGATTCCCCCCACACTCCCCGTCATTGTCAGATGAACAATACCTTATGTATCAAAAGTACCAAGTATGTAATTGCAAAGTTGAGACACATTTTCTCAACATGAATGTCTATGTAATAAAAAATAACTTGGAGAATAATCTATTTATAATATGATATAAGAATATTCCTTTTATAAAGTCAATAACTAATAGTAAAATAGGATAAGTGTTAATTCAATGGACCAACAAGGGAAAAAATCATAAAATATCATAGAGGATTTGAAATAAGATTTAGTCAAAGGGAAAGGAGTAAATGAAGCTAAATGGTCTCAAGTAAGAAGAGATGTGAGGATTGAAATTGGAAAATTTATGGACAACGGGGAAGACCTATCCATAAATTAGTGATTTATACCTATCACAAAGGAAACTAGTGTAGAAAGAAGCAATGAAATACAATGGATATGTATCAAACCAAAATCCTTGAAAATAGAAGAATATATGCTAACTTATAGAAGGAAATTGTTTGTATGGAAGAAATGGATTTTGTTGAAAAACAAAATTATAAACAAAATGATGAGAAATTATCAAGAGAAAAATAAAAAGGATTGGAAAGTGAATTATAAAAAGTGATTGTCCATTAAAAAATTATTGGTTGATTGGGAAGCATCCTCTCAGAGACATAAAAATAGGAAGATGATACACATATGGAAGAGGAAATCATTGATCCTTTCAAATGAGATAGCCCACTGCTCATTTCTCTCAAGGGCACATATATTAAAATTGAAGTGAAAGATCTTAAAAATGTGTTACTCATTAAAAAACACATGGGATTATAACTTGAAAATATATCATTGGGTAAGTGCAAAAAGATGGGGGGCCAAAAAGGGGGCTTAAGTGGCCACTTTTTTTCTAAAATCAGGGAATACTGACCTTGGACGTGAAATTGAGGATAGTTACACTCAAAATTTTGAGATTCAACAAAAACAAGGATTATAGTGCTCCGAGTCTACTTTCTAAAATACTATTTTATTTTGAAAATGGTTGAGATTAAGGGGTTCAAAAGAGGGGACAAGAAAAATTGGTATTGTTTTTGACAAAAAAACATAACATAGTAACTTTTGTGGCTCCCTAGCACAGTTAACATTTTTTTAGTATTTTTAAAATCACTTCAGTGAGAAATCAGCTAGAAATATGTAGTTTATGCTTGGATTTTTTGATAATTTTTTTATGAATATTCAATTTTTTACAAATTTTCAAAGTGGACACTTCTTGAAAAATAGAATTTTGGTCGTGCTACCCCTATAAATTTTGGAAACTAATTGAAAATTATTGTTATTTTTTTTAATATGCATAGAATGGAATCTAGTTTCTAAAAATCTAATTTATTTCAAAATTATGATGAATGGTTAATTTATAACGAAAAAACACCAAACATTGGTTTTTGCCAAAAAATAGACACAAAAAAAATAAAAAATTATAGATCAAAGGCTTAACATTGTCAAAATTTGAAAAAATTACATTGTTAGATAGCTAAGAGAGAGCCTAACATTATCTAGGTATTCGATTTGTTCAACATTGCAACATGTGCAAACTTGATGCTAAGCATGAACGTGATTATGTGGAATATTGTAGAATTTACAAAACGCGTCTTTGGATGTTGGGAAGACACTCCAAGCCTTTGGGTTGGTATTCCAAGGCAAACACCAAGCCCAAGTCTTGTGGATTCCCAAAGCAAGAAAAAATGCAAGCATGTTATAATGCGAGCACATTATAATGCGCCTGCATTATTTCTTAGTTTTGACTTGGTTTTTGTGTTTGTGCCCAATACATGTCTAGCAAGACATAACACGAGCATGTTATAACACACTTGTACTATGTCTTGATTTGTGTTAAATGCTACTCTATTGAATGTATGTATATATATTTGTATGTTTGTATGTATCTATGCTTGTATGATGTGTATGTATGTATGTATGCATGCTTGTATGTATGTATGTATGCTTGTATGCATGTATGTATGTATGTATGTATGTATGTATGTATGTATGTAATATTGTATGTACATATGTACATGTATGCTTGTATCTATGTAAGATTTTATGTACATATGTATGTATGTAAGTATGTATGTAAGTATGTATGTATGTTTGTATGTATGTATGTTTGCTTATATGTATATATGTATGTATGTCTATAGAGGGAGGGAGATTTTTAAGAGAGAGAGAGTTTTCTAGGTAGGGTGGGAGCGATAGAGGGAGGGAGAGACCTAAGAGAGAGAGAGGTAGAGAGGTAGTGAGAGAGAAACCTGAGAGAGGGAGAGGAGGTGGAAAGGAGAGACCTAAGAGAGAGGGAGTTGGAGAGAAGGGGTTAGAGTGAGAGGGACTTAGCTAGGTAGGGTGGAAGGGATAGAGGGAGGAAAAGAGAGAGGTGGGGTGGGAGAGAGAGACTTGAGAGAGAGAGGGAGAGAGAGGGAGAGAAAGAGAGAGTTATGTAGGTAGGGTTCCAGAGGGAGAGACTTGAAAGTGTGAGGGGGGGTGAGAGGGAGAGACTTGAGAAATAGGTAGAGAGAGGGAGTGTGAGAGAGAGGGAATGGGAGAGAGAGGGAGTGGGAGAGAGGGAGCGTGTGAGAGACCTAAGATAGGGAGAGGTTGTGGGAGGGAGTGAGCTAAGAGAGGGAGAGATAGAGGGAGTGTGAGAGAGGGGGTGGAGTGAGAGGGACTTATCTAGGTAGGGTGGGAGGGATAGATAAAGAGAGGGGGGAGAGAGAGAGAGTTACCTAGGTAGGGTTCCAGAGGGAGAGACCTGAGAGAGAGGGGGAGTGGGAGGGAGAGACCTAAGAGATAGGGAGAGAGGGAGTGGGGGAGAGAGGGAGTTATGGAGAGGGGTGGGAGGGAGATAGAGAGAGAGAGAGTGATAGAGGGAGTGAGAGAGAGTGTGGTAGGGATTGATTGAGAAAGAGGTATGTAGAAAGAGGGAGAGGGTAGATAGAGACAATTAAAGAGGGTAGGAGAGAGGGAGGGAGAGAGAGGTGAGATGGATAGACAGAGAGAGGGGGGTTGAGGGTATAGGGTTGAGGGATTAGGGTTGAGGTTCCAATGTATAGGGTATAGGGTTGAAGGTTTAAGGGTTTAAGAGTTGAAGGATGAGGTTTAGGGTTGAGGGTTGAGGGTATAGCATTGAGTATATAGGTTTTAGGGTATATGGTTGAGGGATTATGGTTGAGGATCCAATGTATAGGGTAAATAGTTGAGAATTGAGGGTTTAGGGTTTAATGTATATTGTAGAGGGTAGAGGGTTGAGGGTTTAAGGGTTGAGGGAATATGGTTTAAGGGTTGAGGGATTAGGGTTTAAGGGTTGAGGGTTGAGGGATTAGGGTTTAATGGTTGAGGGTTGGGGGATTAAGGGTTGAGGAATTAGGGTTGAGGGATTAGCAGTTGATGGTTTAGGGTAGAGAGTTTAAGGGTTGAGGGTATAGTGTTGAGGGATTAGGGTTGAGGGTTTAGGGTATTGGGTTGAGTGTAGAGGGTAGAGGGTTTAAGGGTTTAGGTTTAAGGGTTGAGTGTTTAAGGGTTTAAGGGTTGAGGGTATAGGGTTGAGGGATTAGGGTAGAGAGGGAGGGATAGATGGAGGGAGATATGGAGGGAGAAGTGAGATAGAGAGAAGGAAAGAAGAGGAGGGAGGGAAAAAGATGAGGGTTGAGGATCCAATGTATATGGTAGAGGGTTGAGAATTGAGGGTATATGGTTGAGGACCTATAGGGTTCATGGTATAGGGTAGAGAGTTGAGGGTATAGGGTTGAGGACCTATAGGGTTGATGGTTTAGGGTAGAGAGTTGAGGGTATAGGGTTGAGGGATTAGGGTTGATGGTAGAGGGTATTGGGTTGAAGGTAGAGGGTAGAAGGCTTAAGGGTTTAGGGTTTAAGGTTTAGGGTTGAGGGTAGAGGGTTTAAGGTATAGTTTTGAGGGTATATGGTTGAAGGATTAGGGTTGAGGGTTGAGGGATTAAGGCTTGATGATTGAGAATTGAGGGTTGAGGGTTTAATGTATAGGGTAGAGGGTAGGGAGTAGAGGGTTTAATGTTATGAAATAACTTCCACAATAGAAGAATATGATATGAAATATTCTACAAATACTTGATAATAAGTGAGAATAACAAGCCACTTCGAGGGGGAAAACCTCCAAATATCTCTAATGAGAACACACTTCAAACTTGATGATGAAATAAGACTCACAACCTCCTATATATACCTATTTATGCCAAGGATATCACCTAGGCCGACTTAGACACACCTATATAAGACTTAGGCCAACCTAAACAACTAAATAACAATATACTGAATGATAATATGACTTAATAGAGAGTTAAGATAGCCACAAGCCGACTATTCATAACTCGATGTACAATAATATTAAGGGCGTAGCATGCCCCCCTTCTTCAAAGAAGCATTGTCCTCAATGCTAATCAAGTTTGGAAACTTTTGAATGAACTCCTCGTCTTCCCATGTGGCATCTTCAACTGGTAAATTCTTCCATTGGATGAGATACTCAGTGATAGTTCTATTCCTCAGCTTCTTTGTGCGTGTTTGACGAATGCACTCGGTTCCAAAATGATTCTTCCTTCTTCATCTAGCTCAGAAGTGTTGTTTGAGTGGGAATATTATGCCCAATTACCTTCTTCAAATAGGAAACATGAAAAACTCCGATGTATCTTTGTTGTTGGTGGCAACTCAAGCTTGTAGGAAACACTACCATCTTTTGCATGATTTGGTATGGACCATAATACTTTGGAGACAACTTATTATTCTTTCTTTGCTGCTTTAGTGAGATTTTCTTATAAGGCTGCAATTGCAAGAAGACCCAATCCCCAACTTCAAAACTTCTTTCACTACGATGTTGGTCTCCTATTGTTGTTTCATTCGATTTTGTGCCATGGCTAAATTCTCCTTGAGTCCTGAAAGTACTTGTTGTTGATGAAGCAAGTGGTCTTCTATTGCCTGAACTCTTGGGGACACCTTAATTGATGATGTGATGGAAGGAGGATGATATCCATAAAGTGCTAAAAATGGAGACATTTTTGATGAGCTATGAAAAGAAGTGTTATACCACCATTCTGCAAGTGGTAGCCAATCTACCCACTAAGACTATTTCTCTAAAGTGAAACAACATAGATATCCTTCCAAACACTTATTAACAACCTCCATTTGCCCATCTGATTGAGGGTGGTATGAAGAGCTAAGAGCCAATTTAGTACTCAAACATGAGAATAAATCTTTCCAAAAGTGACTAGTGAAGATAGGATCACGATCACTAACAATAACTTTAGGTGTACCATGTAGCTTTTGGATATTCTCCAAAAAAGCTTTAGCCACTGCACTTGTTGTAAAAGGATGTGCTAATGCAATGAAATGTGCATATTTAGTGAGCCGATCAACTACCACCATGATGACATTATGACCCTTAGATTTGGGAAGCCCTGTGATGAAGTCCATGGATACCTCTTCCCAACGCTGGCTAGGAATAGATAAGGGTTGCAAGAGACCCGGTGTCTTAATTGTCTCCCCTTTATGCCTTTGACACACCAAACATTCAGCCACAAATTTTTGAACATCACCCTTTAGCCCCTCCCAAAAGAAATCTTGCTTGACTCGATGATATGTCTTCAAAAATATTGAATGACCACCCACTGGAGACTCATGCAACTCTGTGAGAATCTTGATTTTAAGGTTGAAATTCTTGTAGAGATACAAACGCTCTTTATACCAAAGAGTATCTCCCTTCCAACAAAACTTATCTGAACTACTAGGATCAATTTTTAATTGCTTGATGAGATTACTTGTTGCAACATCATTTTGCCACTTTGCTTTGGCTTCCTCCACCCAATTTGCTTGTAATATTGAAAGGATACACAATAAGGCTTCATCTTTCTCATCCTTCCTTGACAGTGCATCTGCGACAATATTTTCTTTCCCTTTCTCTATATACAATCTCAAAGTCATATCCTAACATATTAGTGACCCATTTTTGTTGCTCTTCAGAAGATAGTCGTTGTTCCAAAAAATATTTTAGGCTATCATGATCTGTCTTAACCTTAAAATGTCTACCCAATAGATAAGGCCGCCATTGTTTCACTGCATGGAGTATTGCTAGCATTTCCTTCTCATAAATAGGTTTTAGTTGATTCTTACCTTTTAATTGACGACTCTAAAAAGAAATTGGTCAACCTTCTTGCATGAGCACTGCTCCTATCCCATTTCCAGAAGCATCACATTCCATAATGAATTCCTTGGTGAAGTCAGGAGTGGCAAGTACTGGAGTTGTACACATATCCTCCTTCAATCTCTCAAATGTTGTATTGGCAGACTCGTTCCAATGAAAAGAATCCTTCTTCAATAGAGTGGTGAGAGGTGCTACTATACTACCATAATTCTTCACAAATCTTCTATAGTACCCTATCAATCCCAAGAATCCTCTTAGTTTCTTAATGGTTTTTGGAATAGGCCATTCCATGATAGCCTTAATTTTGTTAGGGTCCACCTTTACTCCTTCATGTGAAACTATGTGTCCCAAATACTCCACCTCTGTAAGACCAAAAGCATACTTGGATGGCTTAGCATAGAGTTTATGATCTTCAAGTATTTGTAATGCTTGGTCCACATGTTACAAATGTTCTTCCCAAGTCTTGCTATAAATTAATATATCATCAAAGAATACTAACACAAACTTTCTCAAGAACTTCTTAAAAATGGAATTCATCAAACTTTGGAATGTAGATGGTGCATTGGTAAGACCAAATGGCATCACCAAAAATTCATAATGACCCTCATGAGTCTGAAATGCTGTCTTACAAATATCCTCCTCCTTAATCCGAATTTGGTGATAGCCAGATCTAAGATCTAACTTGGTAAAAAACATAGCTCCATTTAATTCATCTAGCAAATCATCAATGACTGGAATTGGAAACTTATCTTTAATAGTGTACATGTTGAGCACTCTATAATCTAGAAACATGCACCAAGTATCATCCTTCTTACATACCATCACCACCAGTGAGGAGTAAGCACTTTGGCTATGCCTGATGATTCCTGCCTCTAGCATCTCTTCAACAATCTTTCTATCTCACTCTTTTGTATGTGGATACACCTTGAGCCTGATGTTGGAGTGGTTGGCTCCACGGGACTAAGCTGTATGGCATGATCATGATCCCTCTTAGAGGAAGTCAGCTTTAGGCATATCTCCAGAACAAGTGAGTGGCGATCAATTATAGCTTACCGTCACGGATGGTAGAATTAATGGAATTAAGAGACTTCTAGTGAACATAGTTTTTCCACAAATCCATCCACTCCTTTCTTAAGCAACTTTTGCATTTGACGAGAGCTTACCATTTTTGGAGATTTTTCCTTCAACCCCCTTAGCTCTACTAGCCTTCCTTTCAATTGAAATCTCATGAATAGTTCTTGGAAGTTCATCTCAATTGTTCCTAATGTAGTAAAGCCATTGTACTCCCAAAACAATTATCTGCTTTGCACCCATGGATATCACATACATTGGGGTATCAAGTTGATAATCTCCCATGGATAATTTAATGCTATGACACTTTCCTGGACAACTAACTATACCACCATCTACAATCAAAACTTGAAACTCTGGAGCTGGATATATGAAACAATTTAGACGAGTGGCTAACTTTTTGTTGATGAAATTATGAGTACTACCTAAGTCGATCAACACTGTTACCTTTTGCTTCTTTAGGAACCCCACCACCTTGAGAGTTTGTGGAGCACTAAAACCTAAGAGTGCATGACAAGAAATGATTGGTTGAGAATCATTTGATTCCTCATTTGACTCCCTTTCATCTTCTAGTATGGGTTCCTCCTCTTCTTCTCATTGGGACCTTCAATATAAAACAATTTCTTTTCCTACATTTTATGTCCTGCATTTGTATTTGCTATCTGAATTGAAACACAAAGCCTTTTGCTTTTTCTCCTCAATTTGTTGTGGAGTCAACTTAGTAGGTTGTGTTTGAATATCCCTTCTCTTGTCACATTTAGAGTGCATGACAAGAAATGATTGGTTGAGAATCATGTGATTCCTCATTTGACTCCCTTTCATCTTCTAGTATGGGTTCCTCCTCTTCTTCCTCATTAGGACCTTCAATATAAAACAATTTCTTTTCACTACATTTATGTCCTCGACTGTATTTGCTATCACAATTGAAACACAAGCCTTTTGCTCTTTTCTCCTCAATTTGTTGTGGAATCAACTTAGTAGGTTGTGTTGAATATCCCAACTTTGCACCTCTCCTCTTGTCACGTGGGCCCTTAGCTGCTTAGGAATCAAATGCTTCTCCTCTACTGTGTGCTAAGATAAAAGACTCATTTATGGAACTAGGGGCTAAACATGCATGCCTCATGTTGAATGCTTGATCCTTAGAGACCACCCAAGAATAAGTCATTCAAGTTTTCCTCCGTAATTGTATCCACCCTTAGGATAGATTTTGGGGTACAGAATATAATCCTTAAGCCCAGTCCCTATTTGTTGAAGTTTAGCTAGCTAGGCTGAGAGAGTTATGCATGGCTATTGCTATATTGTGCTTGGAGTTCCTCTGTAAAAAATTGACCATGAGGCGGTGAGCCTCTTATTACTTTGATGAGTCATTAGAAATAGCGATACCAAATGAATTGATGGTTCTAGATATAAGGAAGCCATCGTGACCTTTTGTCCATTTGGGATTTGGTGTACTTCAAAAATTCTCATTTGGTTTATCCATGTTAGAGGATCCTTACCATCGAACTTGCACATATCCACCTTTGGAAATAAATTCCTAGATCCCATAGGAGTACTAAAGCTTGTGTTAATAGTAGCTGACCTAGAATTTTCACCTTGGCTGCTTGAGAACTCCTTTCTTGATTCAGCCATGTAGGTGCTTAACATGTTTTGTATGTCTGATATATCTCATCTTAGGTCACACATATCCATCTTAATTGAGGAAATTTCTTCCTTGACCTTATTGATTTCCTCATTATGAGTAATATCCTTGATTGTTTCACCATCCTTATCAGGAGTCTTCCCCGGAGTGACATTCTTTTTACCCCTTGTTTCAGGCCCCAACATGATGGAAACCACTAATGTTGAAATAAATCACACAAATGAAACTTAAATTATCTAAAATTTTTACTATAATATCCTTTATTATGTCTTCAAAAACCTAATAAAAATCAGACTCCAATTCAACAAGATGTGCGAGATATGTAGATTCCAAAAAAATAGTGTAGAAACCCTAATTCTGCAATAATTCGCTTAATTCTACTCCAATTCTTCTAAAATATGGGCTGTAGCTTTTTCAATATGTTCTTCAAAAAACCTTTAAAAATCAGAAAAAAAATCGCCAAAATCTAAAAGATATGCTCTTCCCAAAATCGCCTCTAAAATTGAGAAAAACCTTGCCTCTATGGTGCCAAGATCATGCTCTGATACCACTTGTTATGAAATAACTTTCACAATAGAAGAATATGATATGAAATATGCTTCAAATAATTGATAATAATTGAGAATAACAAGCCACTTCAAGGGGGAAAACCTCCAAATATCTCTAATGAGAACACACTTCACACTTGATGATGAAATAAGACTCACAACCTCCTATATATACCTATTTATGCCAAGGATATCACCTAGGTCGACTTAGACACACCTATATAAGACTTAGGCTGACCTAAACAACTAAATAACAATATACTAATGATAATATGACTTAATAGAGAGTTAAGATAGCCACAAGCCGACTATTCATAACTCAATGTACAATAATATTAAGGGCATAGCATTTAAGGTTTGAGGGATTAAGGGTTGAGGTAGTAGGGTAGAGAATTTACTTGGGTTTAGGGGTTTAAGGGTTGAGGGTATAGGGTTGAGGGATTAGGGTTCAAGGTAGAGGGTAGAGGGTTTAAGGGTTTATGGTTTAAGAGTTGAGGGTTGAGGGTAGAGGGTTGAGGGTTGAGGATATATGGTTAAGGGATTAGGGTTGAGGGTCCAATGTATAGGGTAGAGGGTATAGGGGTTGAGGGTTTAAGGTTTGAGGGTTTGAGGGTAGAGGGTAGAGGGTAGAGTGTTGAGGTTTAAGGGTTGAGGGATTAGTGTTGAGGGATTAAGGGTTAAGGGATTAGGGTAGAGAGTTTACTTAGGTTGAAGGGTTGAGGGTATAGGGTTGAGGGATTAAGGTTGAGGGTAGAGGGTATTGGGTTGAGTGTAGAGGGTAGAGAGTTTAAGGGTTGAGGGTTGAGGGTTTAAGGTTGAGGGTAGGGGGTTGAAGGTATAGGGTTGAGTGTTTAAGGGTTTAAGGGTTGAGGGTATATGGTTGAGGGATTAGGGTAGAGAGGGAGGGATGGATGGAGGAAGAGATGGAGGGAGAAGTGAGATAGAGAGGAGAGAAGAGGAGGGAGGGACAAAGATAGATGAGGGATGATGTTTTGATGTATAGGGTAGAGGGTTGAGAATTGAGTGTATAGGGTTGAGTACCTATAGGGTTGATGGTTTAGAGTATTGGGTTGAGGGTATATGGTTGAGGGATTAGGGTTGAGGGTAGATGGTATTGGGTTGAGGGTAGAGGGTAGAAGGTTTAAGGGTTTAGGGTTGAAGGTTTAAGGTTGAGGTTAGAGGATTTAGGGTATAGGTTTGAGGGTATATGGTTGAAGGATTAGGTTTGAGGGTCCAATGTATAGGGTAGAGGGTATAGGGATTGAGGGTTTAGTTTTTAAGGATTGAGTGTTGAGATATTAAGGGTTGAGGGTTGAGAATTGAAGGTTGAGGGTTTAATGTATAGGGTAGAGGGTAAAGGGTAGAGGGTAGAGGGATTAGGGTAGAGAGTTTACTTGGGTTTAAGGGTTTAGGGTATAGGGTTGAGGGATTAGGGTTGAGGGTAGAGGATATTGAGTTGAGGATAGAGGGTAGAGGATATTGGTTTGAGAGTAGAGGGTAGAGGGTTTAAGGGTTTAGGATTTAAGGGTTGAGGGTTGAGGGTTTAAGGTTGAGGGTAGAGGGTTGAGGGTAGGGTTAAGGGATTAGGGTTGAGGGTTAAATGTATAGGGTAGAGGGTATAGGGGTTGAGGGTTTAGGGTTTGAGGGTTGACGGTAGATGGTAGAGGGTAGAGTGATAAGGGTTTAAGGGTTGAGGGTTGAGGGATTAAGGGTTGAGGGTTGAGGGTTTATTGTAGAGAGTTTAAGGGTTGAGAGTATAGGGTTGATGGATTAGGGTTTAGGGTATTGAGTTGAGGGTAGAGGGTAGAGGGTTTAAAGGGTTAGGGTTTAAGAGTTGAGGGTTTAGGGTTGAGTGTTTAAGGGTTGAGTGTATAGGGTTGAGGGATTAGGGTAGAGAGGGAGGGGTGGGTGGAGGGAGATACAGAGGGATAAGTGAGATAAAGAGGAGAGAAAAGGAGGGAGGGACAAAGATAGATGAGGGTTGAGTATCCAATGTATAGGGTAGAGGGTTAAGAATTGAGGGTTTAGGGTTAAGGACCTATAGGGTTGATGGTTTAGGGTATTGGGTTGAGGGTATTGGGTTTAGGGATTAGGGTTGAGGGTAGAGGGTAGAAGGTTTAAGGGTTTAGGGTTTAAGGGTTTAGGGTTGAGGGTAGAGGGTTTAGGGTATATGTTTGAGTTATCTGGTTGAAGGATTAGGGATGAGGGTCTCATGTATAGGGTAGAGGGTATAGGTATTGAGGGTTTAGGGTTTAAGGGTTGAGGGTTGAGGGATTAATGGTTAAGGGTTGAGAATTAAGGGTTGAGGGTTTAAGGTAGAGGGTAGAGGGTTAGGGTATAGGGTTGAATGTTTAAGGTTTTAAGGGTTGAGGGTATAGGGTTTAAGGATTATGGTAGAGAGGGATGGATGAATGGAGGGAGAGATGGAGGGAGAAGTGAGATAGAGAGAAGGAGAGAAGAGGAGGGAGGGAAAGAGATAGATGAGGGTTGAGGATCCAATGTATATGTAATGCCCACTAAATTTAATATTGAATTAGTCAAAAATAATGAAAAATAATACTAAACAGGAGGGAATTCTTCCAAATATTAACTTATAAACTTCAAATTTGGAAAGTAGTTTTATACAAATCAATGCATCTGTAAATATAAGATATAACATTTTTTACAAAATTCTTCACATTCACAAAGAGATTCATAAACATCTTTTCACAAGATGGAAAGTTCTTCCTTAGCTCCATAATCTCACTTGGTCTACAAACTTGTTTATACAAAACTAAATGCAGATATTAGTTCCTCAAAATCCATAAAATACATATCAAATAATAATATACTAGCCTAAGGCCTTAAGGGCTGACTTATAGTCTCAGGGGATGATCTTTGATGCCCTTTTCTTACAATATAGGGTAGAGGGTTGATAATTGGGTGTATAGGGTTGAGGACCTATAGGTTTAATGGTTTACGGTATCGGGTTGAGGGTATAGGGTTGAGGGATTAGGGTAGAGGGTAGAGGGTACAAGGTTTAAGGTTTTAGGGTTGAGGGTTTAGGTTTGAGAGTAGAGGGTTTAGGGTATAGGTTTGAGGGTATATGGTTGAAGGATTAGGGTTGAGGGTCCAATGTATAGGGTAGATGGTATAGGTATTGAGGGTTTAGAGTTTAAGGGTTGAGGTTGAGGGATTAATGATTAAGGGTTGAGAATTGAGGGTTGAGGGTTTAAGGTTGAGGGTAGAGGGTTGAGGGTATAGGGTTGGGTGTTTAAGGGTTTAAGGGTTGAGGGTATAGGGTTTAATGATTAGGGTAGAGAGGGATGGATGGATGGAGGGAGAGATAGAGGGAGAAGTGAGATAGAGAGAAGGAGAGAAGAGGAGGGAGGGAAAGAGATAGATGAGGGTTGAGGATCCAATTTATCTATAATGCCCACTCAATTTAATATTGAATTAGTCAAAAATAATGAAAAAAATAATAATAAATAGGAGGGAATTTTTCCAAGTATTAACTTATAAACTTCAAATTTAAAAAGTAGTTTTATACAAATCAATGCATCTACATATATAAGATATAACATTTACGCAATTCTTCACATTCACAAAGAGAGTCATAAACATCTTTTCACAAGATGGAAAGTTCTTCCTTAGCTCCATAATCTTGCTTGGTCTACAAACCTATTTTTGCAAAACTAAATGCAAATATTAGTTCCTCAAAATCCATCAAATACATATAAAATAATAATATAATAGCCTAAGGACCTAAGGGCTGACCTAAAATATCGAGGGCTCATCCTTGATGGCCTTTCCTTACATTCTTCCCCCCTAAGAATGGACTTCCTCCTAGAATTCATCAGGAGAAATAAATATTTTTTAACTTCAACACATTCAACCAGAGTTAGCTCACATGATCTGCAACCACAAAATCAGTAACAATTCCCAATTTTCTCATCACCTAACCTTAGCATTTGACCAATTGAATCCACCCTTTGAGCATTTAAAGATTAAATAGATAATTAATTTCATTTCAAGATTCTAAATCGTAAATTTTATCCATCTTTCTTTTATAATAAAATAAGTATCTCCTGCAATTCTTTTCATCACAAAACCACTACCAACTATCATAATAATATTCATATAAAAATTCAATAATCTTGCCAAATCAAATATACAATAATATCAGAACAAATTTCTTTCCAAAATTTACTTGTATACATTCATCTCAATCATGAAGTCATATAAAATAGAAATACAAATTGATTTTCTTACCTTCTTCCTTCAACAACTCACAACCATACATTTATTCCAAAAAACTTTCAGTTATCCCATACCATAGTAGTTTCCAATAAAC
This sequence comes from Sequoia sempervirens, assembly GCA_007258455.2. Taxonomy (NCBI): domain Eukaryota; kingdom Viridiplantae; phylum Streptophyta; class Pinopsida; order Cupressales; family Cupressaceae; genus Sequoia; species Sequoia sempervirens. The sequence continues at coordinate 416,665,343 of VDFB02075321.1, read as the reverse complement.
CTGATAATAGCTCACACAGAGCAACCATAGCTCACACAAAGCATCCAACTAGCATAATAGTGCTTATACAAGAATTTCTTCACTACTTATAATAGAAGTATAAATTATTGATAATCAAATTCATTGAAATATATATTCTCTTACAATTTAAACATCACAAGTATCAGTTTCATTTATCATATATACTTTTAATGAGATTGAAATGATTAGTGCCAAATATAACCATAATTCCATAAAATGGACCTTACACAATTTCACAATATACATTCCCCAAGGCGTCTCTCCCCTACACAACCTACCAAGATAATCTATACAATTCACATTACTTCACTCAAGCTAGCAACAATAAAGCCTCAAAATACATAAGTTCCAATGAGTAAAGATTTCAAATTAAAAAAAAAAATCAATAAATAAAACTTCATATAAAAAATATTTAATAAAAAAACAATAGTTTAAATCAAAACTAGAATCCTTAATAGAATAGTCCTTGAGGCAAAAGGACAATAAACAACCAAATATCTTAAGAAATATTCAAACTGTTGGCTCTCTAAAACAAATAAGAAAATATAAATTTCAAATCTTCTCACAAAATTTAACATCTCAATTACTACGTGACTTCAAACGAGCCACCTAAGGGAAGGAGGGGAATGTGGTGGTCTGAAACCACATGGAGCTCCACCCGCAAAAGAAATAAATCACAAAATTTATGCAGTTATGAGGATTCAACAATTATGAATAATCAATGTTTAGAAAAATTCCTTTTTGCAAAGTAGCTCTCTTATCACAATCGTAGCTCCCATAATCATCATCATAGCTCACACAAAGCAACAAAAACTCCCAATAGCTCACATATAGCACATCAACTCCCAATAGCTCACATAGAGCAATATAAATGGCTCACATAGAGAAAAAAAATGGCTCACACAGAGCAAAATAAATGGCTCACACAAAGCAATATAAATGGATCACACAAAGCAAGGCTCACATGAAGAAAATAATGGCTCACAGGTCCTTCCCACAAAAGGATATGAAAATCATGGCAAAACCTATCCTGGGAATAGGACATTCCAGCAGGTGACTAATACCTCTTCATGGTCGTTCATTTACTTGTCAAACCAAGGAATGTAAACTTTAAATGGAGCGGCACTATATGTGCACTAAGAACTGGTTTCAGTCACAATCTATTGAAAAATAAATACTTGGAAAGAAATTCTACCTACGCTACAGGATGGTAATGCAAAGTTTTCTAACTCAATCATAATCTAACCAAAGCATAAATCATAATAGCTACAATTAAGAGACAAACTATAAACTAGGCTTATGCTGCAGGAACAAACACGGGGATAGATTCCCGATGCTGCAGGAACAGTATAAGACTGAGCTTGTGCTGAAACTTCTAAAATGAGATCTAATTTGAATTAGCAAAGGATAAATAACTACGCTCCTACAAATACTTACTAAGTGGGCCCCCTTAGCAAGCATCAACTAATTTACACAGAAGATTGTGCTCAAAACTCTATCAACTTTTATTCATAATGTGAAATCATTTACATTGACTGTTCTACTTCAAAAAACTAACAAAAACTCTGATTCATATTATATCTCTAACTCTTACATAATCTTATTCTCTATCTATCTATCTATCTCCTTCTCTATTAACCCGTGTAGGAGGAACAATTATTTTAAAAATCAGGAGAACAACTGACTAACTAACCCTAACATAGAAAGACGTGGATATAAAATGCATCCCAAAATTGAGGAACGGACTTCATAAATGAGTTTATCTGTTCAACCTGATCTAGAGAGAATCTAGCACTCCACTCTTTCCAGATTAAATGTCATTTAAAATCCTTTCCAACGGTTTCAGTCAAAGAGTCTTCGCCAGAGCTTCCTCGAAGTCATGTAGGAAATGGGCTTTACTGCAAGGCCGAGATTGGTTGCGCTTGACTAGATCATACTTTCTTCAACAACCTGTGAAACACAAGGTAACAGGTGCGAAAGAAAAGGCACATGACACATACATAATATCCACTCATTAATCACATATTTAAATCTATTTCATCATTCAAAAACTATATGCGTTATACCAGTCATTTGGGAAGTCAAACAAAGTAATAAATATAGACATGTCAACATGATAGGCTACATGAACATGAAAGTGTATTGCTACAAGATATCCCCCAATAAAAGGTTTCAAGAGAGTTAAACAACCATAATCAACAGAAATAAAGGTATTAAAAGTACACCATGATATCCAAATTATGAGCATATTTTGGAATCATCATTTTTCCCCCTACTTAAACCAATGTTGGTCCTCCAGCATTAAACTTCCTGGTAGTCTCTCTGAAATCAAGCACACGGGAGGGAAATGACCTCTGGAAATGGAACCCAAATTTGTAACAAAAAGCCTCTCAGAATTCCACCTTTCATACCTACTTCTAGGTGTCTGATAGACTGACTGACTGAATAGCACTTTGAGATACCAACTGACTTCACTTTAATGATGACCATATTAGGTCTGAAATTGTCTATTCCCTTTCTGCATTTCTTCATGTTTCCCATTGCCCATTTAAGTAATTCCGTTTTACTCTTTCCACCTAAGACATAAGTGATCTCAAATTGATGTCACCAATATACGTAAGGGGATCTCCACTCGCTTCAAATGGAATTAAAAGCTATGCAAGTAAAATTCACACAAAGAATTTCTCGAGCCAATTAGGGGTCAGCCTGATATGCATTGTAAAATCTTCTTTTAGCAAAGTTGTTAAGAATAGGATCTTGATTTCTCGGAAATTTCAATGTATTGAAACTACAAGAACTATTCTTGAGGCACAAAGCATAAACTCCTCGGGTGGTGGTCCGTGACCTGCTAATCCCACCTCAGTTGCCTTCTGTGCATTTCATCCATTTTCGCTTTTAACTCCTTCAATTTCTAGCTTCTCGCTTCTTCAATTTTTCAGTTTCTTATTTTCCTCCTCCCAAAGACTCTGTTGCATTTCAGTCTTGGCCAGGTGGCAGAAAGTCGGGGTTTGTAATGTAACCAGTTTCCATGTAGCTTTGACATATTCCAAAAATTCAATTAAAAATGTTTTCTTATAAACAACAATGGCTTGACAAGTTGCAGGGGGAATTGAGGCTTTATTGACCACTTCCAACGGTTCAGTCTGTTCTTCCTCTTGCTGCAGGATAAATTCATGTTGCCGCAGTGGAGAAGACTGTGCTTCCTCCGAAATCTGCATAGCCGCAGCAGCCAAGTCATCAAGACTTGGTACTCCCCTTTCATTATGCTCAACTTCCCTTGTCTCAACTTGTTCTTCTTCAAGAATAACAAATGAACTCTGTGCAACACTTTTAGACACATTCTGAGAAACATCACATTCAGACTCTCTAGATTCTTCTGAAATTATAATAACCTCAGGATGAGGTGAAGTAGGGGATATTTTACACTGTGTTCTGGTGGAAACTCTTCTTGGCAATGTTGCAGCTGTAGGAGCTGCTCTCATAGCCTTCCTATTTTTGAATTGCCTAGAAGGTTCTTCCTTGTCAGAGGATGATGGTGAACTGGTGATGGCAACATGTGTTGCTATAGGATACAATGCTGTAGGGGAAGAACGTTGCCTTTTTTGAGAATGAGGGTCAGATTCTGGGGTTTGTTCTGCTCCAGATGACTCTTTGACCTTTGTTTTTCCTCTCTCTCTCCTACTGGCAGCCCTAGTTTGCACCCAAGCAGAGGACTCTGGTGTGAGAGCTGCAGGACCAGGTGCTATAGGAGCAGATGATGCTTGCCTTGTTCTCCTACTAGTGGACGCTATTTCCTCTTTCTTTTTTTGAGGTTGTGGGGTAAGTGCCCTAGGGAGTTCTAGACGTTGCAGGCTCTTCTAGGCAACAAATTCTTGCCAAGAAAGAGGTGATACATCTAGAGCGTGCAATCAACAATTTTATGAGACCATGGTGAGCAATAGAATTATCTTTCCCTTGTTGGGTTCCATCGGCACATTGTTCCAGAAATTTTAACAAAAGGTTCAGAACATTAACAGCTAATCCATGCCTCATATGACTTAGCAATTTGAAGTGGTAAGAATGTAGGTAGGAGAAACGACCTTCACAAGTTAAATACCTGATTATGAAAGTAGCGTATTCTGGGTATGGAGGAGGCAACGACACTTGCTTGCATCCCTGCTTTGAGACCTCTAAAGGTCCATCAGTGGGTACTAAAATTTTTTCCCTTGCAGAGGTAGTATCCAAAAAAAAATTTCTCCAACGACTGGGAGCCCGGTTACCTCTGCAATTCTCTCTTAAGTTACAACAATTGTTAGACCCCATACAGTAGCCTCCCCTTCAGAAAGGGTTCTCAAAAATTTGCCTGCAGCCTCCTCATTAAAAGCATCTAAACTCAAAAAGTAATTCAGCCAACCACAGAGGCTGAATGCTTGCACCGTTTGAGAATTTTGCATTAACAACTCATGAGCTACAAGCTCATGCCTAACCAGCTGACCACCCATGTTCACAGTTTTTCCTTAGTTGAACAAAACTCTTCTCTAAAAATCAAAAATTTCCCCTGTTCTGCTCTGGTTTTTTTCTGTTCCACCGTCACTTTTCTCTTCTTTTCCAAAAATGAACATTTTAAACAAGCAGTTTTTGAATGTGATTTTCAATGAAAAATATTCAATGAAAAAGGCATGCGATCATATTTGGAAAGTACCAGAAAAATAATAAAGAAATATTATCTAAGTAGTTGTGACAACAACAAAAGGACAAGTTTAAAAAGTGGATTATCCTGCCACCTACTTAGAGTATGACATGTGTTCTCACATGTACTAAGGAAAAGGCAGAAATTGTGTAATAATGACTGATACAGACAGTGCAGTAAATGAATAAAATGAAATAAATCAAAAATGCGATAATCAAAAGATATTGTGTACCTTTCATTAAATACTTGTACATGCTGAGAAAGTTGACGGCTTCAGCGTGAGATGACAGTTGGGAATGAGATCATAATTAGGGGTGGTTGAGATAGATGAGGTGGATGGATGACGTGGATAGACGAGATGAATGAATGGAATGGGTGGATGGTATGGAAGATAAAGAAGTGAAATGTGGCGATAAGTGGAAACGAAGAAAAGGGGTTCCCTTAAAAAGGAAGCCTTTATTATGAGCATGCATTACAAAATCACGGAGAAGTTGTAGGAGAAAGGCTAAAGCCTTTAGCTGCAGGAGAATTAGTGGCAGGATCCTGAATGAACTGCTGCATGAATTCCTCTTTTGAAACTAGTTTATGGTACAACCGAAGGTGGTGTCCATTAACTAACAGCTTAAATCTAACAGAATTAATTGTAACAAGTTGCACTAAACCATTAGCAAATACATTCTCAATTTCATATGTGCCCAACCATCTAGTTTGTAATTTTCCTGGACTATCCTTATATTGTGAGTCATAAAGTAGAGCCCAATCTCCTACTTTGAATTTCTTCTCTTTAATGTATTTATCATGCCACCTTATTCTCTGATTTTGAATCATCTTAGTGTGCTGCAGGGCATTCTTTCGTAGTTCATCTAGAGCATTGAGCTGCATGATTCTATCCTTTTGTGCATTTGTTAAATCCATGTCCATCTCCAGTGCTGTTCTAAGAGTCTTATGTTCAAACTCTATTGGCATCACAACTGTTTTACCATACACCATTTTAAAAGGTGTATATCCTGTAGTAGTCTTCTAGGTAGTCCGGTAGGCCCATATAGCTTCTGGTAACCTTGTGGCCCAGTCCTTCCTATGCAAATCTCCAATTTTAGTCAAAATGGCCTCTATGTCCCTATTTGTGACTTCAACTTGGCCATTGGCCTAGGGGTGATAAGGAGTTGATTTCCTATGCCGTATATTATATTCATTGACTAAAGCTGTGATAAGTGTAGAAGTAAATTGTGTTCCTTGATCTGTCACTATTTCCTTAGGGACACCAAACCTAGTAAATATTTCCTTATAAAGGAATTCAGCCACTTTACTGTCCCTATCATGTTTCATAGGCTTAGCCTCTACCCAATTTGTGACATAATCTGTACATACAAGGATGTAGGACTTACCATTGGAAGGTGGATCAATTGGTCCTACAAAATCCAGTCCCCATTTGTCGAAGGGTGCAACTACAACTTGTGGAAATAGAGCCATCTCACCAGATCGAGTTGGTCTTCCCATCCTCTGACATCTGTCACACCTCCTGGTATATTTGGCGGCATCTCTATGCAAAGTTCACCAATAGTAACCAGTATTTAAAATTTTCATCGTTGTCCTTTTGGCAGTAAAATGTCTACCACACGACTCATCATGGCTGGGATGCAGTATATCATGAGTGTCCTCCTCCAGTACACATCTCCTCATAACTTGATCTTGTCCTGTATAAAACATGCAATTTGCAATCCAAGAGAAGTTAAAGCTTTTCTCTACCAATAATCTCTTTTCCTTAGGGGAGAATTGAGGAGTTCTTCTTGTGGCCAGATAATTTGCTATATCAGCATACCATGGGTGAATAATCTTGATTGCAAACAGGTGCTCATCAGGAAAGGAGTCTTCAATAATTGTAGAGTCATCTTGCCTTTGAAGTCTAGAAAGGAAATCGGCAACCACATTGGCTTTACCTGGCTTGTCCACAATTGTAATGTCAAATTTCTACATCAACAATAACCATCTTGCCAGTCTCCCAGATATTGTGGCTTTGTTCATGAGATACCGGATTGCGGCATGATTAGTATGAACAAATATCTGATAACCGGTGATATAATGCCTAAATTTATTGAGGGCATAAATGATTGCCAACATTTCTTTTTCAGTAACAATGTAGTTCAATTCAGCCCTTTGCAGATTTTTGCTTATGTAATAGAGTGCATGTTCTATTGAACCATCCTTCTTCCCTAACACTGTGCCAATGTCATAATCTAATGCTTCAGTATGAATATGAAATGGAAGTGACCAATCAGGTCTTTTCAGAACAGGTGCCTGTGTAAGAGTGACTTTTAAGTCAAGGAATGTTTTTTCACATTCCTCTGTCTAGGAAAAATTGGTATCTTTCTTCAGCAGACTATATAAAGGGCCTGCTATTTGGCTGAAGTCCTTGATGAATCTTCTGTAGTATCTGGCATAGCCTAGAAAGCTCCGTACCTCTTTTTGCTTGGTAGGAGAGGGTAGCTTAGAAATAACTTCAATCTTAGAAAAATCAACCTGAATTCCTGCAGCAGAAATATAGTGACCAAGTACTATTCCCTCGTGCATCATCATGAAGCACTTTTGACTATTTAGTGATAAATTGTGATCTTCACATTTCTGTAGTACTTTCTCCAAGTTGGCTTGAGCTTCCTCAAATGTTGTACCATAAACAGTAAAGTCATCTATGTATATTTCTATACAATCATATGAGATGTCTGAGAAGATACTTATGACTACCCTCTGGAAAGTTGCAGGAGCATTACAAAGACCAAAAGGAAAAACTAAATAGGAAAATGTTCCCCAGGGGCATGTAAAAGTAGTCTTTTCTTGATCCTCAGGAGCAATCTTGATTTGATTGTATCCACTGAAGCCATCTAAGAATGAGAAGTACTTTTTCTCAGCTAAATTATCTAGAACTTGATCAATGAATGGAAGAGGAAAGTAATATTTCTTTGTTGCCAAGTTGAGCTCTCTGTAATCTACACATACCATCCATTTTCCTCCTTTCTTAGGAACAATTACCAATGGGGAAACCCACTGACTATCAGAGATTGGATAGATAAAGCCAGCTGCTAACATTTTCTACAATTCTTCTTTAACAATTTCTCTCAAAGCTGGATTAATTCTTCTTTAAGGCTGCCTAATAGATTTGAAGTCATTGTCAATATATATGCGATGTGTACAGAGTTTTGGGTCTAAACCCTTCATATCCCCATAGTCCCATGCAAAATATCTTTTGTGGGCTTGCAGCATTGTGGCTAGGGTAGTTTGTTGAGGCGGAGGCAACTTATTATTAATATATAGACAGCGGCCTGGAGATACTTCTATCTATTTAGTGAGATCATTTATTGAAGTTGCTGATAAAGGTGGTGCCTGTATATCACATAATAACAAATCATGATGGCTCTTAGGATCCAGTTGCTACAGGAAACATTGCTGAGAATGGTTGTCCAAAACAAATGGGCTATTCAAACTAGAACTAAAATACAAAATGTGTAGAAGCAAGTTATCTTCACTCTGAAGCTAGAAAAATAGATCAGTTTGTAGCATCATTAACTAAGCTAATGAATTGATTTCTTCAGATTCCTCTCCTAGATCTGGCCAAACTGGTTGAGACAAATATGGCAGAGGTTGTGCAGGTGGGTATAAAGCCAATTTCTTCCTTGACTGACCATCAGAAATTTTCATGTCTCTTGAATGACATCCTATAAGGGCATCAGTTGTAGCTAACCAAGGTCGGCCTAGGATAATAGGATATCCTCCTAAGGTTGCTTTAGTGGACAAAATGGTGAAATTAGTAGGGTATTCCCAAGATTCAAGGGTGACAATGACATCTTCTATCACTCCATCAGGTGTAACCATGGAACTATCAGCAAGCTGCAGGACAGTCGGTGTAGATTGAATGTTTAAATATTCAAACACTCCATAGTGTGCTTGGTCATCATATTAATGGCTGCACCAAGGTCAACTAAAACATTTCTTACTACTTGACCATTGATATTTATTTTTACTACAGGACTTCCAGGATTAGTATATTTTGGAATGACAACCTTCCCCAACATAATATCGACTAATTGTCCTAGGACATGAATAGTTTGGGGGTCCTTTTTCTTTCTTCCTTGTTTCTTTAAACAAGCCTCTTTAATGGATTTTCCATAAATTGGAACATCTTTAATAGCTTGAAAAAGAGGAATTTGGACTTGTACATTCTTTAGCTGCTCCAAAATATCAAAGGTGTGGTTCTTCAATTGGTCTTAGATGTAAATTCCACAATCTTTTGAGGTGAAAGGTGGTGTAGCCCGAGGCTGGCTGTGATAGGTTCCCTTAGAGGCAATAGCCTATACAAAGTATATCTTCTAAGGCTTACTTAGTAGGTTGTTTTAGCAGCGCAGTCTAGAATCTCTATTATTGCTGTGTGGTCATGGAGCAAGGAGAGCGGGTTCCGCACTAAGATGCATATTATTGATATTCAGGGCATAAGCTAGATACTAGTTCACTTCTACATAATACATAGGTTGTTGTTGTTGTTGTTGTTGTTGCTATTATTGGGATTTGGTAATGGTTGAGCAGGCATAGGCATTTGTTTTGGGGGGCCAGTATTTGTTGTGGGTGTTGCAGGAGGAGGCATAAGGGCTGGAGGTTGTGGTCATGAGATCACAGGAATCTAGGTTGGTTCTACCCATTGTTGAGGACCTCCATTGGTGGTCTCTAACGCCGCTAATTCGAGGTGGAGTCCGTCAGCCCTTGTGGGTGCTGCTGCCAACTTCCCTTTGAGGGGGGCTGCTAACAGGGCCTGGATAGTTGGGACCAAGATGGTTGGAGGAGCAATTCCAAGGTGGAGGTGGGCCATACATGGGTTGCCATTGGTTATTATAACTAGAGTAAGGATTACTAAAAGTCAAAGGATCTTGAGGCATACCTTGTCTTGGAGCCCATGGTCTCCTTTGTGAAACAAAGAAGACTTAACAAATACACTTTCTATCATCTTAAAATTTAGCCTCCATATTGGCCACCAACTTGCATCTACAGTCATGTTTCTTCTGTCTACAATGTGGACATAACTCAGCCAGGATTGCCAACCAGGATTTCTTCAACCTCCTCATGTTTCTTGTGAGCTTGCATGGTATCCAACTGTGTAGCCATGTTGTTTATGATGTCCTGCTTGAAATTAGACAATAAATTTGTGATCTCCATCTAGGAAAATCCACCGGTAGAAGTCTTTCCCACTGTAGCTTGATGACCTCTACCCTTCTTCACATTTGCTCGGGAGTAATTGAGACATATCTTCATGATATCATCCCAAGATGCTTGAGTGATATCACCGCCTCCCATCAGGTCCAAGGCATCTATACAAGTATCATTGATTCCCCTTAGAAAAAATAATTTTGAGATTCCTCATTAAGAGTATGGTCTGAATTCTTTTTCAGAGAAAACAAGAATCTTGATATATAATCCTCCAGACTTTCATCTTCCTTCTGTTGAATTCGAATATATCATCACCTTTACTGCCACTCTTACAATATTCCTTGTATTTCTCAAGAAATTTTGTTTGCATGGCTGCCCAACTATCGACAACACCCCTTCCCAGACTCATGAACCATCTGAGAGCTCCCTCCTTCAAGGTAGCAGGAAACAATTTCAGTTTGTGAGCATCTGAAGTGTAGTCATAACTGCGACAGAGGATATCAAACTCGAACAAGAAGGTCTTTGGGTCTTCTGTAACTAAGCCATAGAACTTGGGAAGTAATGAAGAAGGAATATTCTTAAGGTTGTCATTGTTTTGTTGAGGAATAATGGGGAATTCAAAAGCAGGAGGTCGATTCGGTGGATTACGTGCCATGTTCACTTGACCAAGTATAGGAGCAAATGGATTTTCTTCAGGTTCTTCGTCAAATGGGCCGAATAGCAAGTCAGCACACAAACCTTCAGCAAATGGGTCAATATCTAAGTCTCCTTCATCCTCAAATAGGCTATAAGCTGGTTCAGTTTTCTTAGCAATGAATGGCAGGTTGGGGAGAAATCTTCCTTGAGCGTCTCTCCTTCTATGCATGCAATGAAAATGGATGGTATTTTAAAAGATTTTGAAAATACTTGAAAAACTACTGCTAACAATGACTATAGCAGGTTCTTAGATTGACACCATCCCCGACAACGGCGCCAAAAATGGTCGCGCCCACAAAAGGATATGAAAATCATGGCAAAACCTATCCTAGGGAATTGGACATTCAGCAGGTGACTAATACCTCTTCGTGGTCGTTCATTTACTTGTCAAACCAGGGAACGTAAACTTTAAATGGAGTGGCACTATATGTGCACTAAGAACTGGTTTCAGTCACAATCTATTGAAAAATAAATACTTGGAAAGAAATTCTACCTACGCTACAGGAAGGTAATGCAAAGTTCTCTTAACTCAATCATAATCTAACCAAAGCAGAAATCGTAATGGCTACAATTAAGAGACAAACTATAAACTGGCCTTATGCTATAGGAAAAAACACAGGGATGGATTCCCGATGCTGCAGGAACAGTATAAGACTGAGCTTGTGCTGAAACTTCTAAAATAAAATCTAATTTGAATTAACAAAGGATAAACAACTACGCTCCTACAGATACTTACTAAGTGGGCCCCCTTAGCAAGCATCAACTAATTTACACAGAAGATTGTGCTCAGAACTCCATCAACTTTTATTCATAATGTGAAATCATTTACATTGACTGTTCTGCTTCAGAAAACTAACAAAAACTCTAATTCATATTATATCTCTAACTCTTACATAATCTGCTTCTCTATCTATCTATCTATCTCCTTCTTGTTCACCCGTGCAGGAGGAACACTTATTTTAAAATCAGGAGAACAACTGACTAACTAACTCTTAACAAAGAAAGACATGGATATAAAAATGCATTCCGAAATCGAGGAACAGATTTCATAAATGAGTTTATCCGTTCAACCCAATATAGAGAGAACCTAGCACTCCACTCTTTCCAGATTAAATGTCATTTAAAATCTTTCCTAACAGTTTCGGTCAAAGAGTCTTCACCAGAGCTTCCTCGAAGTCGTGCAGGAAATGGACTTTACTGCAAGGCCGAGATTGGCTACGCTTGACTCGATCAAACTTTCTTCAACAACCTGCAAAACACAAGGTAACAGATATGAAAGAAAAGGTGCACAACACATACACAATATCCATTCATTAATCACATATTTAAATCTATTTCATCATTCAAAAACTACATGCGTTATACCAGTCATTTGGGAAGTCAAACAGGGTAATAAATGTAGACATGTCAACATGATAGGCTACAGGAACATGAAAGTGTATTGCTACAGGATATCCCCCAATAAAAGGTTTCAAGAGAGTTAAACAACCATAATCAACAGAAGTAAAGGTATTAAAAGTACACCATGATATCCAAATTATGAGCATATTTTGGGCTCATCACTATGAAAGAAACAAAATATAAAAATTTTGATTGTTGGCAATAAGTGTTGTCATTGATGTCAACCCAAGATGTGTTTCCATTGATTCTAAAAGTGTATGCTAAAGAATGTATAATACTCTCGAGATAATGGAAGTGCAGAGATATTTGTTGGTATTGTCAACAATGTAGTATGAGGTTGAAAATGTATTCAGTCTAATGTCTAAGTATGTTGTGGAGGTTGAAACATAAGTTCTGATATGTTAACAATGTGTCTACTTTTATATCATTTCATGTTTGTGTACCACATATTGAGATAAGTTGTAGAAGATTGGCTAAGACATTTACAGTGTATACTTTAAGGTAGAGTTAGTATTTTGGTTTGCATCCCTCCGCAATCCAAGTTTTTTTCTTGCGGTTAAGAAGATAAGAAGGATGAGATTTGAAGGTGTTATATCTAAGAGTTCATATTATCAAACCTTCTACAGTAAAATTTAAAAATAACAATGTTCTATTTTGTGCTCTAGTAGTATAAAGTGTTGATAAGGGGCTATTGGGATGCTCCACATTCCTTCAATGAGATAGATGTGACTATGTAGACTTAGGGATATGTTCACAAAGGTATATGGATTCTTCCTTGCAAGTATCAAGTGTTTTGGTGGTCTGCAAGATCAACTTTCAAATGAAAGTTTGTTGCAGCTTGTCTGGATTGCTATGTTCCTATATTTTCATTGGGATTTTCTAGTTGCACCAATATATAATAATCAAAAACTTCAAGAAAAGGTTGAGGAGATATTATGCATGAACTACAGTGTTCATATATTTGTCTGCATGATGTTTTTGATCTCTCCCTGGTGGTTTAAATATGAATAGATGGTAGTTTTGGTGGTCTTGTCATTATTTGGGCCAATAGAATTGTTTCCTCCATCTGTGATTGATCCTCATTAATCTATCTTGTTTTAGCGAATTTTTTATGATGTGTTTGGCTCTTTTAATGTGATGTGTTGATCTATAACTATTTTTCTTGCAAATATTATACATTTTTGGAGCCGACAAGTGTGATATCATATGTTTCTTCTAAATATTATCTTGGATCCAACCTAATTAAGGTTTTGGGTTGTTATAGAGGATACATATAGAAGATCAAATCCATATGTGAAAGTGTTGAATGTGAAAGAATTGTAACTGAGCAGTATGTTGAAGATGACATGTGTGAAGTCAATGTGAAGGGTTAATTGTACAAAAAAGGGAATGCAATATCAACATACGTTGGATGCTTCTTCATAGTAGTTCATATTCACATTTCTCATTATAATTTTCATGTATCCTACTCTGAGATAGTGAGTCTCATCAGGTCCTTTGTATTACTCCCTAAGGTTGTACACCTTAGTTTGCAAGTCTGTTAGCAATGAACCTAAAACAATATTGTAATATTTATAAGCAATGACCTTTATTATGACTTAACTCTCACCGTGGTTTTTCCCTCATTGGGTTTTTCATGTAAAAATCTTGGTGTCCTTATGTGGTGCATGATTTCCTTTTTGCTCTTCTTTCTATTTATATGATGTGATATTTCAATCTGCAAATGGGAATAATTAAGTTTTAATATGTGTTGATTCACCCCCCTCTCAACACTTCATTGTGTTCAACAATTGGTATTAGAGCCAAGTACCTTTGAGAAGCTTAACACCTAGGGTAGATCTTGCACTTGAACACATGGGGTCTGCAGCGAAGATCAATGATATATTTATTCTAGAACTAGATCTAGAAGTGATGGAACCTGAAGGTTGGGACATCAATCCAGATGATTGTGATGTTGATTTTGAAGGAGAACTTTGGTCTGCTCTTGAAAATTTGGATGAAGCAAGATTGAAAAATATCAAATATGAGTGCATGCTAGAAAAGTAAAAAGAGACAATTAACAAATGAAGGTAAAAGCTAAAGAATCAAAAGAAGAAATTGGAAAATTGAAAGTTCAAATGGGAGGAAATGGATGTGAGATGAAAGTCAAAGAAGTTGAAAATGTGATCTCAAATTTAAAATTCAAAGTTGAAGAAGGAAAGAAGATTGAGTATTGCTTGAATACCAAGCTCAATGATAAAATCGTTGGATTTTTTAATTTTGAGAAAGAGATTGAATCTCTAAGAAAAGAACTTGAAAAAACAAAAGATAAAATTAACAAAGGTCTAAAACTAAGAGGAGGTTCTTAAATTCTTGATGAGTTGATCAACTCTCAAAAACCATCAAAAGAGAAATTTGGTCTTGGTTTTGAAAAAGGGAAAATCCCTTTATCTCGTGCATCTATAAATCTGTATGACAACTTCAAAGCAAAAGGAAAGTTTGAAATAAGGGAGGAGAAAGCATCAACTAAAAATCCTAAGGAGACATCCTCCAAAGATGAAAAGATAAATCAAGATAACGAGAGAGAAGGTGGATTTTTCTAGAACAAGAAGAAATTTAAAAAGCCTACCCCTAAACAAACTACTATCAAGTTCAATGGTAATTTCTATGCTTGTAATAAGTTTGGTCATAAGGGAGTTGAGTGTAGAAGCAAGAAGAGTCAAAATTCATTTAGGCCTCCAAGGTACAATGCTATGAACTCTCAATCATTTCATGGTCAATGTTATGCTTGCAATAAATTTTGTCATAAGGCTAATGAATGTAAAAGTAAAATGATAAGGAATAGTAATGATATGGCTTCTCAATCCTTTTATGGTTATTGCTACACATGCAAAAAGTTTGGTCATAGGGATGTTGATTGTAGATTCAATGTGAGAAGAATTAATTATGCTCTGCAAGCTAGTACCACCTACTACAATTGTAATAAATCAAGACACACTGCAAGGTTTTGAAAAAAGAAGAATGTAAGACCTTTTGCTCCACAAAAGAAGATTGACACTAATTAGCAAAATAAGGAAATAAACAAAGTATGGAAAAAGAAGGAAGAAAGTGAAGTAAAGAATGAATTTGTACCTCAGCATGGTGTAGATGAGCTCTAGTAACTGAAAGGAAAGTATTGGCTTAGGGGGAGTTGCAATTGCAAATCTTTTCAAACCCCTTTAAAGCATGAAATTCTAAATTCCTTAGCATAATGTTTAATGGTGATATGAATTTGTTCAAGCTCAAAGCTCTTGAGAAATACACTCTTTACGAAATCTTTTTGAATGATAGTGGATCTTTGTGATATCACAGACAATAAAATATTGTTAATAAGAAATGCATTTAATATGGAGTGACTAAGGTTGGTATGAGGCATATTTAGTTTTTATTTGATCAAAATTGATCTCATTCGAAGGATATCAAGTGTATGCAAGTGATGAGGAAGAGAAGAAGAATTTCATTGTGTTGTGAGCAAACCCTAATGACAGTTATCACAAGTATTTCTCTGGTTTTTCTTGTAAAACCCTAGTATTAGAAAGTGTTATCATGGATACACCAATTGTCATTGATATTGTTGAGAGGCCAAGGCCCAAATACAAGAAGTTTCCACTTAAATAAATGGAGGTGGACAAAGATGGAGCATTTTCAAAAGTTCCAGTGGATGTATCCCCACAAAAGAAGAAAGGAGAGAAGATCACAAAAGAGGATGTTGAGAAAACCCCTCCGGTTACACATGAACCACTTGATTTTGGGGCCATATTGAATGAAATTGTTGAGTATAGCCTATTGGATGATACAATGGAGCTACATCTGGATGTTCCTCTTGAAGACAAGAAAAAATTTGAGAAGGCAGTCATTGAATATATGCTCATGCAAAACATTCCCAAACCCCTGTGATCTAAGATCCCATGGAAAAACAGCATTAGCACAAAGGAACACAAACATGTATGAAATGCAACAAGACAACATACACAAACATACACAATGTCAACACACAAGGAGGGTATGGATGATCATGTTCTAGTAAGCGGCATTCTGCTAGGATCCACACCCAAGGTGTTCATGACTCACAGGCAAATAAAGTCCAATATTTGCTAGGTGAATCACAAATAGAAGGCAACACAAACTAGTGAAGTTCGGTATTCACTAGGTGAGCCCCCAAGACAAGGTAGCAAAATGAAAAACACAAAAGGTCTAGTGAAGTTCGATATTCACATCAGTTTCACCAAAATGAAATGTTGGGAAAGGGAAACCTTAGAGCTCTCACTTTAGGGTTTGGACACCTTTCCTCGATTTCATTGGAATGTATGGAATGGGATGGATGTGATGAGTTTGATTGGGTTCAGACAAAGTATTTGATTGACTTATAGCTTGATAGGTGAGTCAACCAACTTTGGACTAAATGTGAAAGTAACCTAAGGATGAAATGCAATAATTCAATTGACCTAATAATGCAAATTACTATTTTGATGTAAATATAAGATATCTAAGAAATCACAGACAAAAACATACTATAGAAACAGACTAAGTAGGACATTGTGCACCTATGATATAAATTTGGAGTTGAAAAATGTAGGACATAGGTTCCCTAGGTGTCACTCTCTTTGTAGGGATAATTCAAATCCTTTTTTACAGTCCTCTGGTGTTGGATCGGATCTTTCATTTCTTGCTTGTCAAATTGTCGGATTACAGTTGGGTAATTCAATAACTGAGTTTTTGTGAGAATAACAAATAATTGACCTTCAAACTTCCTTAAATCTTATTCATACCATAAACCTACACACATACAAAGAGAGAAGAAAGGTTGTACCATTTAGGGGCTTGCCTTGGTCAAACCCCATGTTAGTGTTTCCACTTACACTATGGCAATGTCAATGATAAATAGATAAATGATAGGAAGGAATGATGAATCCACAAAGTTCTAAAACTCACCACCCTTTAGTGACTTCCTTGGAGAACTGAAGTCATACACATCTCCTCAAGGCTTGGATCTTGCTTTCTTGAATTGCTTGAAGACCTATAAGGGTTAGATCTCACAAACAATATGAAAGCATAAACATGAAAAAACTCACATACACTTTGACATGATGTTTGGACCTTGAATTACTGCAATAAATCTCTGAGATATTGTTCTTGACTTGCTTGATAATGTTCTCAATCACAAGTCATGCTCAATAATTTCAATTAGTTTTTAAATGATGCAATAACTAGGTATTTATAAGCATTTAATCTAATTTCTCAAAAATTATATCTCGATGGCCAAATTTAGACATTTGAAATTAAAATAATAAAATACCACCTTTAAAATATTTGAATTTGGAGCCAAAATAGGGGGACATAGTCGCCTAGGGTACCTATGTCCTAGCCCTATTTTGAAAAGTATGAAGTGTCAGGAGCAAATTATTAAATGAAATGCCACCTTTGACCTATGTAAATTAGGGCCCAATTAAGAGGACAAGGGTGTCAAGGGCACCCTTGTCTAGACCCACTTTTTTAGGATCTAAAAAGCCAAGGGAAAAATAATAAATAAATTCTTAGGTTTTCCACTTGCAATTTGTTGGTAAATGTTAAAATGGACCACATAATGCATAATTTGGGACATTAGGTGTTCAATTAGGTCCATGCACTTACAGGATCAAAACATTATGTGAAATTGTCATGGGTGACAATTTACGATGCTACACATATTAACACTTTGACTTGACTACTTCTCTTAGACTTTTTGTCTTATACAATCTAAATTGGGTGATTAATATATGATTTCCTTCATTGATATTAATCATTGCTCTATAATGAATAGATGAACCATTTCACCTTTACTCTTCTATATGTCTCTAACTTGGGCAACTTAAATATCTTATACATGTATATTATTTTATAAATATTACTTTATTTAAACTTCCTTATACTGGTTGATTATGTAAGAATGGAATTTTATCTTTTCCTTAGTAAGAATGGTTGACCATATAGAATTTTAATCTTGTTTTAGTGTTTCCTTCAATGAAAAATTCCTCTCACATAGTCGGCCAAGATTTACAAATATGAATTTCTCATCAAGTCAGCCATAATTAGAACCCATCCTTTGTTGTCCTTTTGATGATCTTAACTAGGTGATTTATGGCCTTTTGACTTGGATGATTTTCTTCTTGGACCAATGATTTCCTTCATGACATCCTTGACATCAATGAAATAAACTAACCAACAATCTCGTCCATACATCTTTGACATTAATGACAATATTCTAACACTTTTTATGTTCAATAATTTTCCAATAATTTAGCACTTCTAATGTATCTTCATCATGGAATATTATCACAAACATCTAGGGGAATTGACATATCCAAAAAAGGATCATTTAAACATACACATCCATAACACCATTTTTTCTCCAACATCATATCATACCATATGCATCCATTATCATAGGTTTCCACCATCATCTACATTCATACTCTATCATTATCCTAGGTTTATACCATCATCTATATCCATATCATCACGTTGTTTTTTACAAAATCCCCCATTACATACATGCACTAATTTCATCTTGTATATCTAATCCAACATCACATTTATCCTAACCAAACCTTAGACTCAACCCCATCATTTGAATACATAGTGTAGCCTCATATCCTACCTCCATCATATCCCACAAAACAATCCTTCTACATCAACACATATAATATTGAACATTCACATATAGACATCAAACATCCTCATCTAAAAGCTTAAAAATATAGGGATCTAAACAAAATAATGAACTCATATCCAACACAAGAAAAGCCATAAATCATAATCAAGGGTAAACCAAACACCATGAACCCTTTAGATCAAATTATTTTCTTAAATCAAGACAATGACAATGATGTTGATGAGGTTATTCTTGTTGACCAACATAAATATGATGACTATGATGATAATGAGAGTCTTATGGACCAAGATTAGATCTCCCCATGTCCATCTATCCTCGATACGAAGAACCCATAAGCTTTGTCACCCATCCATATGTCATCAATACTAACAAATCCCAACATTCCAACCTGCTTACCAACAACCACTTTTCCAACAACAACAACCACATTTCTAAGAACCCATAAGCAATGATCACCCATCAAGCTAACATCTATACCAATAACCAATAAATCACTCTCACCCAACATCTATACCTCCATCTTCTCCCTTATCCATATCTCAATATCCATCTATATCCAACACTCCTCCCCCATCTATCATTTCTCACATCCAATAACTTGTCAATCCCACTACCAATCATAAATGTTGGAAAATATGCCACAATCTCAAGGATGAAACCTCCGAGAAAGCTTAGTCGTTGTGGACATTTATGTTGTCTATTCAACCGGCAGTTTACTTTGTGTTTTGTTTATGTCGCCAAGACAATGCTTTTGTCTTGCCGAAGAAGCCTATCGCTATGACTTGTGGCCTTCACTGTAATCTCCTACCGAGTGGAATGTCTTGGTGACATAAGGGTTTGTTATCAGGCTTCGGGGAGACTCATGCCAACTTAGAGTCTTTGGGATAACAAATGGATTCGGCAGGAAGTCATGGCGACCGGGAGAAGTCTCACCGATAAGCTGGTTCGAGGTGACTTGAACTCTTGGGAAGATCTCTTGGCGACTAAGGAATGTCTCACCGATGGTATACACTCGGGCTAACTCAAGAGTCTCGGTGACGATAGGAAGTCTTGTCGATATCGACATGACCTTCAGTTTGTCTGGCCGATGAAGAAATCGGTATGACTTGTTCCTATCGGCATGATCTCTTGGCAACCGGGAGATGTCTCAGCGATAGTGTTAGGGGTCATCGGTGTAACGTATTGTTTTGATATGATGTCTCATTGAATATTAGAAGTCTTGCCGACAGCATGTGGGGTCATCAGTTCGGTGTGACTCTTGGCGAACAGTTGTTTCGAGATAACATGGAAGCCTCAGTAAGAAGTCTTGCCAAAGGTTGATTCTCTCGCCAACAGTGGAACACATCGATATGACTTAAAGGATTCGGTATGAAGTCTTGGCGAAAGTAGTAAGTCTGGCCGACAAGATTGAATCAAGGTGACTTGGAACCTATGGGGTGATGTCTTGGCGAAGAGAAATTGTCTTGCCGATGGAATCCTAACTTCAATGTAACTCTTGGCGACTGTTGTTCGGAGTTCGGTATAACATGAAGCTCAGTGTGAGGTCTCAGTGAAAGATGATAGTCTTGCCGATGAGAACATTCACGTCTATGTGACTTGAAGACCTTAGAAACCTTCTTACGCATAAAGCATCGTCTTGGCACAGTATTGGCTTAATGAGTTCAACCGAGGTCGATGAGTAGGTCTCGCCAATCACAGCTGGGTTGGCAGACTCTTTTGCCTATAGATGGATGCTGATAAGAATACAATGGGTTTCGGCATGACTTGAAGACTCGATATGATCTCTCAGCGAATGACTAAAGTCTTGGTGACTAAGGAACACTTCGGAATGACTTATGAGCTTAGTGTGATGTATCATCGAATGGCGATTGTCTCGCCGATGAGAATGCTGAAATCGGTATGACTTGTGGATATCGGTAGAACCTCTTGCCGATGGAGATGACTCTTGGCGACAACATGTAATCGGGTCTTGTGGCATCGGGGAAACACTTCTAGTGTCTCACCGACATGTGACACAAGTTGATCGATGTTGACCAAGTGAAGGCTGTCTGACGTGGTGCGATGTGGACCAATCCGAGAAAGCCAGAAGTGAACCGTTTGCTGAACCGTTTCTGTGTGAAAGTTGGAAAACTAAGGCATGAGGAAGTGGAAACATCTGATGATGCTGGGCTGGATGAATTGTGAGTTCTGATCCAACAGTTGGAAAAGAACGATTCTATAGAGCCTGCAGAGAACGAATGTATATAGGTATGCATTGGACATTCTGAGGCTGATACTGAAGAGCCGAGAGCCAGAGAGAGATCGATAGAGAAAGGTCGAGTGGCTAGCTGATAGGCTGAAGCCATCAGGCTAAGGCTGAGAGTGAGAGAGGCAGAGTTATGCTGTTGGAATCTCTCCTGATCATGAATGCCATGTTTGATCTCTCAGGGATAGTATGTTACCAGTTGTATCCAGATGAACAGACAATCTCTAAATATGCTTAAGAGTCTAAATTGTATTGTAACCATTATGTTGCCTATCAATACAATGGCTCGATCTTTGGAGTGTGGGGTTTTTTATCCGAAAGGATTTTCCCCACGTAAATCTTTGTGTTCTGCTTTTCTGTTTCATCTTTCATGTATGTTGGTTCGTGTAGTAGAATCTGTTAATGCTTGCTGTTGAATTTACATGTGTTTCTCTTAGATGGATCAATGTGGAAATAAACTATGTTTGTTCCGCATTTGGACATAGTTGTACGTGTCTTTGAGGCAACCTAATCAAAATTAAAGTTACTGAAGGCACTACATATTGGAGTTTTCACTAGATGTGCTCCTAGTTTTCCCCTACACAAATAAATACCTCTTTTATTTCATCCTTGCCTACCATTTAGATAGTGATAAAGGTGCCTCTGTTAGGAACCTCATAAGTATTGGTTCAAAACTTCTATCCTCCCCATCCCCATCCACATCAAATCCCAATTCATCTCTTATTGCTCATTTCCCCTTCCTTTGACAAGGGAAACCAAACCCCCATCCAAATTTCCCCTCAAATCCCATCCACATCCCAAATTTGCATCTACAACTCATTTTCAAAATCATATTCCACTGTCTCAGCTCCCACATCCACATCATTCTCCAAGTCTTTCATTCATGATTTTCTCCAAGGACTATTAACAAAGGATCATAAATCCCCATATACAAACAAAGCTATGCAATCTTCCCATGTCATGTATCCATCTCCATCCCATAAACCTCACAGATCTCCCATCTCTCCATCCACTCAATTTGAGGATCCTATCCAACACTCCTCCCCTATCACACCATCCATGCCAATTAAATTATGTCAATTCCCTACTCCAAATCATGTTATCATAGATTCCCCTCCACCTCAAGATCAAGGCATCCATTCCACTATAGCTCATGATCCCCTTCCATCTCAAGATCAAAGAATCCCCCCATATCAAGATCAAATAATCCCCCCATCTCATGATCACATCACTTATACTCCATATCATGATCCCTTTTCAAATCAAGATCAAAGCATCCTATATACTCCACCCCATGACCCTCTTCCAAATCAATATCAAAATATCCCTTCCACTCCATATCATGATCTAATTTCACCTTAAAATAAAAGTATCCCTTCTAATCCCCCCCATGATCCTAATCCTTCTCAAGATCTCATCACCCCCGTCCAACACACTCATGAACCTCGTGCCTATCAACTTGGTTCCTCCACATTCATCCAATATGTTTTTCTCCAATAAGCTATAATTACTTCCACCTCATATTCCCCTCAAAATAAACTTGTGTCTTTCTTTCAAAATAAAAAATATCTCATTAGTAAAAGGATTTGTCAAAACATGCACTATCAAGGCTAAGGGTCAGACCTCCATGATCAAGGCATCTTAGAGCCCCTACCAAAGAAAAAAAATTTATTGTGGCCTTGGATACATACCTCATGCTCAAGACATTGGTATTCCTCCCAAATCCCACATCCCTTCATCTAAATCCAAACATCCCCATCCATCACCTTTCAAATCCATTTTAGGCCTATATATCCCAAAACCAAATACCTCATCCCTTCCATCAATCTTGGGTCCTTACATTCCTCAATCCATTACCCCCATCACCTTTATCTCAACTACTCCTAATTGCACCATTCCATCACCTCTAATCCCCAATTAGGATCAACAAAGGTAAACATCCTTGAATTTCTTCCAGCATCTTCCCTCCATCACCCCATTCATAAAATATCCAATTCATCCATTCTCATGCACCCCTACCATTGCTATTGGAAGAATTTTGGATGCCAAATTTTAAATGTATGAATCCAAAAATCCACACAAATTTGAGGATCACCATATCCCATCCAAAGACATGCTAAAGTCGAGAAAAAATTGATAAAAAAACAAGATAAATCCAAAAAGCCACAAAGGCCCATGAACTGAAAAATAAAAACCATGTGGATTCTAAAGAAACAAAAAAGATAAACACATCCCAAAGCACAATCCAAATTGGCATCCAACTCTACTCCTCCAAAAGCTTCCTCCACTCACAAGTCCTCCAATCCTCCATCTAAAAATCTCCCATATTCTAAATCTATTTTGGGCCCTTATGTCCCAAAAACCATTATCCTAAGTCCTCCATTATTTACTCAATCCATTTTGGGTCCCTATGTCCCAAAATTCACATCCACTCCCCTATATAAATCTCAAAATTGAAAACCCACTTCTACTCCAAAACCCCACCAACCCTCAAGGTGTGTGCTAATGTTGATATTGACAAAATTACCATCCACTCATCCACAAGTCTTGCAACACCCCATCCATTATCCAACATTTACTACCCATCACACTCCTTTAATTCAAGAATTTTCATATATCCTTGTCTCTCTCTGTAATTTCATCTGTTTCATCCAAACCTTTTGCATAGAATCTTATCCTTCTCCATATTTCACTCTATTCCATCTCCCTTACTATTATTTTATCAATGTCTATGAGTAGAAACCCAATTGCCATGGTCCATTGTAGCACTTATTCATGAAATAGTATCCATGGAACTTGACACTTGAATCCTTCCTACATCTCCCTATCACCCATAAATTATCTTCCAAATTCACTTATCCACTTCCCTCTCCATCCATACTATTCCAACAATCCAAAAAAGAAAAAAATGGAAAAAAAAAAGAAACCACTTCCTCTAGTGCCCTTGGCAAGTATTATGATCAAAACTAGAAAATATGTATAATGTGTAATTTCCATCCTCTTGCACTCTACAATTGGGGGCAAGATTTTTCCACTCTATCCCCCTACCATTTCTTATCCACATCCTCCAATATCCTTCATCCCATATCCCTCATCCCATCTCCTTCCTCCCATTCTATATAGCTTCATCCACTCTATCCCACCTATCTTATCCATATCTTCCAATATCCTCCATCCCATATCCCTCATCCTATCTCCTTCTCCCTACCCTATCCAATTCATCATCCCTTTTCACCTTTGATCTTGATAAAGATTAGGGTCATCTACTAATATCCTCTATCCCATATCCCTCATCCTATCTCCTTCCCCCATCCTATCCAATCCATCCTCTCCTTTTGCCTTTGATTTTGATCAAGACTTGGGGCCTCCTCTAATATCCTCCATCCCATATCCCTCATTCTATCTCCTTCCCCTCATCTTATCCAATTCATCCTCCCTTTTCACCTTTGATCTTGATCAAGACTAAGGGAAAAACATCCATGCATGCAAACCTTACCTCCTCTACCATCCATAACCATTAAGCACCATCCTCCAATCTCAAGTATGCTTTATTATATTTCATTCTCAATTGTACTACCTCTAGCATGAGGCATCTTATTCCTTTGAGACATATTCCTTGGATATTAATCCTCCTACCCTCCATCTAATATCCTCTTATCTCTCATCACCATCAATCCACTCAATCCCCCTATATCCTACCTAAGAAATCCCTTATCTTTTTATCCTTATCACAAGCCTTGGTTATCCCTTGTCATTGATTCCCATTTACTCCCCTATCCTAACCATCATATCCACTATATTCCCTTCTCCCTAATCCTCCATATAATCCCATCATGTCCTAATCCATTTACCCTCCCTCCATCCATCCAATCCAAAAATTCCAAAGTAGTCCATCCAATGCAATCAATCCTAGTCCATGTAATCCAATCTTGTAATTTGACACATCATCCCAAATCATCCATCGATTTTGATCCAAATCAACTAATAGTTATTGATCCATCTGATTTTTTGATCATGTACTTGGCACATTGTCACCCTAGTTCCTTATACCTTGGTGCATAATGTCAAGTACAATATCAAATCAAGGTTGCTTATACCATTGCAACATGATTCTCTTCCATCCTCCCTCTCCATCCACCTCTCCATAATCCCTATCTCCTTTCATCCATCTTCTCCCATGTCCTTTTATCCTTCTTCCTCCAACCTTCCCATCATTTTAAGAGAACACCTATGCTTTTTGAACTTGCCTCTCCTCTCTAGGGGGTATACCAAACTCTTTCCATGTTATTCTTCCACATCCTTCTAGTGATTGGGATATCATGCCACTAGTCCTCATCCTTTTCTACCCAATTTGTTTTATTCTTCTTTGATACAACACTAATTCTTATAGCCATGACAATATAAAAGAGGGACAAAATGTAGATACCTAAATTAGCTTATACCTGACCACACTTCATTTTACCTTGTTCTAGCCATTATTTAAATAAATAATCATTCGTATTTAATCAATTTAGCCTTTCACATTATCCCCCACCTTAATTAAATAAAATTATATTTATTTAATTAAGTCAACCTTATCCCCAAAATCGTCCAACTAAATCAATTTATTAATATGTAATCAATTGATTGATTTAAGCTAATTATTCCTCAATCTTGTGCACAAGTGACAATAATCTTCTTTTCAAATAGATACTAATTTTATATTTCCCCCTTTAATAGGGATGTGCACAAGACAAATTTTGGCTTTTATAGAAAGAAAATCTTACCTCCCAAGATGTTTTTTTAAATATCCCACCAAATCTTATCCATCCACTATTTTCTATGCCTAATCCTCATCATTAATCTTCGTAGCCACCTTTTTCAATTAATTCCTTCTTGACACTTGTCCAATCCCCCTTGCTTGAGAGCTCTCATCAATTATGAGCCTTCCATTCCTCACGCCTTACTCTTACACCTCATGGGACACTTGTCACATGACTACAACTTCGATCAAAACCCTAATCCTTGATTGCTTGCAACCATCCATCAATTAATACATCTTAGCCCTTGATTTCCCTCTTGGAAAGTCTATAAATTGAAGGTCTCTCATCCCATTTGAGCACCCACTTTCATCATATCCTTATGTTGTCCATTTTTCTATTGAATCTTCTATCATCACAACATCATGTTGCTAATTTAATGAGCAACCACATTCAAAGAGCAACACATCACGTAGATCATTGTGAGGTTTGCATGTATTTAGATTTGAATTCAACTTAATCTAATACATATTTCACTTATGTCATTTGCATGCAATACAAACATATCTACTATTCTATCTACATCAACCTTCAAATCCATTATTACACCCTATTTTATCACTATCAACTTAGTCATTAGGTTTGACTAAGGTGAATGAAATTTCAAATTTCAATCTTTGCATTAAAGATCCTAAGAGTGCTTCTTAATGCTAATAAGTTTTCCATACTTCAAAAATAAATTTATCTCTCTTTATAATGGTTTCGCAATTGTCAAATATTATATTGTATAGAGAACAGCCCTAATTCCATCTTATCTCCCTTTTTTGATTCACTAAATTAAGAATAAACTCCTTTTTTAATTTAAAATTAATTAGTTAACCTTAATATTTTGTAGGGTGTGGTTTCTTCAATACAGCAATATACATAGATTTTAATTCAATGTGTGAGGCCTTCCTTTGAGAGGACAAACTTGAGAAATCAAATTGCAGGCATCTTACATCGGTTAATACAGTTTTGCGTGGAACGCCAAATTGCTACACCTCCCGCAGTTTCCATGTAAGTTCCCTGAAATCCAGAAAGGCTTGAAGTGGATATGTACTATTGGTTTCATTCTAACACATTAGAAATGTATATACTGGAATCAGTCTCATTCGGCATTCCTTATATTGGCACTCGTCTGAATTAGGTATAGTTTGTCTGCAGTGTTCCAGGACAATTTTCAAATGTAGGAAAGGATAAAGAACACACCTTTTGCAAGTAATGAGACTGGGGTTGTGTGTTCTTTCTCATTTTTTGCTTGGATTTTCAGTTGATTATTGTCTTATGATTAAGAGATCATCAAAATGATTACACCTCGAAAGCAGGGGCATTCACAGAGCAAGCACAGGCATTGCTAAGAAAGTTTGTTTTGGAGAAAGAATGTGAGTAAGATGACAACGTAGGACATGCATCCATATGCGAAATCTAAGGGTGTTCGTAACACGATAACCTAGGCACTTGCACCCAGATGCTTGCTTCTGAGTTTGGAAGAATAACTTCTATATACTTCCATAAGCATCTTTGATGTTGTTGCTTTGTTAACCACTGAAGAAAACCTTAGAATCTGTGATTTAATGCCCTAATCTTATGGGTTTTAGAGGAACTTCGAAGAGAATATTTGTAGTGGCAGATGATGATGAAAATGAGTTTGAGAAGCAGGGGGGTGAACATGATTGCGATGGAGATGAGCTCAAAATTGGAGCAAATGAATCTTTACAGACTGATAAACAAAGGAGGAGGAAATGGATTGGCTGATGTACGAGCAAGAGCCACACCAGTAGTGACAGATTCAGGACTTGCAGGAGGGGAGGAGCTGATATTGCAACATGATGACAATCAGCAAGGAGAAACATACATAAGAAGAATAGAAGAAAAGTCTGAAACTATAGAAATTGAACGATCCAAAAGTCTGAATTACAAGGAAGAAGAAGAATTGATCAACAATGTATGCACGGTGTTGAGAGAGTATCATAGCAAGAGTCGGTGGAATTATCTTAAAAAAATGTATCCCCAAGGACTGACTACGGAACAAGTGATCCGTGTTTTGATTAAGATAAGAAACAAAGCCCATCTGGCTCTCAGTTTCTTTGAATGGGCAGGAAAGCAGCACTCTTTCCGGCACACTATACAAACCTACTGTACAATCATTCATATAATTGCAAAAGCAAGAATGACTCGGGCTGCACAGTCCCTTATGCAGAAGGTTCTTGTTGAAGAATGTAAGTCTGAAAATGCAGACTCCCAGGCATTTGAAGTTCTTGTCAAGACTTATAGAGTTTGCAATTCGTGTCCTGCTGTATTTGACATGCTAATCAAGGCATATTTGCAGGCAAGACGGATTGATCAGGCTATTGACATTTTTCATTGCCTTAAGCGTCATTCATTTCTTCCCACAGTGAACACTTGTAACAAACTGCTTCATTCTGTGGCAATGTGGTGTGGGTCAGGTGAATGTTTGGAGTTATACAAGGAGATGGTTGCGAGCAAAATCATTCCTAATCTTCAAACTTTTAACACACTGTTGCTGGGACTCTGTAGAGAAAACGAGTTGAAGCTTGCACAGGAGATATTTGCTGAAATGGAAGAGGCGGGCTGTTCTGCAAGTCTATTCAGTTACAATATTCTAATAGATGGACATTGTAGCACAGGAAACATCCATGATGCTATGATTCTTTGGGATGAAATGATACAGAAAGGCCTTATACCAGATATTGTTTCCTACAATACCCTGATTAGTGGACTCTGCAAGAACGACAAGATGCAGGAAGCAGAGGTTCTTTTACACCAAATACTTGATAAGGGCTTGGTTCCCAGTCAACTCACTTACTGCACTCTCATTGCTGGACAGTGTAAAAATGACAACATAGAGGAAAGCATAGCGCTTTATGATGAAATGACCCGATATGGTCTTGTCCCCGATGGTGCCACATGTGATAAAATCATTGAAAAATTATGCATGAAAAGCAAGATGGATGATACAATCAAATTCTTGCAAGAAATATCAAAAAGGGGTTTTAAGCACACTCATTCTACTTACAGGAGTATGATTTTGGGATACTGCCATCAGGGTGATTTGGAAGAGGCATTGAAGGTACAAGATGAAATGGCAAAGATGGGTTTTGAGCCTGATATTGGAACATACAGTGCCTTCATTGAAGCATTTTGTAAAAAAGGAGAAATAGCAAATTCTTACCAACTCATACAGGAAATGTTAGAAATTGGGCTGCTTACAGATAATGCTACTTACAAGACAGTTGTTGATGCACTTATGGCAGATGCCAACATGGATAGCGCTTTGAAGCTGAAAAATCAAATCCTTGAAAACAAACTTGAAGCTGATGTTTTGAACTAAAATAATTCATAGGGTAGGTATAAAACACAGGAAGATGATGTGGAAAATCATAGTGAAAAAGGTGGCTGTCAATAATGGAATTGTGGCTCCATATGGTGTTTTCCAAGGAAGCACAATACCGAGAAAGATATTTGAGGGAATCTTTGAGATCACCTAGGAAAGGTACTGTGTATAATTTGAAGAAATTGAGAAGCCATGTCCATATATTTAGTTAGTTAGTTAGAAATGCATTTTACATTACATCAAAGATCATGATACTTACATCAGCTTGACAACAAAGATAAACTGGAAATTTTTGCCGTATAAATTCCAGAAAATTTGGCAACTTAAGCCTGTGCCCAGAGAGACAGATTCAATATCTCTATGAAAACTAACGAGCTTATCTTTGATCACCATAGGCAAGTCCTGTAAAAGGTACACAATATTATCTTCCACAGGAAACCAATTGTATACGGTCAATTCCTCCATTTCATGTCAACCGCATAAAGATCCCACTATACTATTCTTGATTTGATGCTAAACCTTGGTGAAGCAAATTTTGTACATATTTACTTCAATGACCTTCTGGCAGATCTTAACGACTTCCATATTTGAATGTCATGGTTCTTTCGCTGCTTTTTTATACTTCACAAATTATAACAATGTTTAACTAAAGGTTCAAGTAATGATGTTGAAGGTTGTTTGCTGCAGATGCAACCTTCTTAAAATACTAATTGGTGGGGGAGCTAGAAGTTGTTAACTATTGTACAAGTTGATGAAAGAAAAATATCATATCTGTATTTGACTGTTTTGTTTAACAGTACTGCACACTCTTTTTCTTATGCATCTCTGCAAGGAGAATTGTAGATTTAGATGCTAGATGCCAAATAGGCATCGCTTTCAATTTTAAGGAACCTTAGACTTGTTCCCTCTTTGATTGAACTAGCAGATTTAGACAGCTCATGCCAAATAAGATCATAGGAGTTAAATTCTGATTGGTAGTCTGAGTAGGAAAGTTGAAGAAAGTTCTGGCCTCAACCAGGTTAATTCCGTTTGATCATTTGCTGGTGAGCTTTGTCTCCTTGTAGATTAGCATGTACAACTTACAAGAACAGGGCATATAGGAGTTAGGAATGAAGTTTCAAAGAGATGGTAGCTAAATGTGTGCTCATATCTGTATTTGACTGTTTTGTTCAACAGTACTGTACCTGCCTTTGTCTGTGAATCTCTGCAAGGAGAATGATAGTTTAGATGACGAGCACCAAATAGGATTCAAATTAATTTTTAGCAACTTTAGGCCTGTTCATCTTTTTGATTAAACTAGCAGAGATGGACAGCTCATGTCAATTAGAATCTTAAGAGTTAAATTTTGATTGTTAAAAGGGAAAGTTGACAAATCACCAGGCCTGAACAAGGTTAAATCTGGTTTGTTCATATGCCAGAAAACCTTGTCTTGTTGTACACTAGCATGCATAACTTACATTAAAGGGCATTTTAGCATTTTATGAGTGAAATTTCAATAAAATGACAGCCAAATGGGTGTTTAAATTATCTTATTTATGTATGCATGTGAAGAATTATGCTAGTACAGGAATTAGTGTTCTTGCTATCGAATTGAGCTTTATCAATATGAAGCACTTGTGTGTTAAGGGGGAAGGGAAGATGCATATTATGCTTCTGGAATCACAATTCTCTGTTGGTATTTACTATGTACCTCGGTAAGCTGCTCTCAGACAACTGATCCAAAATGAACCAGCTGAATTAATTGAATACAGTTCTGATTAGTTCTATGGTTTGTTTGACCATAAAGACATATAAAAGACTCATATTTGCTCTTCCAAAGGTGAAGGTGAGAGTCCTACATGTGGGAAAGAGTGATCCAGCAGGGAATGAGAGTTTGGAGTGTTGATGTTTTGGGGTAGCTTCGGGAGGTATTACCCAGAAAAGATTCACATATAAGCCAGTCGGCCTAATAATAAACAGTTATTACTATTGCTGGGTCGGCTCAAGTGAAGAATGATGCCCAACATACTCCTAGATCTGTGTAAATGGGAGAGAGACTCTCCTCGCTTACATGCATTCATTCACTCTTTTGTGATCAAGAAGGTTCGCTACTCAAGAAGGAGGTTCGCTATTCTACAAAAGTTCGCACTACTTACAGTGCTGGGTTTTTGTACTCTGCCTATCTTGGCTTGATTCTCAAGTGCTATTTTGCACTGTTGTTCCTGATCTATTATTAGTAAAGTTTTGTTGGGTTTTTCTCCCTTGAGCAGAAGGGTTTTCCCAGGATAAAATTTCTATGTCCACTGTTCTGTGTTTATTTTTCTGCTTACTGTTCATATCTGATCCAAAATTAACATGGAGAAAGTTGTGTATGCTCTGAGGATGGTTGGACCCTCAAAAACCCATCTGGCATCTTCGAATTTAGAAATATGTGGCAGATTTGTTACCATACAAATGACCCAGCTAGCATCTCTGAATTTAGAAATATGTGGCAGATTTGTTACCATACAAATGTGGCAGGCAGATATGTCAGTCGCCAAATTTGCCTAGAAGATGTCACCTTCCAAATTTGCGAGGCCGATATGACACTTTGAGATTTTTGCTAGGCAGATATGATACCTGTCAAATTTGCCAAAGGTGAACGACTACTGCCCAGAGTAAAGGATGAAGTGCTTCTCCTTTTGATTGTTGAGGTGAATTGACTGTTGAGTTCATTTGTGACTTTGTGTAACCCAAATTGTATATAAGTACCAACATTGGGCATTTGCAATATCATTCAAGGGATGTTTTATGGATTCTAAAATGAGTGTACAAGATAGTATGAAGTATTCTAAGCGAGTTGAAAAGTAAAGCAAGCAAGGAGAAGCATTATAATTTGTTGATATCATAGAAGCATAAATCCTCAAAAAATCCCAAAAATCTAAGGCTGAAACGATTTTTTCCCCAAAAAATCCCGATTTAATCAGCCATGATTTTCAACGAGTTTCAAGGGTTTAAATCGCAAAAAAAAAGGTGTAAAAATGGCAAAAAAATCGCCCAACCAACCCGTCGTGAAACCCTAACCACACAAAGTCACTATTTAATTGGGTTTTTTTGTTGATTTTAGCACAAAACTGAGTGTTACCCATTTGGACATGATTCACCATCAAAGATACACTAGATTTCATCAATTTGCTGAGGCAAATTGCAAGTAGATGACCTTGAATGGACATATATTTCTAATAGATGTTAGGGACATGAAAATAGAGACACGTTCTTTGTTATGCTTCTACATTTGATGTTAAGGACATTAGCATGGAATGGTTAAGAGATGTGCTTCTTTTTTCTCTATATTCCACACTATTGTCATTTGCCTTGGGCTCATAGTAATGCTTTTCATGTATATAAATCCAAAGACACAATTTAGTGGGAAATAGTATACAATAACATAAATACTACAGTACTTGCCAAAAGTAAATATAGAAAACCAGACGAAACTGAAACAAAACTCTATTGGCTTGATATCAACCTAAAGAGGTTTGTTTTCTTGGAATTTTTGAGATCTTGACTATTCAAAAGAATTTTAACATGTAATGTCCCCTATTTGGTATACTTAGAATTCTGCCCTAAAATCACAATTTCCAAGTAAGAGATGTATTTAATTCAATTACAACTTCCAATAGACTCTAGTTTAACCCTGCAATAATGTTAGCCAACGATTCATAATATAATATAATTAATTGATCATTTGTATTGCTACATCCACTACATTATTTGTCAAATATATAAATTATTATCGCCTCAATAATCAATCATTGGGGAAGATTAGAGAAGGAACCTCAATAGGGTGCTAGGAGTCTTTCCTACTTCTAAGCCCAAGGGTGGATAGTCATCCCCTTGTCTACTTAGCAAGGAATCTCTCCCCCCCTTAATGTACTTTGAACTCTTCTTCCCATGAACGAATTATAGAGGCATTAATAATTTAGATTGTTAATGCAATATGAATTACAACTTCTATCAGGTTCTATAGGAAATACATGGAGTTGATATATTCAAATATATACATTAAGTAGCATACCACTATCTATGCAACTATGTTACTATTATAGCCACAGAATGTAGATGCAATAGTTTGGTGTGCAGATAATTATTCTAATTGACCTGCTGTAGATATCAGTCTGCAGATTATCTTCAATGCTGTTCAATCTGTATTTAACATTCAGAAGATATTGCTCAGTGTAAATCAAACGAGTAAGAATCTTTTATCCATATTCATATTAAAGAATCATACTTACTTCTAAGGCTCAATAATTTCTGCAAGCATCATTATTGCCTAATCTATCTATCTATCTATATGTGTATGTGTATGTGTATGTGTATGTGTATATTTTATTATATGTATATGAATTTATACTCAACTTACTTCCCTTATCATTGATTATTATTCACCTTCAAATATCTCTTATTTAAGTATCTTCTTCTTCCACATGCCTCTTGATATCAGCTCTTCTTCCGAATGGTATAAATTTTTGTTGAAATGAGAATTTGGTTTGTTCAACTATTCAGTTATTGGCAATCTTGTTTTGCTTAAATTTTATTCAATTATTGGGTATAATACACCAAATTTCACTAGTGTATTATCCCATAATATATATCCTTTAAAGGGTTCCATGAACCTTCTTCATCAAGAGAATTTCTACGAAGGTTAAAAATATGGATTCCTTGGGAAATACAATGTTGATTTTCCTTTTCTTGTTCCACTCAAGTTCATTACTCAATTCCCTTTTTGTATGCATGTCATGTTGATTGAAAATATTGAATGATTCAAATCCTTTCATGATTTTCCCCATGAATTAAATGAGATCTTTCATGTTTCATTTCTCATCCATATCAATATCAAATTTTGACTAGATGAGATCTTTCGTGTTTCCTTTCTCATTCATATCAACATCAAATTTCTCAGCAATACATTCTTAGAAAGTTGATTCAATTTCATCAGAGAAGATATTGTGAAGTTTTTTGGCCTTTTTGAGAAAATGAACCATTTGAAGATCATCATTAAAGACCTTCCAATTCTCTAAACTAACAAATATTGAGGGTCCAAATAACATATCCATGGTAAATTCATCATTAGGAATATTTGGGTAGGAAATGACTAGACTCGTGAAAATAGATAAAGAAACAACATATTATTCTCTCTCGAAATAGTGAACACATAAATTTTAATGTTATTCAAAATTTTATAAATCGCTCTTTATCTTATTCCACAACAACTTCCACACCACATTGATCTTTTAAGATTTGTGTCCATTACGAACTTTTTTTATTGATAAAAGATTGTATTCCCTCTGTGTGTGTGTGTTACATTTGATGTTCAAAATAGCAAAAAATTGAATGATCCAAAACATAGATAATAAGTTGGCATCATAGCTGAGAAATATAATAGAATTGAACTATCCAACTTCGTTAGGGGATGTGCTAGGGTCAAAGGTGAGCACAACTTGGGTACCAATGTGTAGGATAATAAACATTGTTAATAATCAGTATTTTGCTAACAAACAGTTATGATTGATTAGGTGGCAGTAGTTATTTAATTCAGTGTCATATGAACTTGTATAAGTAGCATCTATTGTTGCAAGTATGAGTAGTTGGTGTTGTCCTTGACGTCAACAAGCTTATTTGTGTTATTGATGTCAATTGGTAATGGTTGAGAAGTTGTGTTGATGCTTTGATTAGTTTTATTATGTTGTCATTAGTAAGTGCTATTGGTGTCAACCTCCAGTGTGCTTTGATAAGCTTCTATTGGTGGATGTTGGTTTAGTGATGATGAGGAAGTGTTGAAGATGATGAGTATGTGTCTCTAGTGCTTGGTTTCCAAGTGCTTTTGAGAAAATTTGAATAAAAGAGGAAATAGTGTGTTGTGGAGGTGTTCTAGTGTGTAGTGTGGTGTTCTGGTTTTGCTCTGCATTTCTTCATGGTTGAAAATTTGCTTGTGCGGTTCGGATATGTTGGTCAGAGGTGTTTAGAGGTCCTATATCAAGAATTTCTTGGTCTAGATCGTTGTGTAGAAGTTGTGTTCACCAATGTGCAAACTGTGCTACAGTGGTGTCTAGGAGAAATGGTTTTGCTCTGCATTTCTCCACAGTTTGGTTTCTGTTATTGTGGTTCTAGAAGTGTGTTGATAATGATTATATCTACCTTCAATCAAATTTGTTCGTGGTTTGGTGCTTTAGAAGTTGATTTTTTGAGTTACATTATATGGAAGGTTGTTTGAGTGTACTAAGTGTGTACATTCTTCAAGTGAAAGTTGTTGCAAAGGAATTTGTCAGATTTCATATTTTAGGATGTCTATGGAATATTCCAAATTGTGTTTGAATGTTGTGTGTGGTTTGCGAGTCGTCTTTGGATTTGAGGAAGGGTGTACTCAAATGTTAATGGTGTTTACACTGGTTTGGACAACCTTGGGTATTTACACTAAATGTGGATTTGCTTCGATGTTTGTGGAAGTGTGGTGTGATGTATTATTAACATAGTTACGAGACTCGGACTCGGCTCGGACTCGGCTAGGGTGACTCGACTCGGCGACTCGACGACTCGGACTCGGACTCGGCGCAGACTCGGCAAAATGAAAAAAGTTGAAAAAACCTTAGAAAATTAGAGATTTTTAAAGATTTAAAACTTGTTTCAAGCACCCTTTATTGAATACAACACAAATAAAAGCAAATTTGATCACATACACAAATATACAATGATCACATAAGTATAAAGTACACAAATTGTAGTTGCGCTGCTGAAGGAAATAACATACTTTGATACATAAAATTAGTCAAATGTATACAAAACTCATGGAAAATGAAATCCATGACATCAAATGTTCCATACAAATATGAAATATCAAAAGATTCAAAACAATAGCTATAAGTCTATCACTCTATGCCTATGGCACAGTGGAGCCAGCATCCTTCCTACGAAGGCGTCTAAAGGTCCTGGATGATGTTGCAGTTGCAGCCATAGTCTCTGCCTGTGTCTGAGTCCCTATACCACTCTCACCACCAGTAGCTATGTCTCCTCGTGCTCTAGCCTCCTCCTCAGCCATGGCTACAACCTCAGCCTCTCTCTCTGCCTGGTCCACCCAATCAAGGTCCTCGTCACTAAAGACTGCGTCTGTAGCCTCAGTGATCCACTGGTGTGGATCAACCTCCTCAACAGTATCGAGGTGTTAGTGAAAGCCTTCTGTACTGAAGGTTGTAATGAACATATACGAGTCATTCATCCTCTCCACTGTCAATCTATTGCGCTTCTTGGAGTGTATGTGCTCAAACATACTCCAATTGCGCTCACAACCGGATGAACTGCATGGCTGGCTCAATATTCGTATGGCAACATTTTGCAGGTTCGGTGTATCAGAACCAAACATCTCCCACCATCCATCTGAGATGAGAAAAAGAAACAAAATCAATCTCATTTCAAGTTTCAAGTTCAAGTTCAACATTTAATAATAAATTATAATATAAAAAGATGAAAATTATTGCCTTAAATATATTTTTACCTGGCATTAATGTTGTCCTACTATCTTTGCACATTTGATGTGCAAAGAAGTCTCCTCGTGCCTTAGTGAAGGCATCTATCTCCTGCACTATCTGTGTAGTAACAGCGGGCAACATTCTCTCTATCGTCGAGTAGAGCCCACTAAGAATTTCTCTATCTGCACGGAGATCACGGCGGAAGTGGAAGGCCGGATTTAGAAAACATGCGGCTGCATGGATGGGCCTATGGAGTTGGTTTTGCCATCTCCTATCAATGATCTCCCAAATGGGACGATACTTATCATCAACTCCACCATAGACTGATCTAATGGCCTCTTTGGCCCTATCCATGCCCTCATATATGTAGCCCATTGCGGGCTTCTCCCCATCTGCAACTCGTAGGAGAACTAGCAAGGGCTCAATAAACTGCAAAGTGCAAACATGTTTCACAAATAAGTAAGTGTGACTGTCAATGAAAATGAACAAATAAAAGTAAGATATGATTAAAAATTAAAACATAATAAAGAATTAAATGTTACCTTCACAATCTCATCTGCTGGTGTCCAAAACCCTGCCTCATCAAATATGCAATCAGCCACAGCAATCCCTGCAGTGCTTGTAGAAAGGATGAGGAAGACCACTCCTCACTAGCAAACATGCGCCTCAAAGGTGCCCTTGACCGAATCAAGGATTGCAACATGATAAAATTTGATGCAAACCGAGTGATGCCAGGACGAGACAACTCCCTCAACCCCGTGTATTGCCTCATAAGGTTAAGCACCCATGCATGATTGTAAACAAATTTGCAAATGTTTCTTGCTGATTCCATACATGTTTTTATCCATGGGAGCTTGCCAAGATCCTCCATCATGAGGTCAATGCAATGGGCGGCACATGGAGTCCAAAATATAGTTGGGTGCCTCTCCATCAATAATCTACCAGCAGCAACATAATCTGCTGCATTATCTGTCACCACTTGAACTACATTTTCTTCCCCCACATCGGCTATCACCTCCTCTATAGCCTCACATAAGTATGTGGCATTTTTGAATTGGGCGGAAGCATCAATGGACTTTATGAAGACAGTGTCACCTGAAAAAATAAGCAAAACCAAATTACCAATTATTCAATAAATTAAAAACATAAATCAGCCTTATTAAATTATTAATCACTAAATCAAATTCAAATATCAATGTATTAAGGTAAGTACAATTACCTCCAGAGGAAACTAGAAAGTTCAACAACGTCCTATTTCTCCTATCGGTCCAACCATCAGTCATGATGGTGCAACCAATCCTCCTCCATTGCACACGCTGCTCCTCTAATTGTGCTTTCACATCCGCCACCTTTTGAGTCAAAAGTGGGCCCTTTAATTCATCTTCGCTGGGGGCTTTGAACCCCGCCCCACATATGGTTATTGCATCAACCATGTTTTGCCAAAAAGGAGACCTAAAACATGTCATAAAATGAAAAGATTTAAGTTTTTAACTTTAAATTTGAATTCGATAGTGAGATACATCTAAATTCTAAAACAATAAAATTTAAATATAAATTTTAAAACAATTAAACGAAAAAAGAATTACCTGGCTACATGGAAGGGAATGGTGCAGTAGTACCAAAAGTCTGCAATTGTTTTTTTTGCTGCATCGTGTGCATCCTTGTTCCAACCCATGCTCTCAAGCGACGGTTGGGAACCAGGAGTAGTGCGTGGTACAAAATATGAGTCCACCCTAGATTTACGAACTCTAGGGCCAATACTAATACTGCCACTACCACTAGCAGTAGCAGCGCCACCAGCACTAGGAGTACGCATAGGAATAGATGGTGCAGAAGCAGAAGCACTAGCAGAAGCACTAGCACTAGGACGGTATGGAGGCATGGAAGAAGCATCTCCAACAGCACCAAGTCCCTGTCCAACTCCAACACCTGCCAACTCCTCCCTCTGTCTCTTTCTAATTTCTTTTTGCCTTTCAAAATTTTCTAATTGCACCTGCACTTCACGAACAGCCTCAATAGGTGCTAGGGTGCAGCCCACTGCATCATGGATGGGTATGCGTGCAAGGTGGTATTTCAATCTATTTATGCCTCCATGATATATTGTTTTGCAGTATTTACATTTTGCTTCTCCTCTTTTCATTCCGGAAAGATTTCAGCATGTTTCCAAGCAGGGTCTTTTCTGACTGGGGTTTGAGACATTGTGAAAATAATAATATGGTTTGATTTGCAAATGAATGTGGCTGCAATAACAAGTAGGGTTTGTAAAATTATTTAAGTTGCAAGTAGGGTTTGTAAATAAAAATGCAAACTATAAAATTTAAAAACAATGATTTTACAAATTACAATGAATTATTTGTTAAAAAAACACATTAAAATCAAACTTACCTCTTAGATTTGGCTTGGAATGCAATGCAAACTCCTCCCAATCACTAGCAATGAACTTTCAATGCACCTCCTTAGCAGTATGAAGCTTCCCAAATGATATATGACCTTGCTTTTGTTTTAAACACTTTGCTGGTTGCCCTCTCTTCTCCTCCTATTTTTCTTCACAACTCTCTCTTCTCCTCCTATTTTGCCAAAAGAGTGAAATGAAGTTGCTTTTAGGGTTGGAGAGAACATATAGAACAAAAAAAAAACTAACTTTAACTTTTAGTTTTATGTTTTTTTAGTGTTTTAACTTCTTGCTGCCGCGGCCGGGTCACAGGGTCGGGACTCTCCGAGTCTGGGCGAGTCTGGCGAGGGCGAGTCCGGCGAGTCCGGCTCTGGACTCGGCATGTCCGAGTCCGAGCTCCCCAGACTCGGCCAGGCTGGCTCGGCCCGGGACTTGCCGAGTCATGGCGAGTCTGGGCGAGTCTCGTTACAATGGATGTATATGTATGATTTGGGTCCGAGTTAAGAAATGGTGTGGTCTACTTTCATTCCTTTCTACCGCAAGAATGCTTAGTGCCAACCTAATTTGCATTTGCACAATTGAGGTGCATAGCCGACCTTGGAGAATGCTTTTGAGGTTGAAGATGGTATAAACAAGTGTTGAGTTGATGGAGAATTGTGTTGGAAAGTGTGTGATGCGAATTGCAAAGTTGTGAAGTGCAGTGCGAGCTTAATGAATGAGACCACTAGAAGCAATGAGCAGAAGGTGTGTACAATCTTCAAAGAGGCTATGAATGTGTTGGTGATGTCATGGTGGATCTTTCTTGTTGCATTGAGATAGATTTCTCACTGTAACATTGTTCTTTCTTCTTTTCTATAATCTGGCAATGAGCCCTTCTTTCTTTTGGGCAATGAGCCCTCCTGTAGTGAGCCTATTGTATTTGGTGTTGCAATTACTTTATATTGTGAGCTAATCCTCATTGTGGTTTTTCCCTTCTTAGGTTTTTCATGTAAATCTAGTGTTCTATTGTGCATGATGTTGATGTGTTTCAGCTTTTGTTATTTGCTTCCATGCTAA
This sequence comes from Sequoia sempervirens, assembly GCA_007258455.2. Classification (NCBI taxonomy): domain Eukaryota; kingdom Viridiplantae; phylum Streptophyta; class Pinopsida; order Cupressales; family Cupressaceae; genus Sequoia; species Sequoia sempervirens. The sequence goes on along the minus strand of VDFB02075321.1, from coordinate 416,625,392 downwards.
GTCATTCTATAGATTAAGGGTTGATTAAGTTGATGTGGATCTAAATGTTTATGAGGGTTTTGATGTTTTAATGTACAACTGATTCACCCCTCCTCCTCCTCCTCCCTCGCCCCCACTCCCGCATTCAACATCTACATCAATGATCAAGTGGATAAGAGATTTATGTGTACTCTCAAATTTTTTATATGTTGTTTCTATTAATGATCTGCAGATCATCATTGAAATTATGTTTGTAAATTGTTAATACCCCTTCAGGATGGTCCCATAGTGTCGTATTGTGACAATCAGTATTCAAATGAGTAAAAATCCAGTGTTCCATGGCAGGACTAAGCACATTGATATCTAGCACCATTACATTTGTGAGTTAGTTCAACAAGGCTTGGTTGAAGCTGGTATATTGTCTCATTGGGACTAAATTGTTGATTGTTTTATAAAGCCCCTTCCTCATGATCGATTTCAGACACTTTAGAGTTTACTTGGTGTTTTTCCCAATGTTCATTATGAAAGAGAAATAGGATAACTAATGAACATTTTTTTTTGTTTTCCTACAATGTTCATTATGGGAGAGTATGTAGGATAATAAACATTGTTAATAATCAGTTTTTTGCTAACAGAAAGTTATGATTGGTAGCCGTAATTATTTTATTCAGTTTCATATAAACTTGTATAAGTAGCATCTACATCAATGATAAGTGAATAAGAGATTTATGTGTGCAGGTATTTTGTATGTTGTTTGTATTGATGATCTGCAGATCATCATTGAAATTATGTTTGTAAATTGTTAATACCTTCACAATGGCAGATGGCATGTGTGGTCAAACAACACATATGAAAGCAAGAAGCAGATGGCCCTAAAAGCTTCAAACACACAAGGTTGCAATGAAACGTCCAAGATATCTGGCAGTTTCTCACAAAGTGGCTTAAATTTTTTTACTCTTATTTTATTGTAGACCTTCAACCATTGCATTATGGACGTAAATGGTTGGGAACTTGAGAAGATTCCATCGACAGGCACCAAGCCAAGATTCACATCATACTTGTCGGTGGCATTCGGAAATAACTCCTCTAAGAACACGTAAGGCTGGACATATCCAAAGCCCAGCCGATGAAGCAAACCCTTGTCAAGAACTAGGTCCATGGAGTTGGACAGGAACACGGAGACCAATTCAATGTAGTTTAATTAGCGGGATAGTCCAAGAGTAAACCTTTGCCTGCAACCGACTTGACTGCCTCCTCCACACATGTAATCGAAGGAGAAGATGAAAGCCAAGCTTCATTGAGTCATTGGAGCCGAACTCCTTCAACTCCCATTTACTGGGAGTATGAAGAAGCAAAAGTTTTTGATGACAAGGTTCATTTTATCATCAGCAAACACTAGAATGCCTGAGAAAGCTCCCTCATGGGTATAAATAATCGCTTAATCAACAGCTCTAAGAAGATCATTAGGTGTTACTCTTGAAATTGGTCTGGCTACACAATTTTATTCATTAATACCAGGATTTGTTGCCTGCAAAATCTGAAAGAAAGGATAACAAGGCTAAGGTGGCTTATAAGGAGTAATGGGTCAAACATAAAATTTGACAATATGATCTGAGAAGAATAAAGGATTCGTTCCCAGTTGTAACTTGCCTTAAGCAACATATGAATAAACAATAAATTACTCATTAAACTGAATAGAAGGCAAGAAGGTCTTAGACAAGCCAAAAATATGCAAGCCACGTGCAATAAGAAAAGGGAAATGATCATTAAAAAATTAAATGAAAAGAGAAGACTTAATGCCAGTCATCTTGTTCAAGTTTTTTTAGGGTTGAGAATTGAGCAACTAAATGTTAATTTAGTTTGATGTAGTCCTCATTCTGGTTTATTGCCTTGTTTGCAAGAGCATCTGCTAACCTATTTGTTTCCTTGTAGCCATGACTACATTTACCTTCTTTGAATCTTTCCAGCAAGGGCCAGATCAACTGGAAAATATTTTCAATTTCCATGAGCAAGAAGTTTTTTATTTTAGAGCATTGATAATAATCAATTAATCACCTTCCATATGGATTTTTTGAATACCTTCTTTTCTTTGTATAGACAGCCCTATTAGTAAAGTCTAAGCTTCAGCCTTGTTGTTTGTGCCACCTATTAACTTTTTAGAAATAGCTTGTAGAATTTTTTTCACTATTTTGAGAACTCAGCGTATCCCAAAAGGCCCAAGATTTCACCTAGAGACCCTATCAAATTTGAGTTTAATGAAACGATGGGAAGGGGCTTCCCACTAAGTCAGGAGACGAACAGACTTTGCAGCAGGGACAAGCACAGATCCACACACTTTTGGAGGAGATCAAATTTTAATTCTTCAAAATATCACTGTCCCAATTTGAGAATGTCTTGAGACAATTGGATTTTTATAAGACAAAAGCATTAACAATTTGTAAGATAACTGTTTCTATGCTCACCAAAAGGGATTGTAAATAAGAAGGTGCTTTTCTAAAGATTGTGAAGTTTCTTTCTTTCCAAATGATCAGATTAGAATAGATGGAGCTATTTTTCATATACAAAGAAAAGGTAGTCCTTGTGAAAAATAGGCCAACTCTAAAAGTGTTGTCGAATGGAGATGGGAAAACATCTTTGCCAATTTAATTTATTGCACAGCCATTTCTATCACTAGAGGCTAAAATATTGAGGAGGTGGTAAGTGTCTTCAATAGAATTACTACTCAGAACTGATGTAAAAGCACAACTAATCCTACATCACCAAAAAAAGTTTAAATTCGTAGTTTTTTTCAATTTTGATGTGTTGTTGATTTGTAGTTATCTTGTTAGTTTGTTTCACTAAAGAGTGTTATAGAAAGCTTTTAGGTCTGTCTTTGTTTGAGTTTTTAGTGACAGTGTTCTAGAAATATCTTCATGTTGTTTTAAACTTATTTATAGTTTCTTAAAGTCAAAATATCATCCAATGGAGTTGTTGCAAAATAGTGTCAAGAATTATAAGTGCTGAAAGCAAGGTTAATATGTGTGCTAAAGGGAGACTTCAATATATGTTATACCATAAATCGTCTATGGCAGTATTGGGAATTCATTTCTGAATTGTTTCAGACCAAAATGTAGTGGCTGCAAGTCGCTTGTGTCTAAAACCACTTTTGGATGGTAATGAACTGTTATAGCAAAGCATCGGGAGAACTGTGTAATTTCTGCTACAAGGATTATATTTTCTTCTGTTGCAGAACCTATGTATGGTTGCTACAGAAAAATTTTTACTTGTTTTTATTTTTCTTATCAAAAATCATTAGGGAGTTGTTTCAAACTCAAATCAAGAGGTCACATGGATATTTTTGAACCGCTACAGAATAACGGTGAGAGGACTGTGTTTTTGTAGCTACAAGGGAATTACATTTTCTACTACAAAACCTGTACACTAAAATGTTGTTATAGAAGAACCAGGTGTGATATGTTTTAAGTATTTATGTGAGATATCAAGCTACTACAGTTCTATATTTGGTTTGGTTCAAAAAGTTGTTACCTCGAATATTAAAATTAATTTAATATTGGTTGAATAAACAATGTGAAGGTTACTATGGGTCAGGGGTCTAGTTCGATTGACTAAAGCATCTTGTTGCAGGCAAGAGGTCAGGAGGTCTAGTCTCCATCTCCTGGGTACGAGAGGGGGTCTGTCTACCCAATTCCTGCAGTCTAAAAAAAATGTAAAGATTACTATACAAATATAAGTCGTATATATTAAATTAATCATTTAACTTTTGATTTTAAAAAAGAAACTTTCTATGAGAGAATATATTAAAACAAAAATATGCTTTGCTTTCATTCTAATTTTGTCCTTTTCCGAGTGACACATATCAAAGGAATATTGTCAAAAGGCAACTAATCAAATTCCAGACTTTTTTTTTTGACATTACGGCAGTCTTTTTTCTTGATTTTTATGGTGGCAACTACTATTCCTATTCCTGGCCACGATTATTCATTTTCCTAAGACTAACCATTTTGTGTTTTTCATGAACCAGTATATAATCTGTGGGGTTTTTGGAGCTATTTCTTGGCCATTTTCATAGTTGTTCCATTTCGACAAAACCAACATCCAACTGAATCAATGGTTGGGTAGAAACATTGGAGGTGGAGAACAGAAAAATAGAAATAAAAATAATCAGAAGTTTCATAATAGAGCTATTAAATAAAGAGGTTTTTTTAATATTTTGTTTTGGGAAAAAGAGGGAAAAAAAACTTCTATTGGAAGATTGAGAAGAGAATAGATTGGAAACCTCTATGAAAAGGGGTATAGAACTCTGTTAGTGGAATTCTAAAAATAATTTTAAAAACATTAAATGTGTTGATAGTAGATTGTAATTAGGATAATGGCTTTGTTGAAACCTCATTGAGAGAGAAAATGTAGGCTATAGGAGCTGTTATAATAGTTGTAGATAGATATTTTATTTATACAAGTTGTTTGCTGCTACATGCTGTCAATAAATTGATCATAAATTTGATAGCTTTACTCCACTTAAAAGAAATCATCCACAAACTACTCAAAAATATTTTAATTATCAAAGTTCCAACAATAATTTTTCAAATCTCTTTACATCAAAAGTATAATTTTTCATGAATTTATTTCTCTTTAAAATTATTTATCAGTTTCTCAATCTTTTTATAAATTCATAATTGCTTTACAAATTATTCAAACTATACTTTTGTTGCTCTTCTATATTTTCCTATCATTCCAACGTGAAAAATAACATTTTTACAAACACAAGAACAATTGAGAAGATGTTTGAATCCACTTTAAAGTCACTAGAATAAAGAAATATTGGATATGTCATTTCAAATGATTAAGCTAATCTCTATCCGTTCTTTATCTGTCCATCCTTTTTTAAATATTTAATCGTAGTACTACCATCTACAATTATTGATTTTTCCCTTGTCCATCGAGAAACCAAGATTTGATAGTCAAATTCAAATGTATTCTCTTTATTTTTAATAATGCGTGATTAGCTACTTGCACCCAATCATATGAAACTCTACGATTTCCCTTTTATTCAACTTTTCGTAAATGGAAGATATTGCATCTAAATCTAGGGCTATGTGCTTGACAACTTTTTTTTCTTATGCTTTACCATTTGATCAACCCATGAGACAATGGAAAGAGTAAGGGAGGGAAGTGAATTAAAAATCGTTCGAGTGGCAATGAGTTGATGTAAGATTTGTGCCTTTTGAGGGATTATTGTCACTTGCTCTAAAGGAAACAACATTTGACACTTGACCAATGTATGTTGGACATTGCAACAAATGACATGATTTTTTGTGATTTGAATTATTGTTGATTTAAATTATCAGTGAGTAGCATTGAATCAATCACACTATCTATTTCATCAAATTTTTCAAGAGAATAGGTAGGATGGCATACATCTCCATCAAGAATAGAAGATTTCCTAGGAACACATGGAAGGATGATATTGAACTTCTACAACTTGCCAAAGTCGTTAAGATTCAACGAAAATGAGGGCCTATTAGAATGAAATTTACTTTACAATTTATTTCTTTCCAGCTTATCGAAAACCTTTAAGAATTTTGCTTTGAAACTGGTTGGAATTAAAATAAGATTATTTCAAAATCTCAAAGATGGAACATTTATAACTTATAAATAAGTGTTTTAAGCACATAAACATATTATTCGAGTTGGTTCACCTGTATTTGTAATTCTGTTGATTAAATTGAAACTAATAACTTTGTCAAACTTTGCATTGATGTCATGTATATGCAACCTAACAATTTATTCTCTTAATCATTTATTTATGCTTTATCCGAGTTGTCATTCTTTCAAATCTTATTTTTAGCTAATCGGTAGTACTTGTGGTTATGTTTAGATAGTTTGTCTGTTCAATATCTGTGAATCTTAATTGCAAGAAATGATTGTTAACAGTCTGATGTATGTGTATGAAACAAAAATATTAATACACAATCATTTTCATTTATGCAAAAATCTCTCAATGAATCTTGTATAACATGCATATTTGTACATCTTACCCATACTTTTGGTCTAGGGTTAGTTTAGCTTAGATTTAAATTAGTTTAAGATGGTGCTTCCCCCAAGAATCTAAAAAGAGATTCTACCTTACACACCATCCCATTTTGAGTTGTCTTGCAAAAGACATTCAAATAATTTGAGGTGGAGAAAGGAAACACAGTTAAGTGTTATTACAATTTAAGCATGGAAGTGAATGATAAAGCAAGCCTGCTCCACCTGCCAAAAAAAGAGTGTGCATAACATCGCAAGTTTTCCAAAAGTGTGCATGGTGCAAAGAGTGAATAATTCTGCTTATTCTGCCAAACTAAAAAAAGAAAATGTGAAATGGCTGGATTGGCAGAAATTAATAAAAACTTTACATGGTACATGACGTGCAAAAGGGTTTATTTAATCAGCTCAAAAACAAAGAGAAATGTAAGTGCAAAAACATTGGGAAATGGAACTTGTCTACATAGGTTCATGTGGTAGAATGTCCCCTTGATCCATCTAGCAACATTAGCAAAATATTTCAGAAGAGGAAGGCAATGAGAAGTTGGAGACATTTTTTATTGCAAGTATTATAAAGAACATGAAGAGGAAACAAGGTTACATTTCAAATAATGAACAGTTTGGTAATAACCCTAAAGTTTGCTGCTCAAATTGGAGAGATAATGGACTGCCAGTTCCGGTTGTGCTAGGGCCAAATTTGTGATAACGACAGTTTCACCCAAATCCAACAGTTCAATAATGACCAAAAAGAATGCTGTCTCTTCCAACTCCCTCACAAATGCATGTGACAACAGCAGTTTCACTCAGATCCAAAAGCTTCAATAACGGCCAAAAAAGTATTCTCTTCCAACTTCCCACCTGCTTCGATGTGTTGTAGTGCATTTTATCTCTGGCTGTTGTATATCTGATATGGTGGTTGCATTTGAAACAAAGAATAGTTTCATCCTGCAAAGTGGCCGTTTTGCCCAAATCCAGTAAGTCCTGTAACAGACCTTGATGGTTGAGGATCCCCTAATACACAAGGGATGCCTCCTCTAGTTAAATGAAGACATGGCCCATTGTTGACACAGGTGTGTAGGAAGTGAGTAGCATGTGAATTTGATAGTTTTTATGTTGATGAAAGTAATAAAGTTCAAAGTAGCATAGCAATAGTTGATTATAGTAAACACATTTCATACCGTGCTCTTTAAAAATGCCCAAATTGAGGAAAGAAACAGTGAGAGTGATTATTTTAAACTTCCAAGCTTCTTTTCTCCATGCTTGGATTTTGAGGTTGAGTCGAAAAAAGCAGCTAAGAAGTTTCAGATAATCATTTCCTTTTCTTCCCTCAATTTGGGCATTTACAAAGAGTACAGTATGAAATGTGTTTACAATAATCAACCATGGCTACACTATCTCTGAACTTCATCTCACTTTCATCAACACATAAACTATTGAATTCACATGCTACTCACATTCTACACTCCAATACCTACAATGGGTTTTGTCTTTTTTTAATGAGTGAAGGTGTCCCCAGTGTATTAAAGGATCCTCAATCATCAAGGTCTGTTACAGTTCCACTGTCCAACAATGTGGCCGTATTAAAATAGAAAAATGCTATCCATTTCATTCTCATTTATTGATATTCACTACATTGGTTTTACAAGCAAGAAATTTGTGTATTTTCCAAACAACATAGCCATGCCTTTCTAGATGAATCTAACCTCGAATATTTCGTGTATAAAATTATATATAAAATTATATCAAATTTTATACAAACTAAGGATCATCTAAGCCACACTTTCCTAGTCACAGTGGAAGGTGCATTTTGTCAAAAACAATAGCATACATGTGTCAAAGAAAATGCGATATCTGTAATCCAAATAGACACTGGAAATGCAAGCATTCAAACTTGCCTTACCTAACATTAAGTTTCTTAACCGTTTGGTAGAAACAAATGTCAGCATTATGGCTTTGAATATTATTCTTCACATGCTGTGTAATCAAAACCAAAATGCAGGAACACAAAAACAGAAGTTACAAATGGATTTAGCATGCAATTAAGCTACAAATAAGAGGGACACGGTTGGTGATTTTGCAACAAAACTTCACTGAAGCATTCTGAACTTCAATTTGTTTATTTTCGAGTTTACGCAGTCCATAATCTTTCTCTAGCCCTTTGGAAATAAATCCATGAATCAAAAATGAAGTAAGCTGTATGCCATTATCCAAGAAAGCTGCACAAGAATATATGAAGCATGAGAATGCTTTCAAGAAAATAAGAAAAATATGAGTGCAGAATCTTTTAAAAACATAAAAACTCTTAAGTCAAAAATTTCAGCCATTAATAGTTCAAACAAAACAGTGTGTATGAAATCTTACCAAGAAGAGTGTGATGGATGCAAACATTCCTTCTTGAAGAAGTGTCCCATGACCGCCAAATTCTTCCTCATCAACTTTCAACACAAGAGCATAATATACATAGATAATGCCTGAAGACAACAATAAAAATCTGAAAGGAGACGCATAATTAGGATTATTTAACATGGCAGCACAAGAAAATCCTAATTTGCTTTTACTATTCCAAAAAAGAAATAATATTATTGTCTATTATAAATCTAGTTTAACAGAAATAAGTTAATAACTATATGTGAGCCAGCAGAATTGATATTCTGAACAGCTCGCCAAGTAGTTAGTTCTCTATTCTGTATTTTGAAGCATGGATGCAAAACTTTGAAATACTATTGACTTGCAAGATATATATCAAGGAAATATAACATTGCCAAGAATATGAAGAATGCATCTCCAGAATAGGCCATTGCACTTCAATGAAAAATCAGAAATGTGTTATCTAATTCTCATAGAAACTTGCTCACACTCTTTGCCAGAAATTCAAATCAATGAAATCATTACATCAATCTACATCAAGAATACAACCAGAAGGCTCGTCGACTCAACAATGGGGAGACATTTTTTTATTTTCTCAAATAGCCATAGATTTTTGTATCAACCCAGAGCAGGGAATGTTACTCTTATCCAGAAAACATAAACCATAGCATCCATGAATCTTGAGAAACAGGATATAGAGTTACAAAATTAATGTCTATCACATTAGTTTGAATCCTATCAAGTTACCTCTTTATAAACAAGTTCGCAAAACGATCAAGAGTTTGTAGTATTATTACTTAGCAATTGCAATGAGTTATCTGACAGTGCAGAAGTTGAAAGTTGTCATTGAACCTATATGGAGCAAGCAATGGCTTTTCAGCCATATCTACACTGTATCTTAATAGAACCTGATGATCCTATGCCAATAGTCAAGTCTGTTAATTGAAGTTTGCACCCTTCTGGTACATTAGATATGCTAATAGCCTAATGCCATGTTTTGGAACCGAGTCAAAAGACTCAAAAGTATGAATCCTAAAAGATGGTACCAGAAGATCCTCAAGAGAAACGAATCAGAAAATTACAGGTAGATAAAGCTTTCATATTCAGTGTTTGAAATTTGTTTGAACCACAAATTCATGAAGAACAGAAACACAATGCTTTGACAAGGCATTGGAAGAGGAAATATAAGATTCCGAAATCGTAAATGATGCATGGTAGGCAATGGCAATGACAAGGATGCATTTAATGATTTAAAGCATAGTTGCAAAACTCACAACCCAGCAAAACTCGCCAGATCCAATTTTGACTTGGACATGGCAAAACTTGGGAAATCAAATAAATACTGAAATTCATTAACTCAGCAAAACTTGGTGAGTTATTTTTGCAGCTGAGTAAATTGCACATTAACTTGGACCCAAAATTAACTAGTGAGTTAGGTGAGTACTTGTCAAATTTTGAAACTATGAATTAAGGTACTAAAAAGAAGTTAGAACTTAAAATATTCAGTGTGAAAGATCTTGGAATGCCTCTCTACCGTCCGGGTGTTGACATTTTAAGGAAAGTAGATAATATCTTTAGTTGACTAGGAAAATATGGACACGACTTAAAACATTCAATATGCTTGAGTGAATCCTAACTTGGTTCACTTTGATGCCAGTCAAAAATTAACAGATATATAACACACTGTCAATAATTAGCAAGACAGACTCATTTATTTTAACTGCCACGATACCTGATAATTCACTATATTATTAGAGAAGTAAGACAACTTAAGGATACTCCAAATCACATTGAAATGCTGCTGAAAAAATCAAATGATCAGCTTGGAAGTTTCAAATAATCATTTCCTAACAAAGGATATTACGTGGTATACAGGATTATATTGGGCATGGATGATACTGACATGGGATGTCTACATCAAGCTAGACTTTCAACTTGGACTTGAGAACCATACCATGGTCTAACAAAATGTGGGTTACAGTGCGCTGGCATCTTTATAGAACCTGAATATAAAGCAGGAACAAACTTGGTATGTGAGGCAATTTTCCACAAAGAATTCTAAAGCACATTGACATACAACAAAAGAAACCTTCTACTACTTTCTATGATAATCCAAGTTGCATTTAGCATATAGAGGTGCATCATTGATTTAATATAGAGAATGTCTAAGATGGGCTATTGAAAATGTCATGCGGCAGACAAGGCTCATCAAACCACTTTGCAACAATCATAAAAGCACCCTTCTAATGCATGCATAAATCCTGCTAAAAGGATGTCATCAAGCAGCTAAAGTTTCTAAAAGACAGGATCTATTTATGCTATTTGAAGTTTCTATAAAAGAAGGTTACTTGTGTCCAAAGCTAACTTTCCATCTTTCATATATAGCAACCTATTATTTACTTAGTTTTACTAGCCATTACCAACTTACGTGGGTCAAGTACTGGAATTTTATGCAGATGGAATAAACTATAATGTATTCCAAACCTAATTTTTTTCACAAGCGGATTTTCTTCAGTTTGATGTCTGTTTCCTATCTTTTTCTACTGCCTTTGGCAATTTTCTGCTGGTTTTCTGATACATGATGTGTTTAACCCTTCGTACAAGCATTTTAAAGCATCCCTTTGACCCTCGGGTAATATTGTGACATGACATGTAAGTTTTTCTGTTCTAAGGATTCCCAATTGTCTTTCACTTTGACCCTCAAAATATATTGTGACATGACCTGAAATTTTTTCTGTTCTAAGGATTCCCAATTCTCTTTCACAAAAATCATGTTTAGCTCATTCTTTTGCAGATTATATAGGTAGGGCAATGTCATTGACAAGTAATAACTAATAGAAGCAATGTTAAACTTTGCTGTCAGAAGTCCTGTCTCTTGGAACCAAAAAAAATGAATCATCCAATTTTATTCTATCTTTTTTTCTTCCTCTTCCTAATGATAAATCATGGAGTATGATCCAAAACATTGACACAAAAATCACCTATAGAGTTATTACCAGAAGCACTCTATCATTAACATGGACTGTAGAAATTTCATGTCCATTACTAATTATATCATATACTAAACAGAGTCAGCATATGAGCAGGGCCATTAATTCAGTTGTGATCCCCTCATTCTTTGGATGAGAAATCTATTATCTTAAGCACATGAACTACAGATTATCTTTCTTTTCTATCAATAATTTATTTAGGCAGAATGCTTGAACATTATAGCTGCTAGCATATGAGCAGTCCTTAAGTCAGCTATAATCCCCTTGGTCTTCAGATGGGGAATCTTTTTACTTTTAAGCACATCAACTGCGAACTGTCATTTTTTTCTATCATTAACCTTTCTGGACAGAGATTCTGAATACTAATGCTGCTTCCTTTTACCCCTTTCAAGGAATGTACATTTTCATACGTGAAAACTGTTTCATGTCATTTCATATATATTAAATTGGACAATGAAACTAACGCAAATAATTTGCAGTTTAATAAAGATCCCATTAATAGTCTAAGATGACAAACTATCCAGTGCAGTCAGTTTCTAGCTGGTTCAAATGCAAGAAATGTTGGATCAGTTCATTGACTCACAAGTTAGTGTTTAGCAATAACATAGATAGAAGTAAAGAAGCCAGATAATTTGCCTTACAGTTATAATCACTTTGGCTAGCTGAAACTCAACAATTATAAATTTATATCTTAAACAGTAAAATCTCATAGCAATCTGTAATATTTTTCCTTTTAAGACAACTAGCTTTTTTGGATATTAGATTTAGTAGATTGAGAAAAACAGCTTTGTCATGTGTATCTTATTACATTTGAATGTCAATACAGTACACAGCCATTCTTCGTTGTCTGACCAACGATGGTGAGTGATGTCACTAGTCAGATTTTGGTTAGTAATTATAGGCATTTGTGTTTAATACAAGTGGGTGTTGAACAGCTGTCCAACTGATGCACTTTCATGGCCAACTTTATGTTTGTGACAACAAAATGTTGAGGGAGCTGCATTGGTTATTTTCCTGTATGTATTGTTGTCCATATACTGGAGATTTGTACAATGCATGGTATATAATATATACACCAGGTTCTTATTCTTATATCCAAGTTATTCTATTTATAAATGTTTCATTCTGGTTTGATTGTGCCTATTTTTTCATATTGCTATGGTACAGCTTCTAATCCATATGTAGTGTTAATCAATGCTAAAAATCTTTAGTAATTAAGGATGTGCTGAAAAAAAAGGTATTGGTATTAAGAACATACACAACTATCCAAATAGCACCAACTAAGGGAATAACACCCCAAATAAGACCACATATAAGTGCAATGGCTTGTCGAATCCAGTGCAGCACATCTCCTAATTGGTCCTGCAGATTAAGATGATTGTTAAAATTGGATACAGAAATTAATAGATTGCCAACAACCAAAAAGTGACCATAAGTTAAGAAGAAAGTAAGCATGGTTGATTAACAGCAAATAGCTACTATCTTGCTCTCTTAACTTTATAGCATATAGTCATTGGAATATTAAATATTAATCTACAATCCTGTCATCAATCATCAATACTGGAAAATTCCTTAAGAACAGCTACATTGAAATTTCAAATATATTTCACGCTTCAATAACATCTTTCAACCAGTTGTGTAATTTTTGTCAGCGGAGTTATTCAAAACACTAAGTAAAGACTGTTACAGGAGGATAAAGGGAAATAAAGATACATCAGATCACTACCCATATTGATTATTAAGATTAAATAAATCTCTCTAAACTCTCTCTTCTGGTTTGAAAATCTTCTATTTTTTATGGCTGGACACACCTTACTTGTATTGAGTGCTTATTAAGGATTCTTCTTTGAAGATAAGTAAGAACTTTTGGAAGTACTCAGTGTCCGCATGTACAATAGGAGAAAAAACTTTTGGAAGTGCTCGGCGTTCACATGTACAGTAGGAGCCAAATATGACAAAGCGGCAGATGCACTCAAGATACTGATCAGGTCAGGTTTGTAAATATTAAAATTTCCTTAGCTTAAATTGGGTTGTATTGATGCTCTCCATAGAAAAAAGGTTCAATTTGATAAAACCTTCTCTAAATTAATAAGAAAAGATAGTCCAATATCCATGTTACTTACAGCAAAGTTAATGATAGTAGCCTCTGAAAATAATGCAGTATTTTTAATATTGCTTATGCTAATATTTCTAAATATTTTATAGATTGGAAGTTCCTATGCATACATTCCAGTTGAGTTTCATTAGAGCTAAGCAGAGTTTAGACTCTTCAAAGAAGGTAAAATGGTTGTGCCGAAGCAAACAAAATTGGAGGTGGTGTTTCACAAAGCCTTGTCTAGGTATTTGCCCTTACAAATCTCCAAATATATTACAAGCAAATGCTGGTGTTTTTCCAGTGAATGTTGCAGCTCATAGGGTCTATCAACATTTTCTTCTTTGACAGCTACTCTTTAAATTTCTACAAGGTCCACTAGGAGGACTTCTTTTCCTTCTACCCAGTGTTAAGTGCCCATGACAGAAGCTTAAATGCATGATGAAAGCAGAAGACTCGTCAGCAAGCTTGGATTACTCAAAGACAGCCACATGATTCAAGATCCTGTGGGTAGAATAGAATGACCATTGTCCTCCCTAACAGCAGATCAGAGCTCATAATCAACACTATATTTCTCATTTTTTCACTCCCACAAGGTGTTCTCATCTTGCATGTTGAGAAGTTCTTCTTCAGTCCTTGTCGCGATAGTATTTTGGTGATAGTTCCGATATGTCCTACTAGTCAGAGATGCATTCCACATGACAATCTCAAGGACATCATCTATCAACATTCAGTGAATAGCATATTCAGGTGTTGTTAGTAATTGTTATTCATCCTCAACATTGGTTCTCTTGACTCTTGACCATTGTATAATTTATGCATGATGTCTTTCATTTTGGGGTTTACAATACCTTTTCAGTTTTCTATTTTAGTTAAAGCTGTCTGCTGTATTTTTTTTTAAATGGAACTTGCATTTCGTACTCCCTCCACTGCTTTTACTTCCTGATGTACTTAAAATCCCATTGCCCTATTTTGGTCATTTGTGTGCATGAATATCACTTTTATCAGTGCCACCAAACTCTCAATTTAGACATTTGTGCATAGATACTAAATTTTGTTCTTGCAATGATATGTGATGGATGCTGATTTTGATATTTTTCTTCTGACTCCTGAAGATTTCTGTTGCAATTGATCAAGGTGTCAGCTAAGATTCTATGATCTGCAAATCTTCTGCTTAGTTGTGACCTGTTCAGCCCACTATTAATTCGAGTGTCAGCACCAAGACTTATACCCATGACACCAGTGCTGGATCCTTCATGCATTAATGCCCATCACCACATGCTATAACACATTATGTCCCACAATTTAGCATGTTGGACCCTGGAAGGCTCCTAGAATCCAGGTCAATAATCTACCTGGTTCTTTATAATGTGATAGTTTCCCATTCCCCCCAGAATAACAGATGGATTCTTCAACAGTATTTATATCTTACTGATTTTCATGAGATTCAGCCCATATCTTCCAAGTTTTCTATACTAATTATATGGGAATAAGGAGGTTTCTTATTTGAGTAAATCTTTTTTGAGGCAAGGGATCCAAAGTTGATGCAGGGGCTCTCATGGGGCTGTTAAAATGAGTATTGGACCTGAGTACATCTTTTGTTAATCCATTCTAATCGACATCATCCGAAACACACGGTATGTGTAAGGCATCTTCATAAAAATGTTTCTACTCGCCCTTCTGTACATCATATGTGTGGTGTCTAGCAACACAGAAGTCTTTTTATGAACTCTTTAACTTTTATGAGGCTTTAGTCATCACAAAGGTATTCCTTTACGGGCTCCCAAATGACTATATTTTATAGTGTCTGAAAGGGAAAAACCCAGATTCAGAAACTCCTTCAAGTGTTACACATATGGAGTTCTTGAAAAGGGATTTGAGGAAAAATGATAGATTCTAGAGGACAAGTACATCCTTCCTTTTTCATCTACCATTCCTTGTTTAGATTGCTTGGAGGGGAAAGCCCACATTCATTAACTTTTTCATGTGTTATAGAAATAGGTTCTTGAAGGAGGATTTGCGGAAACAATGATAGATTCAAGAGGGTATATTCCCCTCCTTTCCTATCTGAATTGACCAAAAGTCCTGGCTGTTGGTATTTACATCAAATTTCAGGAGCTACTGCAAACTTTCCTCCATCAATAAAGCAGGATTACACCCGAATTCCAAAATCCTCCAAAAATAGATACCAGAGCTAGGTCTATTCACTGAAATTTTGGCAGCTAGGTCAGCTGCTACTGGATAGAGGAATCCTATCAAGTGATCATTATTTCTTTACTCAAATTTCAACTCAGAAGAGTGGGGAGAAGAAATCCTTGCAATTCTGTGCTGTCCATATAATCCTGCCTCCCATGTCAACCGTAACCATCCCAACTAGCATAATGATATAACAGCTGATATACATTTGAATATGTAAAGTCAACAAGGCAAAAACTAAAATCAAAACAAAACAGCCGCTAAATAATCCAGAATGCACATTTACTGATGCCATTAGCTGAATATCGGCCTCTCATATGCAAGTGATATCATAGCATCTGATATACATTTGAATATGGAAAGTCAACAAGGCAAAAACTAAAATCAAAACAAATCAGCAGCTAAATAATCCAGAATGCTCATTTACTGATGCTATAAGCTGAAAGTATACATTACGCCAAAGAAAAATATAATTCAAGCTTCTCATTGATCAAATGCTAGACTGTATAATTGGAAGTACGTCAGAAATTTACATTAGAACAGATTTACGATTCCAACTAGCACTACTAAATTATGTAATTCTAATAAATCGAGCAATTCACCTCATTCGAGTCTTACTTGTTATACTTTGGCTAAGTCAAAGAATGTTTAAATCTGCCTATTTAACGAGCTTGAGATCCCAGTAATCCTAAAACTACCTATTTCTCTGTTGAGTTGCTGAACACGCAGTCAAACCTGTTGATCTTCACATAATACCTTAATGGAGATTCTCAACGTTCCAATCAAAAGACTTGATTAATCCTAACTGACTATTCTTCCATTTTAGGGTTTTCTCAAATACCATCCCAATTTCAAACCTGTGATGCGGCTCATCTTTAACATAGCTTATAATAAACTGGGCAGTCTTAAGAGTATAACCCATATTCATATCCCCGTCACTTCAATCAGGAAACCCACAAATCTTCAACATAAGGAGAGACTGTGGTTAAATGTGGATTCAAGTCTAACACATGTTTACAAATCTTGCTAATATGGTCCAAACTTAGCCCACGAGATGATCCAATCCAAATCAATCGAGAAACAGGACAAACGTATTTAAATTTACAATCAACCGAATTCAGCCAATATTTTACCTGCGTTTAAAAACAATACTTTATACCAATTAAGGTGTCGGGTAAAGACAAACAGGAGAAACGGAATTAAAAGCTTGAAGAGACAAGGAATACTGAATACCTTATCCCAAGAAGCCTGTGGATCCAACAATTTGGAAAAGGAAAAAGGTGCAACATCTCCATTGTGCTGCTGTTGATGAAGCTTCGCTGACTTCAAAGATGTTGATTTTTCTTTCATGTTGCCTACTACCAAAATCGATTTCCACACAGCCCAACAAGCCTTCTGAAACAGATTCACTTTCCCAGCATCCCTGCCTTCCTACACAAATTGCACTCGGCTATCGACAATCGGCCAGGAAAAAAGGAAGCAGCGAGAGAACTAGTATTTTTTCTTCAAGGGATAAAACCATGCGCTTTCAAAGGTTTTACCAAAAACTATAAATAGGGCTATTAATATGTATAAAACAGATCTAGGACATTAGAAAAAATCTAACCTTAAGCTCCAAAAACCAAGCGGTCGGCCTATTGCAGCCGATCAAACAACAGTTAATCGGTAGTAATCTCTAAACATAGCATAAGACCCTCATTAGAATGCTATATTGCCTAGTACTATTGGGCAGATGCTTGTTTGCTTTCGACAGGGCCCTGGCTTCTGTTCGAGTGCAGAAGCATTGGTCAGACGTCTTAGTGGGGATCTGGTTATTAAATTAATTTAAGTATTTAGGTGACAGGTTGCATTTGGAGGCATTCTACAACATAGCAGGAACGAAATCGCTTTGTGAGCACCCTAACTGAAGTTAAAGGGAAGCATGTAACATGTTTGACCTTGAGGGATTCTGTATTTGTTTTAATTATATATTTATTTACTTAATAAATATTAGACTTTATTCGTCCCTAAGGTTTAATTATAATCTGCACCTTTTCCAACTACTGATTTTGTTATCTTTTATTCATATATTAATGATTTCACAAATATATACGTTAGTGGCTATTTTCCATACAAAATTGTATGTGTAAGACATTAAATTAGATATAATATAACATGTTACAGGGGGATGCCATAGCCCATAGCCCACATACAGGCTCACCGGTCAACCGCGAGAGTGGGGGGTTGAACCCAATACCTATGGGGAGCAAACCCACAACTCAAGCCAACTCCGCTAACTTTCACATTTTGATTTTATCATTTTTCATGAGCATATTTATGTTCATAAAATATGGAGTCGAAACTTTCAATTGCATGTTTCTTTTATTGTTTTCATTTGTTTTAATTGGAGAAATCAAACACGAGTTGTAGACAATCAAAAATAGGAGTTGCAAAAATTTGAAGCTTTTTTTTTGTGGGTTTAGACATGAAAATTGTGATTTTGTATCATTCTTTTGTTGGTTTTTGTAGAAATGATTCTCATGTGTTTTTAAATGCTTGCAAAAGGTGGATTTCATTTTGAGTTAAAACATTAAGAAATTACCAAGTTGATCAAATCATTTCCTACATATTCCCATGAGAAAAAGGCATGCATGCAAGCTTACAAAATAATCACAATGCAGATATCAAAGACATGCCAAAAAAAATGTACAAGATATACCTTATGACAACTCTCAAGAGGGGAAAATCTAACCTCCAAAAGCATCCACACTCAACGTATTATTCGGCAATGAAAACATTACAATACACTTACAAGTCTCCATGTATACTTCTGAAACATCAAACTCCCCCAATTCATCTTCAGGGATTTTTTTAGTGGCAAATCTTCGCCAATTGGTGAATTGTTCATATTGACCAAGTTGAAATTGGCGAATTGTTCATATTGGCCAAGCCAAAATTGGCAAATATATTGCAACCAACAAGGTAGCCAAATCACCTGAATTTTACGAATTATCAGTCCAATGCATTTCAATTTTCCATCAATTTATTTTATAAGGCATATGTAATTAATAGTTTCGCCATAATAAACTATGTGTTTTCAACGAACTAATTAATATTTTTGCCTGGAATCTCGTAAGAATGTATTAAATCGCCCACATATTCGTCAATACTATTAAAATGACATTGTGTATTAGGACACATTCCACCAACATCATTAAATCTTCATTGCATGTGAGGACCCATTTCACCAATAAAATTTACAAATAATTTTATATGAGGACCCATTTCACCAATAACATTTAAAAATGATTTCATTTGAGAACACATTTTGCCAATTACATTAAAAAATAATTGTGTATGAGGACACATTTTTCCAATACTATGATAAATCAGTGCGAATCGTAGGGTCATAATCGCTTTGAAAATTACAACATATGTGTTTCGTTGAGGTTTGATTCACCCAACATTCAAATGTATCAATGTATAGTGACGTGGGATTCGCCAAATTTTTACTCTACCATTTAAAAATCCTACATAATTCACCAAATATGGATTGATATAAATACAATTGAAACTCTGATTTATTTTTACACATTTTGTTAAGTTATGGACTTATGGGCTCTCGATTAGAAAGTTGGAACCTTGATCATAGGCAAGTTACAATCTTACAACTACAGGCATTGTTGCATTAACAAATAGCGAGTCAATGAAAACCTAAAGGTAAGTGATCGTTTCTTCATAGTGTTATAAGATTTTTTTCTCTTTGTCATTCTTGCTATCGACAAGGCCCTGGCTTTTGTTCGAGTCCAAAAGCATTGGTCAAAGGTCTTAGTGGGATCTGGTTAAAAAATTAATATAAGTATTTAGGTGACAGGTTGCATTTGGAGGCATTCTACAACATAGTTGGAACGAAATCGCTTTGTGAGCACCCTAACTGAAGTTAAGGGAAGCATGTAACATGTTTGACCTTGAGTGATTCCATATTTGTTTTAATTATATATTTACTTAATAAATATTAAACTTTATTCATCCCTAAGGTTTAATTATAATCTGCACCTTTTCCAACCAATGATTTTGTTATCTTTTATTCATAAATTAATTATTTTACAAATGTATACATTAGTGGTTATTTTCCATACAAAATTGTATGTGTAAGTAATTAGATTAGACATAACATAACATGTCATGGTAAATTTTAGTTATGTTGATAGGATTCATAATAGTTGCTAACTTTCGGATTTTCATTTTATCATTTTTCATGAGCATATTCATGTTTATAAAATATGGAGTCAAAACTTTCAAATACATGTTCTTTTTATTATTCTCATTTGTTTTAATTTGAAAATTCAAATACGAGTTGTAACAATCAAAAATATGAGTTGCAAAAATTTGAAGCTTATTTTTTGGCGGGTTTAGACATGAAAATTGTGATTTTGTATCATTTTTGTGTTGGTTTTTGTAGAAATGATTCTCATGTGTTTCTAAATATTTGCAAAGGGTGGATTTCATTTTGAGTTAAAACATTAAGAAATTACCAAGTTGATCAAATCATTTCTTACATAATCCCATGAGAAAAAGCATTTGTGCAAGCTTACAAAATAATCACAATGCAAATATCAAAGACATGCCAAAAAATTATGTACAAGATATACCTTAGGACAACTCTCAAGAGGGAAAAACCTAACCTCCAAAAGCATCCACACTCAACGTATTATTCGGCAATGAAAACAATACAATACGCTTACAAAGTCTACATGAATACTTCTAAAACATCATACTCCCCCTTCATCTTCCATGTGTCCAAGCATGTAACCAAACATCTCATTTCATGCTTCACATAAACACTCAACAAGAGAGCTCAATACAATGACAACCAAGTCAAACAACCAACTAGCCAACAAGTCAAATAATCAACCTTATGACGTAGTTCAGATTTCAAATGTCTTATCAAATAGATGAAATTTGTAGCTAACAAAATGAGGAACCAACTTCAATTTCATAATCTCATTTCATTGTGCAAACTCACAACAAATTTAGTCACCGTTTAAATTTTACAAATAGGAATCAAATTTCATCAGTCTACAATTTTCAAACATAAAAAATAATTCTATTTGTTTTCAAAATAAAGATTTGCCCTGTTTAATCTGTTATCGTCTTTATCAAATTTTACTCTTCAAAATTGGCATCACCTCTTGTATCAGCCTTTTTATAGACAATGATTCTTATTTTCCTTGGTTAATTCTATTCTTTGTGCATCCCCTATTCTTCCCAATTTTTACGTGGCAAATTCTCTAGCTTCTTACTATCCACTCTTCAAATTTATGTGTTGCCTTCTTCCTGCACACCATTTCCTACCTTTGTTTTGCCAAAACTATGGTAATTTTGTTGTTGTCCACCATTTCCCATGCACCCCTTTCCTTCCTATAGCTGCACTTTGATTCTCTTATCATATTTTTTTCCTGGACTTCATATGTTGTTTCCCTTTCAAATTTCCACACCCCTTATCAATGTATGTTTATGTTTGCTTTGATTACTTTTTTCTTCACATAATTCTACCTCCTCTCATCTCCACGCTACCCCTCCATCTTCTTGGTTGCCTTATCTTCCTATTCTATGTTGTGCGCCCTTATTTTCTTTGTCTTTTGTTGTTCAATAAAAAAATCAAACTCTTCATGTGCCCCTCAACCTTCTACGCCTTCTCTTAATCTCTCCTTTTTTTGAGTTTTTAAGCATTCATGAAACTCAAAGATAATAATTTGAATTTTTAGGTAACTAACATAGAATTTTATTTTCATGGATAACTAGTTGGAAAAATTTGGGAATTTAAAGATAATACATTATTCAACTTTGACACTTGAGGAGTGTCACGAGTGTCGATAGGCAGAAAATGCAAAGTGCTCCAAAAAAAATTCCTAAACGTGTGTTATGACCCTCTCAAGTATTTTCTCCAACCCTGACTTTCCGTATTATTTTTACGACATTAATGGTGAAATATATGACTTTGATGCACATTCGACATGGTACCTCCAATAATGCCCTTGCAAAAGGATTCTACTATAACTCTTACAATTTTTTGGGAATAAATTTCACAAAATTACCTATGAAGTGTCGAAATTGCAAACCAACAAAAGTTTAATTCTTGCAATTCTTTGCTAACTCTAAAGTTTTGTGATGCCAAGAGATACCAATGACCACCAAACTAAAACAAAACTGAAAACCAAACCTGAAAATGTTCTTAGGTGACGTTGATTGCCAATCTGCCTGGATGCTCCTACATTAGACATGTCGGGTAGGAATTTTTGTGAGTAGGACTCACAAAATAGAGTTGGGTAATAGAACTACCCTTTTAGATTGTAAACAACTTGTAGCAAACTCCATCAATGAATTAGGTTGAGAGAATTTCTTCTTCCGCCTCTTCCAACATTTTGTCAAGACATGCGCCATCTTCCTTCAACAATGTTGTACTCCATTCTTCCTTCCCCTTGTGGACTCATGTCCACCATGAACCAACCTCCTCTACCAAATACTCTCCACTCTCCTCTCCTCCTTCGTGGGATCCAATCCATCACAGAACAACCACCTCCACCAAGCATTGCCTACAACATCCACTACAACTCCAATATGCAAATATGTATTATCTAGACTCCAATCTGAAACCACATCAAAACTTGATTTTACTACCTCATGAAAATTGAAAGTTTCCATCTGCATACTCTCTTCTTTCTCTACATCCCCTTCTAATTTCACCAAATTAGATAAATAATCATAACAAAAATTTACTTCATTCTTTTCTACTGTTCCAACTTCCTTTTCATCATCCTTCACTGCAACATTCTTGCACTCCATCGCTTCACCATCTTCAATCACTGTTGTAGAACTTGCATCCTCTTTCCCATTATTTTCTTCTTCTTTTTTCTTGCCTTCCTCATGGAATGTCTTTGCTATAACTTCTTCATTTACTTTGGTAGGGGCTGCTCTCACATCTTTCTCTTTCCATCTCGGGCTGCAACACTCATTTCTTTTATTCTTCTTTCCACTGTCCTCTTTCTTCTTCCAAATTAAAGATTTCCCTTGTTCAATATGTTATCATCTCTATCAATTTTTTCTCTTCAAAATTGACATCACCTCTTGTATCAGCCTTTTCCTGGACAATGATTCTTATTTTCCTTGGTTAATTCTACTCTTTGTGCATCTCACATTCTTCCCAGTTTCTACGTGGCAATTTCTCTAGCTTCTTACTATCCACTCTTCAAATTTATGTGTTGCCTTCTTCCTTCACACCATTTCCTGCCTTTGTTTTGCCAAAACTATGGTAATTTTGCTATTGTCCACCATTTCCCATGTGCCCCTTTCCTTCCTATAGTTGCACTTTCATATTTTATGTTTAGACTTCATTTGTTGTTGCCCTTTCAAATTCCCACACCCCTTATCAATGTATGCATGTTCTACTTTGATTGCTTTTTTTCACATAATTCTACCTCCTCTCATCTCCATGTTGCCCCCCCATCTTCATGGTCACCTTATCTTCCTATTCTATGTTGTGCACCCTTCTTTTCTTTGTCTTTTGTTATTCAATATTAAATTCAAACTCTTCTAATGCCCCTCAACCTTCCACCCCTTCTCTTAATCTCTCATTTTTTTGAGTTTTTAAATCATTCGTGAAACTCAAAGATATAATTTTAACTTTCAAGTAACTCACATAGAATTTTAATTGCATGGATAATTAGTTGGAAAAAAATGGGAATTTAAAGACAATTCATTATTTGGATTTGACACTATCGAGAGTGTCACGAGTGTCGGTAGGTAGAAAATGCAAAGTGCTTTGTTTTACCTGAAAATTGGCCCAAACGTGTGTTATGACCCCCTCAAGTCCTTTGCAAAAGGATTTCACTCCAACCCTCGTAAAATTTGAAAATCTAAACTTTTCATAAACCGACAACACATTTTTTATATTAATGACACAAATTTACAACATTAATTTCACTCAAATGGTGAAAGGTATGACTTTGATTATTTTTGCACATTCGACATGGTACCTCCAAGAATACCCCTACAAAAGGATTCTAGCTCTTACAGATTTTCAAAAATAAATTTCACAAAACTACCTATGGAGTGTCAAAACTACAAACCGACGAAAGCTTGATTCTTGTAATTCTTTGCTAACTTTGAAGTAATGTGATGCTGAGAGATTCAAATGACCACCAAACTAAAACAAAACTATATACCAAACCTAAAAAACAATTTAGGTGATATTGATTGCCAGTCCCCTGGATGCTCATGCGATTTCTTTTATAGATTCAAACTCACACAAAACAACCAAGTGGGTAGGACAAAATCATGAGTAAACAAAACCATTCACCCCAACATTTACCTTTTGGTACCAAGTTTTTCCAATATTAAATATTTCTTAACGTGCAACCCACAAATAAAATATCTAACTAATATCACATACAACTTTACAAGTGGGCCCAAATAAATATTTAATGTGGCTAAACACATTTCTAAAGATGCACAATAAATAAATATGTATTTTACATAATTAAAATAATTATATTTTTATGCAAAGTGTACAACAAACTTTTTTCTAACATTCTCTTACTTGTTGTATACATTGCATAAGGGTCAATCAATAAAATAAATTATCATAGTCATCTAAGAAACCACATGAATCTCTAGCATACTTTTATGCTCCATCAAGATACGTGCAATAACATCTAAGATGTCTAACATCTTAAGAAACAATTATTTTCATCCTTCAAAATGTCATCTATGGAAGAAAAACAACAAACCAAGTTGAAGATGCACCAATCCAAAGAACACAAGCATCAAATCCAAGTGATAATAAAGGCTCCTAGTTATTGTCAAACAAAAAAAATCCACATGATTGGAAATAATGACCACAATGAAAATATGTTCAATCATCCATACCTACAAAGGTATCCAAAACCATCAATAAAACTCATGCCAACAATACATCCAACCCATAATTTGTAATCACAAGTTCTATGTTATAAACATATCAATGAAGAATATACACATCTAGGAACTCCCACTAGATAGATAATGTCAAATATAAAAATAAATCAAAACATATCAAGTCTACCGATCAACACGCATACTAAGGTGTGGCTTATAATCAAACTTGCCATAAACCCTTATTACATTAAAAAAAATATTAAATCAAAATAATAATTAAATTATAAATTATAATTGGGGTTGGGGCCCTAGCTTGGTTGGCTAAATCTTTCCTGTAGCAGGAGGTTGGTCACAAGTTCTAGTCTCCCCCACCCCCATGGTATCAAAGAGCGTATCGTACCAGCGCCGCTGGTCACGTTAAAAAGTTTACTAGGCGCACTGCAGTTTATAGGGGGTCGTGCTACCCGATTCCTGCAGTCTAAAAAAATATATATATATATAAATTATAATTTAAAGTATGTATTATTAAATTATTAAATATAATCTTTATATTATAATTAAATTGTAAACTATAAGCTAATGTATGTACTATTAAATCAATTAAATAAGAAATATTAAAAATAAATTAAATAAATCATGGACATAAACATATTAGTTAACTCAAAATCACAATCCACTTAACTAATCAATAAATCTAGTTTAACTCCCTCTAATTGTCACTTAACTAATAATTAATTTTAAAATTAAATAAATTATAATCATTATTTAAGTGTCAATTCGAGGGAGTTAAACTAGATCGATTGACTAGTTAAGTGGATTGTGATTTTGAGTTAACTAATATGCTTATGTCCACAAAATTTCAATTTGTTTTGTTAATTTGATTTAAACACACACACACATATATATATGTATATATGTATATATGTATATATGTATATATGTATATATGTATATATATGTATGTATGTGTGTATGTGTGTGTGTATGTATGTATACATATACATATACATATACATATATATATATAAAGATATATCTTTCTCGAGGCACCTATTCTTAAATGTTAGAAATTAATGAAAAATAGATGCCTTGAAAAGAATATCTCTCAACATATTTTATATAGATATTCTAAAAATATATATGCCAGTATATATTTAATACATACATATAATATATATAACAAATTTATCTATATAAATAAATATTTAAATAGCTCATAATAATATTTCTTCGTAGGCGTTGGCCCCATAGTGTGTTGGTTAAGTTGTAGCATTATTGATATTGCTATCAAGGTTCAAATCCCCGTTAGGCTGCTATGATTGCAGTCGTGTGTCTTCATTGATCCAGTGTGCTCACGGATCGTGAATTGTTGTGGCGTTCATGTTGGTAATTACACAGACGTTTAGGCTTGTGCCAAACCCTCACTGGTCTAGTGTGCTTGTGGGCTCCATGCCGTGGTTGGGCTATCGTGCTCGCGGGTTTGGGTGGTTGTTGTGCATTTAGTCAAAGATGAAGTCCCCTATTAGTGACCTCACTAGTCCATAGCTCTATTCAAAAGTGTGTATCAATCAAAAAATATATTTCTTCATATTTTTTTCCTATAATTTAAAAATATATTAATTATAATAAATGATATATTCATAAATTTATTTATTCTAAAACCGAAATCACACACCCTAAACTTCTAATAATCTTAATAAAAACCTTTTATATTCATATTTATAATAAATAACTAAAAAAAATACCTATAGTCTTCCCATAAGTTGAGAGGAGATGGAGATAATCCCTCGTGTACTTATCACCAAGTCTAACTAAAGGTCTATAGTTGGGTACCTTCTTGAATATTCATTATTTTATCCTTCCATAATATTTTATTGTTGATTTACTCTAAGAATCTCATCACTTACCTATTTTATTAAATCACTTGTAATACCCTTGTGTCAACACATTATATATAAACATGATTTAAGCGAGAGTTTTTATGTAGAGGGTTCCCCCTCCTAATATAACTATATAACCTCTTGACATGATTAAGAAATAAGAAAAATATCAATGAACTAAATTAATTTAATTGTTGATTATATTACCATTTGAGATGCATGTAATTTCATATTTTTTCAATTATTTTTTTCAACTAGTTAGGGAGACAAAGGAATGATATAATTCTTCATTTGTCTCAATTTACTCCTAAATTAACACTCTTGAAATGAATTATTAGTTAAGTGGCAATTAGAAGGAGTTAAAGTAGGTTAATTGATTAGTTAAGTGGATTGTGATTTCAACTTAACTAATATGTCTATTTCCATTATTTGCTTAATTTGTTTTGTAAATTTGAATTAAATTAGGAATTTGCATGAGAAAAATATCAGTGAACTAAATTAATTTAATTGTTAACTAAATTACCACTTGAGATGCATGTAATTTCATATTTTTTCAATTATTTTTCTTAACCTATCAGGGAGACAAAAGAGGGAGATAAGTCCTCATTTGTTTCAATTCACTCCTAAATTGACACTCTTAATTTATTAGACATGTGGAGATAATGTTTAATTTATTTTAAGATTTAATTATTTTTCACTAGTCAAAAAAGTAAATGGTGGAGATGATTTTCAATTTTCAATTTAAAAATTTAAAGTAATATCATAAGATTAAAGGTATGAATAAAGGGGATTGGGAAAGGAAATACCTAATAGGTACTATGAGGATTTGAATAGCAAGTATTCAAGAATATATTAAGAAGGCCATCAAGAGGAGGGTTTTTAAGAGAATCGAAGATTGAAAAATATAGATAAGGATCAACAAAAAAGGGACTTAATAACGTTTTCAAGTAGATGGACTTCTTCTATTCTCTTTCATAGTCAAAGATGTAAGAGTTAGTATAGAATACTCTACACCATGCAAGATTTGGCCGGAGATTATAGCCACCCAAGATCTAGGAACTTCATGAAAGCACAAGAGAGATCAACTATGAAAGAATAATTATATTCCATAAAAGAATGCAAATGATAGATTATGATTGTTAATATTTACATATGAGAACCCCTTGGTTATATAGCCAAGGTGAGACGTAGGAGTATACAAGATCATGATAAGTATCTCAATTCTATGTCATGAGACAACAATTTTAAATGATCTAAGACACGAGAAGTAAATGACATAAGATAAGATAAGTTCTAATGCCAATTAAGACTTAAATATTCTTAAGACCTAAGTAAGCTTAACATGTGAATAGGACCTACTAAGTGAACTAGTTAGGTAAAACACCTAATTCACCAACAGTTTTATAAAGTAGGAAGTGTGAAATCTTTAAATTTAGAAATTATAGATTAAAATCATTCTCCTTACTATCAAATTTTAGGACCATTTTAGCTGATCTCATAAAAAAAAAAGTCAAACATGTAGCATAAAACATAGATTATGGATAAACAAGAGAAAAGAAATATAGAGCAAAATTTAATGAGAAAAATTTAGATTCTAAAAATTTAAAAATATAAAAAATTACCAAAACACACGTTGTTTTATATATGCAAACATGCATCTAAGAAAATTTAGTTGAAAATATATGTGTGTGTAATTAATAATAATAATCTAAAATAAGGGTTATATAAATAAACTCATTTTCCAAAATTTTAATATATATATATATATAGAGAGAGAGAGAGAGAGAATTGTGTATATATATAAATTATTTGAACTATTTATAGTAAATAAATAAAATTTTATTTTAAAAGAAAAATAGAAAAAACACAAAAAGCAAGGGTTGCATCCTACATAGGGCCGCAAACCCTATTGAATCCGCACCAAGGGTCGTGACTTCCATATTAGATCGTAGGCCCCAAGGGGCTACAACCTGCAATGACAAGCTATAAACACCCAATGGGGGCTATGACCTACTATGTGTAGGTCATGAGCCCTTCTTACTTTCTTTTCATTATTTTTGAAACTTAAAAACAAAATAAAAGTTAATAAATATAAAAATAATAAATAAGTACGTATTTATATAATTTTAATAATAAATATAAGTGTTATTTAATATAATATATAATTATAGAATAATATAAATTCACAAACTTGAAATATTTATTAGAGTAAAATTATATACTTAAGAATGATGCAAAATTAAATAGCCATATGAAATTTTAATATGGAATAATTAGATATATATGTAATAATTGACTTGAAAACATTTAAGAATACTTTCCACTATACAAATTTCTAATCCTCTCCCCCCTCCCAACCTTCTGATTTAAAATAGAAAGGGGTTCTTTAAACAAGTAATTGATTGTGATCCTTCAAGTACTAACTTGAATCCCAAGAATTTTGTCCAAAATATTTGTAATTATTTCATTTAGTTTCAAGATATTTCAAATACTAAATTGGAAACTTTCTTTAACATAAATATATTGGCACCATTAAATTAACTATTTGTAATTGCATTCAATTAGATGATAAGACTTGTTTATTTTGGATTTGTAAGTGTAGAATAAAAAATTATCACCCTTGACAATTTCACACTAGGTTTATATCCCCTCTATGTGTTTGGACCTAATTATGTGTTTAATTACTCATTTTATAAACATCTTAAAAAAATAAAACAATGGGAAATGAAAATAAGCATTTAATATTTGCCTCTGCTACTTTAGGCCTCAAAAAGGATGAGGTTGGTCTAGGGTGCCCCACACCCTTGACCAACCCATTTTGGCTCCATTTTGGATATGTCAATGTTAGTATTTTATTATTTGAATTTTCAATTTCATTTATTGGCTATCGGTATTGGATTTTCAAGAAATTAGAAGAATTTCATATAAATACAAGTCACTTTCATCATTTTAATTCTAACAAGAACTAGCACTTTCATTGAGAAAAATTGAACATCCTAAAAGAAATTAAGAGTAGTCAAGAGCATAATTATCAACATTATTGCAATATTTATTTCATTCAATCATCATGTCAATCATTCATTGTGTTTTTATGTAAGTTTGTTCATGTTTTGTGTTCATTTATTTTATGAGTACTAACACTTATGGGATTTCAAATCAAGCAACAATTTCTCCTTGAAGGTGATGAGTACACGACTTCAGTCCATCAAGGAATACATATATGAGTGGTGAGTTGCAACGATTTGTCAATTTGTTACCTGTTTATCATTTAGCCTCTACCCAACTGAGGGTAAACTCTATTTTACATCATCATAGCCACTATGGAAGTAGAAATACCAAAAGGGGGGTTTGACTTAGGCAAGCCCCTATAAGGCGCAACCCTTCCCCCTATTTCATGTGTGCAATTTTTTAGATCTAAAGCAAATAGGAGGAAGATTGAAGACTAATTGCTCATTCATGAATTCAAGCCCTACAAGTTGTCAAGTTAAGGAAAGTGGATTTTATCAACAATAGACAAAATTTTGATTGTGATCTTAGGAGAAAATAGTTAACAAACCTGGAGCTATAGGAGTGCCAAAAAAGATCTTGAGAAAACATCACTTAGTCAAGGGCACCCCACGCCCTTGACCAACTATTTTTGCCTCAAATTAATATGTCAGGTTCTTCTATGTCTACCCTTTGCTTTTTTGAAATCTGTTTCTATTTTTCAGCTTTACATTTCTTAGAAATCATCTTAGTTTGTTGTATTTTCATAATTAACCTAGGAACATCATTGCATCCTAAAAATCAATCAATTAATAATCAATCCAATCATCCAACATCATCCCCACAACACTGGATTATAACCATGATCCACCATTATGGATCTTCCATTGAGGTTTGTAGCCAAGTGGGTGTTGAGATCATTTTTAATCCACCCACTAATTGGGAGAAGTGTGATTTAAAACTTAGATCCCTTTTCCCAATCAAACATTTTGGTGAACCTAAATGTTTTGTACTCTTTAAACCCTCTAAAATCTGAAGCATATCATTTTAAAATCTAATTAAGATCTTAGGTTATTTGCATTCATCATTTGTGCATACATAATTGTCATACAAAAGCATTAAAAAGGTGACAAATTGCATTGTGTTTTGCATTCATAAGATAGCTAGTGTTTATTTCAGTCATTACAAAGTAGATCTAGTTCATACTTGCATTGATAAAATTGCATTTTGTCAAATCATATTTGAAAAAAGCATTTGAAAGTGTTTAAAGTGTTTATTTAGGCATATGCATGTAGTGAAAAAGTGGAAAAAGTGCATTTTTATTGTTGCAAAAGGATAGAAAGATTTCAGTTTCTAGATTTGTCAAGTTAGGATTAGTCAATTTTTGTACTTCACAATCTAAAAATTTGCATTTTGAATTACCATTTATTGCTTGAGAATTTTGAAATTTGCATGTATAGTTGCATTTCACATAGCAAAATCATAATTATGTACATTTCTAAAAAAATATTTTCTCTCAGACCTGAACAATTGAAAAATAGGACACTCAAGCACCATAGAATATATCTACATTTTGAATTTAGCAAAAAAACATTACTAGTCTAAGGTGCACCACACCCTTGACCTATCAAAATTCACTCATATTTGGATCACATGTCTGTTTTTATGTGTCCTGTGTGGTTCTACCTTCTAATTTTGCAAAATGTTTCATTTGTTGTCATTGTCCTATACTTTATCATCATAATAGGCCTACTTAAGTGTTTTGAATCTCATATGCACTTCATGACCTGGTGTCCTAGACTATGAATACCCCTATGAGATGTAGTTTCAAACTTATGGTATCCCATGCTACAAAAACATCAACCGTGGAGCCTGGGTCTTATAACTCTTTCGCACAAGGTATCTCCTCTACCCAATCCATTTTGGATTTCATCTCTAATCAAACATTACCTATGACTTCCTTGCGATCGAACATTCATGTGGACTTTTAGGCCACTATTGCCCATGTCCCTAAAGAGAATCTAAAACATTTGGATAAGGATTTAGAAGGTCTTCAAGACTATCTGAGCACTAAGCCTTTAGTTGGAGAGATGGTTCCTATTGTCTACAACCTTAGGAAGTTCATAAATGATTCTCAAGGAATATAAGTGTTGCATTGTCTAGCTCACATAATAGATGTTAGAATCCCTACAATAGCTAGTTTCACTCAAGCATTTACCAATGCTCAAAACCAAGTAGGAAAACAAGTTTCCTCCCACAACCATGCCTTTTATTCCCACATTTACACCTCTAGTTGTAGCATCAACAATACAATATACAAGTGGCTTATATCTGAGCTTAGGGCTTCCTAGTGTGAATCCTTATAGTTTTGTCACTTCACCCATAACACTACCATGTTCATCGCCCCTTATAAAAATGAAACATAATAAGCCATTAGTCACTCATAGTAGTTCACCATATTCAACAAACTCTTAAAACATGTCACCCAATGATCTAGTGATAAATCAAATTTTACAAAATATGACATCTCTTCAACAACAAATTTCAACCTTGAATCAAAATCATAATGGTAAATCACTACAACACCTCACACATAATCATTTTTTGTTTGTCATTCTCAAAACACCCATACCAACAAACATCTAGATACCTTAATTTGAAAAGTATAATGGTAAAGGTGTTGGAGATTTTTGCAGTGTTGTTGTTGATGTCAACATGGAGATTGTTGCACTATGTTGTCTTTAGTGTTATTATTGATGTCAACCTATGCCATCCTCTAGTGTGGTGTTGAGCAAGTGTTGTAGATGAGGAGATTTTTGGCATTGTAGATGGGGATATTGTTGCAATATCTAGTGTGGTGTTGATGAGAAGGTGTTTATGATGTTGTTGATGCAATTGGTTCACTTGGTTTCTAAGTGCTTTTGAGAAATTTTGAATAAAGAGTACACAAGGTGACAAAGTTGTGTTTTGTGTTGTGCTTCACATTTATTCATGGTTGAAGATGTGCTCATATTGTTTGGATGGGATGATTAGAGGTGTTCAGTGGTGTTATATCTAGAGTTTTATGTTCTAGATAGTGCGACAATGGAAGATGTGGTAGACAGTGTGTTGCCTGTGAATAAGGTTGTCTAGGAGAAATGAAATTGCCCCGCACTAAGGTTTCTTGTCTTATATATCTGGGAACGTGCCAACATTGTTTGTATCTACCTTCTCTTGAAGTGTTTGGTGTTATATTTTTCTACAAGGTTGGTTAGTGAGTTGTACGTCTATGGTAGTGTTGTTGGTTGCATAGGATGACAATGTCCTTAGTTTTAGGTGGTTGTGATAGTGTTGTTGAATATTCTGATCATGTCAAAATATTCTGGGATGTTGTGTGATGTTTCTTCGCAGCTCGTAAGATGTTTCTAGACCTGGTAAATCATGAATTGATTGTTTGGATACACTGATACAAGTTTGGCCGACCTGGTGTGTTAGTGTTACTTGGAGATGTGCTTTGTGGTTTGTGGAAGTGTAGTCTAACATGTTGGTGTGGATTTGGGTCCTGGTTAACCCTTGGTGTGGTCCACCTTCACTTCTTTCCATTGTGAAAGTGTTTGGTGTCAACCTATTTGTTGGTCGCACATTTAAAGTGCATATATTTCATTGAGGTCAACCTAAACAAGGTTGTTTGACGTCAGGAAGGATATATATAAGCAAGCTCAATTGTTGGAGATGTGGTAGAAGTATTGTGAGATGCGAATGTGATCAAGTGTTGTGATCTGAGTGTGAGATTAAATGCTTGAGGCTACCAGAATCAGTGAACATAAGGTGTCTACACTTTTAGTGTACCTGAAATTGTTGGAGGTAGTGAGCTAAAGGTTGCGAATGGTGTAGAGTTGTTGTGGTGGATCTTCCTATTGCTCTGAGATAGTGAACCTCCTTGTAGTTCAATATTCTTCTATTCTCTTCTATATTTCATACAGTGAGTTCTTTGGGTAGTGATTCATTCTTTCTTTTAGGCAATGAGCCCTTCCAATAGTGAGCCAATTGTATTCGGTGTTGTTATTCATATATATGTGAGTTAATCCTCGCCATGGTTTTTCCTTGATTAGGGTTTTCCACGTAAATATGGTATTCTATTATGTATGGTTGTGAATGTGTTTTTGTTTTAGTTTATTTATATTCATGCTAATGTTTAATAAGGGTTTGAAGATTAATGAGGGTTTGAATGTTTTCATGTACAACTGATTCACCCCCTCTCAGTTGTCTTGTGTGTCTAACAATTGATATCAAAGTTTTGGTTCATTGGAAGAAGCTTAAACCACTTGAAGTAAATCTGAATGGCACATAGGAATTGTGTTAAGGTCCCTATGTTCAATGGGATGAGATGGGAGCCTTTCATGTCTCATTAGGATTTGGTGTTTGGAAGACAGTTGAAAATAGATACACTATGCCTACTACTCCTCCGACAAGATTAGATCAAGGATTATGAGAATAATGGTAAAGAAAGGAATGTTATCTTGAGTGGGTTTTTGATTTAGAACTTGTGAAGGTGATAAGCCTCGAAACTACTAAAGACATCTAGACAAAATTGGATAAAATTTATGAAGGAGATGATAAGGTCAAGCAAACAAAGATGCAAAATTTCAAAGCCAAATTCGAAGCCCTAAGGATTTCAAAAGATGAAGATATTGTAGGTTACATGCTCTGGGTGGATGAAATTGTTAATGGCACCATCAATGGTCTTAGTGGAAGATTGGAGGAAAGTGAAGTTGTGAAAAAGGTATTGAGAACTCTTCTTAAAGCTCATAGTGCTAAGTTTTTGTTGTTGAGGAAGCTCAAAATTTGGATCAATATTCTAGAGATCAAATGTTTGGTGCTTTAACTAATTTTGAATTAAGAGAGTTTGACAAAGATGCTCCTTGAAGAAAGAAACTACTTTTAAAGTCAGCAAGAAAGATGATGAATCTGATTCAGATGATCTTGATAAGGTGGAAGTAAACTTTGTAAGAATATTGAAAAAGGGCATTGAAAAATACGGAGGTAAGTTGTACCCTTTAAGTGTTTCAATTTTGGAAAGATGGGTCATTATGCTTCTAAATGTCCAATCAAAATTTCAAATGACAAACATAAAGATCATAAAGGTAAATCTATCAAGAAGAGTTATTGTGTTGAAGAAGATAGTGTGTGTTTGATGATGAGGAATTGGACTATTTGAATGATGGAAGTGATGAATGCTTGTTCATGGCTTTAAATGTTGGAACTAATTCTACTGACCCTGAAAGATGTATAAAGGAAATTGCTCTGAAAATAGGCCACAGTATTTAATGAACTATGATGACTTATTTTCATGCAAGAGAGGAGATAAACTATTGGATAATTGACAACGGATGCTCAAATCATATGACAGGTGATAAGAGTAAGTCTGTTAAGCTTGAAAAGTATGATGGTAGTCTTGTTGAGTTTGGTGATGGTAAATCTGCCAAGATCTATGGAAAAAGGTTCAATTAGTTTTGATGGCAAGCATAAAATAGATGATGTTATTTAAGTCAAGGGACTTTGATATAATCTTCTCAGTGTAGGACAAATGTGTAGCAGAGGATACAATTTGGTGTTTCAGGATGATTGTTGTGAAATTAGAAAATGAAGCTCCAAAATATTGGTTGTAGCATGAACAAGGACAAAAGTAAATGTTTATCATCTCAAAGGTGGTGATGTTAAGTGTTTTATGTCTCAAATCAATGAAAGTTGGCTATGGCATAGAAGAATGGGTCACATCAATTTTGATAGTCTGGTGAAGATCAGGTCTACTCAAGCTACAAGAGATCTACCAATGATTACAAAACTTATCAATGCAATTTGCAAGGAGTGTCAATTTGGATTTAAGCAAACAAAAAAGAGGTTCAGAACTAAGAAATATTCTAGTGCAGGACCTTTGGAGTTGGTGCATAAAGACCTATGTGGACCTAGTATAATAAGAATCTCTCAAGGTGACAAGTATTTTACATTGGTTATAGATGATTACTCTAGAATGATTTGGATGACATTTCTCAAAGAAAAATATGAAGCTTTAGATAGGTTTAAAGCATTTATGTCTATGGTTGAGAATGACATGGATTTGAAAATCAAATTTTTGAGGTCTGATAAAGGTGGTGAGTTTAAGCTTTTGTGAAGATCGCAAGATAAAGAGACATTTATCAGCTCTTAGGACTTCGCAGCAAAATGGAGTTGTGAAAAGGAAGAATAAGACAATACAAGAAGTAACACGAACCATGATGAAGGAAACAAATCTATCGGAAGTCAATTGGAAAGAATCAATTCATAATGTAGTGTACATTCTTAACAAAGGACAAGCAAGAGCGAACAATTCAAAGACCCCCAATGAACTATAGTATAGAAAACCTCCTACTGTGTATACAAAAACCCCCTAAGAGTTGCATATATCATTATTAGTGTATACGAATCGATATGTATACATTTTTATTGTATCACATTAAATTTAATATGTATTGATTGTTATTATATATATCATTATTAGTGTATATCAATTGATATTTATCGATCACTATATCAATTGATATTTATTGACCAATATATCAATTGGTATATTGATCGATATCGATTGATATTCTTATAGTTTTTATATTGTATTAAATATTAAATTTTTAATATATTAGATTGTACAGTATTAAATTATATATATGTTTCTATTGCATCATAATATTATTTTTAATATAAATTTCTAAGGTTTATAAATTGTATCATATTAATTTTTATATGTATTACTTTTTTAACATCAAATTATTACAAACCCTAAACTTAGAATTTAGGGTTTATAGTTTAGGGCCCAAGATTAATGTTTTAAAGTGAAATGAGTTTATTTTAGGTTTCATAAAAGAATTTACATGTTTTTTTAACTAAACAAATTTAAATATTAGAAAATTGCCTACCTCAAAACCCTTGCAGATAGTTCTTGTAGAGAGAGGGGGTTCATTTCATTGAATTTTTTTTTACTCTTGACCCTTGCATTCCTTTGCCACAATCACCAATCTTCCCATGCATCCTTTCATAAGTATTCCTTTGTCGCTCACCAATACAACTCCTCAGAGGAGTGTGTGTTGAAATCTTGCTTTTTTGTCATGATTTTTCTAATTTCCACCATGCTCGCTATTTTTTTTACCCATATGTTTTGATTGTTGGAACATACATATATAAATTAATATTTCTTTGATTTTTATTGTATCTTATTAAATTTCATATGTGTTGATTAAACTAGTTGAACTAGGGTTTCTACTATATCATATTAGGTTTCTACTAAATCCTATTTAGTTAAATTTATCTCTACATTGTTGGTGTATATATCAATTTATATTGATCAATATATATCAATTTCAATATGTACATGCATGTAATCAATGCATAATTTTAATTATGTATTGATTGTTGGTGTATATATCAATCGATATATGAATCGATATTTATACAATTTATATTGTATCATATATTAAATTTAATATATATTGATTATTGTTGTATATATGATTGTTAGAATATATCAATTGATATTTATCCATCACTATATCAATTTATATTTATCAACCAATATATCAATTGATATATTGATCAATATTGATTGATGATGTAGTACAAGGATGAGGGGCCTTTTTAGACAACCCATCTAAGCAACAATGCCATAAAATGCATTCTCATTCCATAATCATAAGCACGTGCAAATAAAAATCCAATGAAAAATATTTCCAATTGTTCTTCATCAACAACACATTGAGAAAATCAAATCTTCATTCAAATTGAAAGTTCTATTACAAGATTATTTGTGTAAAACAAAATTCAACATAATCAATTTAGATTAGCCTCAAACACCTGCAAATCACTTCTAAATCTTCAACAACCCCCAACCTTCTACTTGTATATTCCTCCATAAATTCTTCCTACTACTTCATTGCTTCAACCCTTCATTCCAATTTTTCCTTCTCAGCTCCTGGGTGTTGAAATTCTCTTAGAAAGAACAATAATAAAATATTTCCCATGCATCCCCAAATGAGGCAATGGAATCTTCCTACCTACAAAACTGAAAGATGGCATTGAATTTCATAACTCTTGTTCAATTTATTGCTCAGAGCTCCACCTATAACCTCCCATCATAAACCCGACACTCTGATTGGCTCCTTTCAATGCATGGCCTCGAGATTCTCTTCCAAGCCATTTTTAAATATTCCAAAATTAAAATTCCCCAACTTGGACATTGGGTTTTCAAATTTCCCATTTCTGGCTTTTAAGCACATTAAATGTGCAGCTAACAATTCACCCAAATTACAAACTTTGAGCCAAATAATAAAATAATAGTTACAAAAAATTGGCTCCATTTTTTACCCAAACATAATATTTAAACATTAAGCTACCCAACCAATTTAACATATAAAATTTTCCATACTCTAAGAGTGCCCAAACCAGGTGTTGAAAAGCTATTTGCAACAAGAAGCCACACAATAAAAGACAAGATTAAAGACATATTTTTTGGGATGCAAGATTTCCTGGTACCCCTAGACACTCCTACATCAAACACCTAGAGTAAGTGAAATGTTCCATGAGTTGGTACTTATGAACATTTGAGGATCTTATGTTTGTTCTTCATCCATCTTTCCTCTTTGTCTACTTGATTTTTCTTATTCTTTACCTTGATTTGAAACTTCCTATCTTTTCCTTCCTTCATATTTTCTCTCTTTCTTCTTCTCATAAATTTTATCTTGCTGCAACTTAAATTCTTCCATGTCTCATCCTCACATTATAGTTCATCACCAACACTTGCATACAAAACAACACCATCAATCTCATAAAAACCAATGAATTCTATTTGCTTACCTTCCTCAACTATTTTCTCTTCACTCTCTTCTTCATGTATGTTAACAAAATGAGTCATAACTTGTTGTTATATAGCATGTAACCCCTTATTTTTGCACCTATCCATCTCTCACTTTTCACTTTCTTTTTCCATTTCTTCAAAATATAAATCAACTTTAACATCTGCATCAATAGAATTTGAAAAATTATCAATTAACTTAGTTTTCTCCTCTTTCTCTACTATTGTAACATCCCTTTTGGTATTCTCATACCCATTCATGTTAACCATGTGATTTTCATGTGATTCAATTTCATCTTTATCATCAAATAATTTTGAAAAGTTAAAATTTACCTCATTCTCTATTGCAACTCTTGTCTCTCCTTCTGTTAATGCTATCCACTCCTTTTTAACTGTTGCAACCTGTGTAATCTCTTGTTTCTCTATTGCTGCCCCAATCTTTTCTTCTTGATTTCCTACTGCAATATTTTTCTTTTCTTCTTCTTTAGTACCAAATGCATGACATTCTACTACATCTTCTTCTACAATTCCATCTACTTCTCTTTCATGTAAATAATCTTTAACACAAGTAATACCTCTTTTGCTGCTATTACATCCTTCTTATTTTTACCATCTTCTTTGTCTTTACCAAATCCTAAAAAACAAGTCATCTTTAGATAAAATAAAATATTTAGAATTACGTTTAAATTTATGGTCCATAGTAACCATTTTCTCCTCTTTCTTTCTCCATTTTGTCTTTAGGATTTTCTTTTTTTTCTTCATTCTTTTCAACTACAACTGTGTAGGTTGCTCCCATGTATCTTTCTCCCCATACCCTTTCCATCACAGGGCTGCAACATTGTAGTTTCTCATTCTTCTTTTCATTGTCCTCTTTGCCAAACCTCTACTTTTCATCCTCCTTATCTTTATTGTCCTCTTTCAAGAAGATGTTCTTCTTTTCACATTTCCTTTCACCCATTTCACTCTTTCTTTTAGCCTCCTCAAGTTCTCTTCTCTGCTCCATCTCTATAACGTCCAATCTAGCCTCAATCTTCTTTGATTATCCTATAAGCCATTTCATATACCTCTTTTATTTCCACTCTTCCATAGGTAAAATCCTCACAAGCCTTCTCATGACCCATCTTGTCTTCTTCTTCAAAGACATTTTATCAAACACTTTCCACACTCACACTACTATCCTCTACCAATAGAAATTTTGGAAGATGCAACTCTACTCTTCCTCAATCCACTCTCTCTCAGTGGAGGAACCTCATACACCTTCTACCCAACCTTATTTCTGCTAGAGAATATCCAACATAATCTCTCATTTACAAGGCTCTTGCAAGAAACTCATACTCAACACATCTCACACCTTAACAAGACCAACCCACTCTGATACCTTCTAATTACAAGTACAAGGACAGGGGGTCTTTTCAGACAACCATACCATAAAATGCATTCTCATTCCACAATTATTAACTTATGCAAATAAAAATCCAATGAAAACTATTTCCAATTCTTCTTCATCAAAAACACTTTGAGAAAATCAAATCTTCATTCAAATTGAAAGTTCCATTACAAGATTATTTGTGCAAAAAAAAATCAACAAAATTGATTTAGATTAGCCTTAAATACCTGTAAATCATTTCTAAATCTTCAACAACCCTCAGTCTGCTACTAGTATCTTCCTCCACAAATTCTTCCTGCTACGTCACTGCTTCAACCTTTCATTCCAATTTTCCTTCTCGGCTCCTAGGTGTTGAATTTCTCTCACCAAGAACAACAATAAAATATTTCCCATTTCTCCCCAAATGAGGCGTTGGAACCCTCCTGCCTGCAAAACTGAAAAATGACACTGAATTTCATCTCTTGTTGAAATTGTTGCTCATAACTCCACTTGTAACCTCCCATCATAAACCCGACACTTCGATTGGCTCCTTGTTGTATATGGGCCTCAAGATTCTCTTTTAGGACATTTTTAAATATTTCATAATTCAAATTCCCTAACTTAGGTGTTGGGTTTTCAAATTTCTCATTTTTAGCTTTTAAGCACATTAAATGTGCAACTAACAATTCACCCAAATTACATACTTTGAACCAAACAATAAAATAATGGTTACGACATTTTGGATCCATTTTCACCCAAAGATAATATTTAAACATTAAGTTACCCAACCAATTTAATAAATAAAAATTTCCATACTCCGAGAGTGCCCAAAATAGGTGTTGAAAAATTGCCCGTAGCAAGAAACCACACAAGAAAATAAAAGATTAAAGACATATTTTTGGGGATGCAGAATTGCTTGGTACCCCTGGATGCTCTTGCATTAATTGATACTCTTAGGGTTTCTATATTGTATTAAATATTAAATTTTTAATATATTGGATTGTACTGTATTAAATTATATACGTGTTTCTATTATATCATATTAACTTTTTTATGGAAATTTCTAAGGTTTCTAAATTATATCATATTAAATTTTATATGTACTACTTTTTTTTAACCTTAAATTATTAAAAACCCTAAACCTTGAATTAAGGGTTTATAGTTTAGGGCCCAATATTTATGTTTTGAAGTGAAATGAGTTTATTTTAGGCTTTTTCATAAGTGAATTTACATTAAAAATATGATTGTTTGTCAATGGGCCCTTGGTCTACTGGTGAAGTTGAAAGGTTCTAAATGAGCCCACCAGGGATCAAGTCTTGTTAAGTGCAAAGGCTCTAACACCAAAAAAAGGATGAGGCCGAGATCGTGCCCTGGGCGAATTTGGTGGAATGGATACCCCTCAGTCCTTGGCTCTTAGCCGAAGAGGTTCAACCCAAGAAGGCTCATGCTCCTGTAACGGGTAGCAAAAAAGAATTTGTAGATGACCTCCATCAAAAAAAGTAAAATGATTCTTTTAACTAAAAAAATGTAAATATTAGAGAATTGTCTACCTCAAAACCCCAACGACTAGTTCTTGTAGAGAGAGAGAGGGGGTTCATTTTATCGATGAACTTATTTGCTCTTGACTCTTGCATTCCTTTGCTAAGGTCACCAATCTTTCCATGCATCCTTTCGCTATTCTTCCTTTGTCATTCATGAATACAACTCCTCGAAGGAATGTGTTGAAATCCTACTTTTTTTGTTGTCACGATTTCCCTAATTTCCACCATGCTAGCTTTTTTTACCCATATGTTTTGATTGTTGGTATATACATATATCAATTAATATTTCTAAGATTTATATTGTATCTTATGTTGAACTAGGGTTTCTATTGTATCATATTAGGCTTCTATTAAATCCTATTTAATTAAATTTATGTCTTGATTGCTGGTGTACATATCAATTTATATTGATCGATATATCAATTTTAATATGTACATGAATGTAATCAACACATAATTTTAATTAACTATTTATTGATTATTGGTGTATATATCAATTGATACCAATCGATAAATGAATCGATATTTATATAATTTCTATTGTATCATATTAAATTTAAAATGTATTGATTGTTGTTGTATATATCATTTTTTTATTCGCAAAACACAACCAAGGTGGCATATATTATATTAAAAGTTGAAAAAAATGTACATCTATGCAAAATCCAAAATGGGTGTTTGTGGATGAGCGTTACAATGACCCCAGCCCGGCCAAAAAAACAAATTAGTAGAATTACCCATTATAGCTTAACATTCAAGAAGCTTATACATAGAAATTCGGTTGACCTTTACACAAAATGGCCCGAGCACCAAGTAGTTGACAACCCACATCACTCGTCTTCATTGTAGAATTTGCATGACTCCACCACCTCAACAAATTCTTTGCACCACTGTATGCCCGCAACCTCAATTATCCCCAGCCTACCACAGAGAAAATTGTAACCTATTGCCACCCAAT
Organism: Sequoia sempervirens; assembly: GCA_007258455.2. Taxonomy (NCBI): domain Eukaryota; kingdom Viridiplantae; phylum Streptophyta; class Pinopsida; order Cupressales; family Cupressaceae; genus Sequoia; species Sequoia sempervirens. Next base: position 416,583,262 of record VDFB02075321.1, on the reverse strand, counting down.
GCCTGTGGTGAGCCTTGCTTCTTGCATTTAAATCGAGGAGGAATGGTTGCCGCTCCACAACTACCTCGTGGCAGAACATTCAGTCGATATCGTCCAGCCAAGGTATCCCAACGCCCAATTCAACGATAGTGACCACGTCCAGGTCATCAACCAGTATGGTTGCCTTGAACACTGACCCTGTTGGAAGAGAAACAAAACTTCCTGCCCAACACCATTCGTACAACTTCCAAACACAAAATGTCTTTGTTCAGACATATTTTCTTTAGCCTTTGATCTGTGATGTAGCCAAGAAAGGCCATCTGCTTCTTCGAGCAACGCAAACGCATAGGAGTATTCATCTCGGTTGTGAGTGTAAATGCTGCAACCATTGAATTTTAAAGAAACCGAGGCCAATTCATATGAGTTTCACATTACCACCCACCGCCAATCCAAACTTCAATTACCACAAACCAAGCTCATTGAACGACGTTCTGTGGAGAGGGCATTTAACAATTCAGTACTTCTGTACTGATCAATCTTGCCACATACATAGGCAATCTTTGGCCGAGCATGTCAACAAACCCACATCACCTAAAACACATAGTGCCAACCAAATAGTGTCACATCCTTGCACAATACCCCCAAATTCAACACCAGCGCAACCAATTTGGAAGAGAGAAGGATCATTAATGTTGATGGGTGATCTGGCCATCCTTAACAACCCACCCATGTGTCCAATCTAGCCGTCCTGGCATAGACAATTGCCCCAGTTGACACATGGGCGGTTGTATATATCATTGTTAGTGTATATCAATTGATATCTATCAATCACTATATCAATTGATATTTATTGACCAATATATCAATTGGTATATTGATCAATATCAATTGATACTCTTAGAGTTTCTAATTTCTATATTGTATCAAATATTAGATTTTTAATATATTAGATTATACTGTATTAAATTATGTGTATTTCTATTGTATCATATTATTATTTTTTATGTAAATTTCCAAGGTTTCTAAATTGTATCATATTAAATTTTATATGTATTACTTTTTTTAACCTCAAATCATTACAAACCCTAAATCTTGAATTTAGAGTTTATAGTTTAGGGCCCAAGATTTATTTTAGGCTTTTAGGTTTCATAAATGAATTTACATTAAAATTGGATTTTTTAAACTAAAAAAAATTAAATATTAGAGAATCGCCTACCTCAAAACCCTAGTAGCTAGTTCTTGTAAAGAGAGGAGGTAGAATGAAGGCGTAGTAAAGGATTCTAAATGTGGATACACATTTTGAGATATTTTTTTAGTATGCTCCTGCCATTGAAGCAAATGAAAATGAGTTCATAGAGAGAAAAAAATTAAAATATTTTTTGAATAGGTATCCATTCTTAAATGCATATGCATTTATAATGAGTACCCATTTAAGAATGAGTGGCTGAACCTAAATGGGTATATATTCATAAATGCATACATATTTAGGAATAGGTGCTCAAACCTAAGCGAGTGTGCATTCTAAACACATGTTCCTTTCAATTTGGGCTTTTGTTCTTAAACGGGTACATATTTTCATGAAACATAAATACATTCCTCTGAATATTTTTTTTTACTTGTGTTGCTTCCACAAAAAGCACATATTCAACTTCTTGCACTTACCCTACAATACAATTATTCCTTCTTGTTCATTAATATTTTTAAACATATAACAAATGTATTTAAATACCAAGACAAGATGACACTTGTACAAACATGTATCGACTCAACTCCTAATGACTAGTGGAAACAAGAATCAACATTTAAATTTTAAAAATTAAATTTGGGGGTTAATCATGCATGAATTATGCTTAAACATGCACACAATGAGATTGACCTAGGATGAGGAATTCATGATCTTGGTATTATAAATAGATAAATGGTAGTTTGGGCTAATTATAGGGAAAATGTCTAGAAACATGTAGAAATTGGGCAAGATTTATGTAAAATATATTGAATTACAAGAAGGTGAGAGTAAATAGGGATTAATGAAGATTGAGCAAGGGGTGAAATAAAGCACAATAGTGTGCCACTTGTTGCTATATAATTGTACTAGGACATCTCCCCAAAATGGGCCCAAAATTAAATGGGAATTTGCATGGTTATGAAAATTCCACCACATAAAGAACAAGAGTGTGACACTTGTTGATATGCAATTGTATTAAGCTATTCTCTTGACGTATGCCCAAAACTAAATGGGAATTGGCACGGGTATAGAAATTCACCATTATAGTAATGTCCAACAAATTCTAAATTTGTAATGGTGAAAATTTGCATACCCATGCCAATTCCAATTTAGTTTTGGGCACAATTTAAGAGAATGGCATAATACAATTACACATCAACAAATAGTGCAATCCTATGCAAAGTTTAGTTCATTCCTTGATCATTTACCTATCCCTGTTTATACACATTCTCACACATTCAAATTTATCTTATTCATAATGATATATATGCCCATTTATCTAATGTTTATTGTGCCTAATATTAGCCAACATGTTAAGACATTAATTCCCTATCTTGATTTGACAATTCCTTATTTTAGATTAATCCTATGAGTACATGATTAATCCCCAAAACTAAAAAAATCACTCAATCACATGCTCACAACACTAAACCCCAAAATTCAATAATTTAAATTCAAAATTTTGTTGACTCCTACTCATTTACCAACATGAGTAAACAATACACATTTCATGTGATTATTACTATGTAGTGGTATTTAAAGGCATTCAACATGAGTTCATTTATTGTCAAATATCAATGTCATATCATTCACATTTAGGAGCATTCATTGTATGAATCTTTCAATTTGTAGCACTAAACTAAACCTACATATGCATCATCATTCTAGAGCACTTGCATTATTGAAGATTGTTGTCCTTGAAACATTTAGTGACTATAAAGTTAGTCATTTTTGAGTGGTTGACCTATGAGATCTTGATCTTAAGTAGTGATTTTACAACCTTCCCGTGTCATTTCTAAAAACAATAGCCCTTAACAACCAACAAGGAGTAGACTTAGAGGAAAATTTAAGAGTGTTGGTTAACAAATTTGTCACCTAACTCTATATTCTTACACCCACGGAGGTGAAAAATGTAGCAATAGTTGAATTAGTCGTAATAGTGTTTCAGACTAATTCTCTGCTTATTTTAAAAGGTGGCAGCTACCTTCTTTAGATATTCAATGAATGATTTTTAACTAATATCGCTTTTAAATAGAAAGCAAATGAAAGGAAATGCTTTTAACCAGAAAGCTTTAAAAGGCACCCACACAACTCATACAACAAAAACTTAAACTACCAAATCTCTAAAATTATACTGAAAGAAATCTTACACATCCATCAGTATAAAATCTTTATTCACAGATAAACATTCCACGATAATGAAAATAACCAAATATCTATCATCCCAATAATAGACAATCCATTGACAAACTACTCAACATAAGTAGAATAAATCCACACACCATAATACAAAGATTACACATGCATGAACTTCACCATTGTCTTTCTATATTGAAATAATAGAAAGCAGTAAAAATAGCAGAGTTTTTGTTCTAATGAGTAAAACAAAGTTTTCCCTAAAGATCCCTATCGCCAAGCAGTCACCCCATTTTTAAAGATTACAAATTATCCATGATAATGGTTTCTTGAAGACAATCGTTTCAAAAAGTAAAATAAAAGTCTTTTAGAGTATCAAGAGAGCCAACTTAAAGAAAATAACATAACAACCAAACTAATCAGCAGTTCCAACTCTGACTCTTTCGCTTCCAACTATCTCCACCTCTTGTTCTAGTAATGCCTCTTGTGCCTTTATCCTTTGCCTGTATTCTTGGTACTTTGTGATGATTGCAGTAATGTTTTTGCTTCCTGGAGTTGTGGTGATTTGTAGCCTTGTCCTCCATCTTGAAAGTGCACGGTCTGACTCAACCATCGTTTCATAAATGTTGTCACTTCCCCCCTTAAACGTACTCATATAGACCTATAAATTACTCAATTTTTTGAATGAGTTTGCGGTGGCCGTCTCAAGATTACCTATGTCCCTATGATACACCTCCTTAAATTGCCTTGATATGTCTGCAACATTCAAGACCTTCTCATCAAATTCGTCTATGAGGTCCACCTCCAGGGCATTGAAATTCTCCTTGATCTTCACTAATATGTCAAAATATTTTTCTAACAATTTATTAATTTCCTTGATGCAATCCTCATATATCGACAGTTTCCAATCCAAGGATTCAAACCAATTAGGATCAATTTATTTGGGATCATTTACCAAATTTTCTTTAATCAATAAAGTGTGCTCCATGGAGATCAATTCAACAATTTCTTTAGAAAGCACATATGTGCTACTATGTTCTCTTCTTAGTTGCTGGAGTTTAGTTACCATTTCCTTTCTCTTGTCAGATACATTAACATAAAATTGGAAAAATTTATGAATGCAGAAAAGGACATCTTGGTAAAGCCCTTCTATCCACTCATTGGCAACTTTAGTATAACCCAAATTTTTCTTGACCTTTTGCATAGTGTCAGAATCAATACCTTGAATATTTGATGTTGAGGCTTCCTCAGGGACCAAAGTCACAATTGATGAAATAAAATTTCTTAAAGAGAGTTTATGAGATTCAAATTGAAGGTTCTCCTTTTTATGTTCCTTTGCCCTTTTAATTAGTGCATTAACAGAGTAATCATCATGATAGACATCACCTTCAAATGTAGATGGCCCCATATCAACATGAGTGACCTTGTAGTCGGCTTCTGTTATCTCATTTTCGTTTAGGTCTTTTACAAGATCGACAATCCCTAGCAGTTGACGCCCAAAAGTGAGATTAGTGACCATCCATGACATTCTTTTAGCCTTTTTGGGTTTAGGGGGACCTTGTAGAAGCATAGCAACTATATCTACTTCAACTGTCATGGCAGGAATATTTTTCCTCTTCTTCTCTACAAATTTCTTCGACCATGTTGGAGAAGAACCCACAAGCTTAGTCTCTCCGCTTTCAACACTTACATTCTCCATTTTCTCAACTGATTGAACAAAAACATAAGTATCTTGTACTGGAGAAGGAGGAACTTACAAGAATGTGGGAAAAGAATTATCTTCAATTATATGTTGGAAAATGCCCTTGAAGTTTGTAGGTGTTGGTTTCTCCTGACTGGTTCTTTTATTAGACACTGATGAGGGTACACTATCCTGTTCACAAATTGATTTAAGCTTGGCCCCTATGTCTTTTCGCTTCTCGCCATCTCCTCCTGATTGTGAGCCAGTGCCAGATGACTTATTCGTTTGTTTTCCAAATGATATGTTGATGCTAGGGGCTTGCATAGTCCCTTGTTCATTTCTCTACGAAGTCCTTTGCTCCTGAGGAAAACCTACACATTGTCGCCATTTTCCATTTGACCAGTTTGAAGTCCTTCTCAAACCAGGGGAAAAATGAACCATCAAATATGAGACTTCATCCTCTGACCAATTAACTTTGTACGAAGGCTTAGGAACAAGGGCCTGATACTCGGGATCAATAATCACCAAATCTTCCTCTACATCTTCTGGAATATTGAAAGAAATACCAAAGATTTTTATCTATTTTAAAGTAAATCTTATAAAATTTCTTCTTTGCACTTCACCTTCATTTGTACAATCTTCCCAAAAATCCTCAATATCTGGGCAATGTGCATAACTACTAGCTTCATACAAATTTTGTTTAACATAGCCCTTACTGTCAAAATTAGCTCTCATGGGAAAATACTGCAAATTAAATTCATTTGAGGCTTTCTCTGCACCACTAGCAATATTATTACTTTTGCAAGAAAATGAAGGCATGGACAAAGGAAAAACATACCCCTTTTTTCCCATGTTTGAATATTTAACATTCACCACAACCATCTGTCGACAAACTTCAAGAAAAACAAGAAAATCACTTGGGTATCGAGGAAACCTCAACGGAGCCTTCTCAAAACCTCCAACTCTAAGATAAGTGAATCTGTTAAACTGCATGTTAAAACTCTCGAATCTTGTTACGAGGGCAGCCGCTTCAAATGAAACCTGAAGCTCAGGGTTTCCATCAAGTCTCCTTACAATCTCCATTAAGAACGAGTCATTGGCGTGACATAAATCCTTCATACCAGCTTGTTTAGTGAGTTGTGGCAAGCTTCTATACACAGGCGTGTCTGATGTTGGAGACCCTTGCGGTTCCAACCTTGCTCAGACAGTCTCTTGACTGGCTAAAATATAAACCAGATATGAGCACATGTGGAATGCAATAGTTTGCCAAAAATTTATCAATTGCTCATTCAAGTGATAGCTAATAATCTCAGCCCAGTCAATGAATTTATTTTCACTACAAATCACTAGAATGAAGTAGCACATCCAAAATTCAAAAGAGTCCAAATATGCATTTCCAACTACACGATGCAACAAGGTGATAACATCTGAAATTTCATCTTTAAAATGGACCCTTTTAAGTTTTGAGGGCAATTGAGACTTACCCTTTTTCTCCGACTTCAACCAATTCTTTGCAATGGATTTTTTGCACCATTCTTCATTCATTCTGAAAAACTTATCGCCAACAGCTACAAACATTTCTTCTACGGTCTCTCTCTCTGGAATACTCAATGCACAAGAAATGACTTCAAGAGTGATTCTCGTAATGATAGGCTTGTCCACAACTCTAATCTCCTAAGTTTCTGGAATGTAGCCCCTCGCACACGCAATCACCAGGTCGATGCTTTGCACGGATTTGGGAAAACCTCCCGCGTGTGCCAAACCACTTTGTAAAATTTTCTCTCCTAGCGGCGTTTTGCTATCTCGTTCCAGGCGCATCCAAAATTCCTCCAAATTGAGGTGCCTAATTTCAGTGTCCCTCACTCTAGACTAGTGATTTTGAATTCCACTTTGCATGAGCACAAATCTGCGGAGGAAGAAAGCTTGTACTTTAAGAAGTATTAGCAGAGAATAAGAGTGCAGGCTAAATGACTTAATGAATACTTCATCACCCATCTTATGCCGTTACTTGATAGGACGTGCAATTAATGCTATATTCACTTTTATTCCTCAAAAAGATATCCTTTAAACCTGCATGTTTTTTGAAAACCCTGAAAAGACAATTCAAGGTTAGTTCGTACATATTATTTAATGAGGTGGCGACGCTTTGAAAAACATAGAAAGTCCACAATGTCATGCGGTCATAAAAACTTGGAACCTTAGAACCAAAGTCGAGAGTTTCGAAAACCTCTGACTCACCGATTTCAAGGATAACCAACGAAGGCCTACAACTCAACAAAAGGGAACCAAGTCGAACAATCATAAAGTTTTGAAAGTTTAGAACTTCGCGACAAGGTTACGAAACTCGAAGGATTGGCGACCAAGGTTAGGAAAAACACAAAACTTGCGACCTTGAGCAATTGTCAAAAGGAATAAACAACAAGGCATTGAAAATGAATGAAGTAAAAGATTCGAAAGGCCTAAGAGGGGGAAATCTTAAAATTGCTGACACCAGTTTAGAAGTTACAAATAACAAAGAGCAAGAGTGTTCAATTTGTTAGATTAGATTTGTGGGCTACATGACATATTTGGGCCTACAAAAATGACCTAGATCCACATATTCAACCTAAGAATGATTGCAATCTTTCACAAGATTATAGATGATACAAAAAAAACAAGGACAACATCCATTAAAAATTGCATTACACCAAAATTATTCATTTACATTAATCATATCATAGTACTAATTACATTCTCATTCACACCTACTTTTCTAAAATAATATTAACCATTCAGATATTAATTTATGTTAATGTATATACATTTTATTCCATTAACCTAGATTAAACCTAGGGTAATTTTAATATAATTTTCTACATGGAAAAAAGTGGGACTACAATATTATTTATTAATACATATAAAATCGCGAGGTACAAATTGAAAATTGATAGAATGGCTGCGACGGAGCAAAATATTCAAAACTGGCGCCATTTTTTCCCGAGCATATAACACTGTGCACCAGGCAGGAAGCGGAGCGAGACATGGACAGCCACGATGATGATCTGGATCTGCTGCTCTCCCTCAACGACCACGACGATCGAGTCGCCGAGACCCCTCCTCATCCTCATGCCTCTGGTACGCTCCATTCTTTTTACTTTTATTTCACAATATTTTAACAGTTTTAGCACTTGTATTCATTTTTAGGGGTGCGTCTAATTTGCAGGTTATTTTTCGGAGGAAGACATGCCGAGGCCTGGGAAGTCTCTGGGCATGGCGGCGTTCAAAGATGTTGTTAAGGACTCCATACAAGAAAAAGATGCCAAGCACAAAACACCTGTAACTTCTCAGCCCCAGAAAACCCTCGACGACTGCCCGAAATCCCATTCGACTAACGATGTTGAAGTTGAAAGATATTCTGGCTTGCGGATAAGGTTAATAACTCCTTTCAAATGGGCTCCCCATGCTTTCTTAAATTCAATTTAAGGTCTGCAACGCTAATGGTGGATGCGTTATATGAGTTTTTCATTCAAATATTTTGAGCTGGAGCTCAATGACAGTACCCATTTTTTAGTATTCTTGAATTTGGACCTTGTTCACCAGAGAGGTTTGTGAGTTGCTATGGCAAATCACCTCTCTCTGAGGGCGGCATCTAGAACATTCTAGCGGCGTCAAACTGGGCAATTCTCCAACCACAGAAGTCTTTCTAATATGAGAATGGTAAAAGTCCAGTTTCATCATCTCTAAGCATCTGGAGAGAGGATTTGACCCTGCTCGAAAAGCTGTCAAATCTGCTGTTAGCTTCTTTTATTCGTACATTCTTAAGAAAGTGAAAAATAGGGTTTTGCTTTACCTCCTGTAAATAGGAGGGACTTGAGCTGTCTTATACTAGGGCCCGGGTCGCAGGCTCGGAAGATAGCTCCGAACCCCTTTCCGAGGCATTGTTTTATTCAATAAATTTGTAGACACCCACGACCACGCCCACTAGGGAGTACATAATCAATTTTAGGACAATGGTCAGATTAACATGGTTTTAACGCCCGTTGGAACTTGATCTTGGGTTACAATGGCAATTGCTTCCCCATAATACAGGACGGTGAATAGCTGATCTACGTTTGAGTGTTTGTTAGGAGGAAATTGTTTTTATTTGAGCATTATTGTGGTTACAACGGCAAAGTTATCCAGATGTACCTCCACACAAGGTAGGATATAACTAGTACGCTCCTTAAAAGAGATGATCAAAGATAGCTGTTCAAATTTAACGGTGGCAGGAAGCATGTTAACTGCACAGGAAATATAGGTCACGAGGTGAACTAAAGTATTGAAACGGATAGAGAAACTCTTGAGCTTCAGCCACAATATGCAGTACAAAAATTGCCATCATGTCTTTTGGATGCATCATTATAGAAGCAGAGAATCTCTATTACAGGTAATGACTTCCCTGTAGGTAAATGCAGCCCACACCTTGATGTTGACTTTGCATTCAGAATTGAAGCCTAGGATCCATATGGGTCGATTAAGCAACACATCCACGATGATATAATGACAAAAATCTATTATTGCTTTGTCACCAACAGTGAAAACACCAAGGAAAAATAAAATCAACAGAAGATGATTTGAAGAACAATCAAGCGAGTTTCCTTAACAGCGGGCAACGATGCTACAACGAGCAACCGCCACCACAATTCTAATGAAAATAAACTTCGATAAAAAAGAATGTGTGCCTGTTTGTAGTTCGGAGGATAAATATTACAGTTTTTTTTGGGTACTCATTGGATGTCCAAATTATTGACCTCTTTTTGGCTTAGTTTTGAAGGCTGGGGGTATTTATTTCACAAAAGTCACCTGTGAGTCAAATTTAGGCTTGGTTTTTTTTTTTTGTTTTTTTATGTTGTCGGGTCTTTACACTTGACAAGAATTGATTGATCCATGATAGACTCTTTTTTTTATGTTGTCGGGTCTTTACACTTGACAAAAATTGATTGATCCATGATAGACTCTTTAAAAGCCATGTATTCTCATCAGTAGATCAATGATCACTTGACAAAAAGGGTGCTTTTTACCATACACTTATGTTGTATGGAGTTTTCCGAATGGAGACATCAGAGGATGGGGCTGCATTTCTGGGATGATTAGAACATGAGGTCATATTTTAAGAGATGACATGAGACATAAATTAAAAAATAAGATAAATTTTTAAAAAATATAAGAAATTTTAATTATTCATACATAAGATATTCATTATATACATTATAGAATTATATTATACAATATTAGAGTTGAATTGACAAGTAACATAAAAATCAACACAAATTAACAAAATTTCATTGCTTTTATTATCAATATACATATTATCATATAAACATTACAACAAAATACTTGAAAACTAAAAATTATATTTACAAAATGTCAAGAAAAATTAGAAATAAATATTCTCTTCAATACATAGCTAAATCAGCTTGGGTATGAGTGGTATGAACTTTCATCTTTTTCTTGCTGCATTCATTTGGGCTTCGTTACCAATGTCATCTAAAAAATTTAGTTGATATTCTCCATTGAAATTCCTTCAAATGCAAAGGGAGGAAAAATCAGACCATTATTAGTTAAACAAATGACAGTAAATTATAACACATGTAGTGCAGTTGTTCATATTTATGTGGATCAGTCTGGACTCTGGATCTGAGAATTACATACCAGTGATATAATATGGTTTCTCAATTCAGTCCAAATTATACAACAGTTACCCTTCTGCACCTCCAACCCCCTTTTTCTCTGCAGGCTGGGCTGCAAGGGATGGCTAGTTGTCCCTGAGATGGTTAGGGGCCGTCAAGACATCCCCTTGCCATTTCTGAGTTGTATTGTGGGCATTTCCTAAAATGAACTTTATAGGGATCGTCCGGGGACATTTCCTATGCATCCCTGAAACAACCCCGATGCAGGGATGGATGGAAATGCCTAAGAGACGTGTCCTCGTAGAACATAGCAGTGCACCCATCCAACCAAAGAGCTGTATGCATTTTAAATGTCTTAAGAAGACAGAGGGATGAGATAACTGGAATTGGGATGTTTATACAACTTTGGCTTTAAAATGTTTCTAGCAATTGTGTTTTCTCATATGCACCAGGGAATTCCAGTTTAGGGACGAAGATCTGCCCTGGTATCCATGCTCACATCTTTCAGTGGCTACATTTATATATAATATGGTGTTCCTGTTCCTATTCATGTATTCGTATCATCATGTCTTTAGGGGACTATGGGTTTTCTGTTTTACCAGAGCCTCCTGAGGTGTTTAAAACTCAATTAAAAGATTTAATCTTACTTTGGTTTGCGAAAGGACCAGTGCCTTTATGTATATATAAACATAATTGTATCTTTATTCATTTACTTGTGTTCGCCGATTCGAAATAGTGTTCCCCTCCCTCTCAGTGTACCCATATCCACGTGTCCAGGTGATTATGGTTTTTCCATTTTGCTGGAGCTCCTGACGTGTTTAAGATGCAATGAAAAGCTTTCTTCTTATCACAGTTGGCAAAAGCACTCTACATAATGCTACACGTTAATCGGTTTTCAGAAAAGGATCAATCAAAAGGATTAACAGTACCTCCCTACATACAATTAAACATACGCTTTGGCTGATTTAGTTACCTGTATTCTAACTAGAATTATTTGCAGGTTTTGGTTGAGGGAATTACGCATATTTTTATTGGAAACAAAATTCAATTTGTTTGGAAACCACTCTCAACCTTCCATATCATCTTGCATTGCGTTTACAAGTACACAAGACCATTTCTCTGTCAGGCAAAAATTAGTTGAGCTGTAACTCGTGCTTACATTTTTTTGAAAGATATATCTGGCTGTGGAAAAGAACCCTTGTCCTCCCAAGAAGCTCGTTAGATTCCATACCCCCATATTGGCTTCCAACACATTTTTTATTGGAATAATTGGATCCATACTTTCATATATTATAATTAGTTATCAAGCTGAATTTCATAGTTTATACTTTATTCATCCATTAGTTATTAAGCTTATGGCCAATGATCTTAACAGGTTAGTATATGACATGTTTTGGTAAAAAAATATTAACATAGGGTGTTTTTTGTCATTTGAATAATGGATCCCTCTAATTTGAGGTTTTGCAGAAATAGAATGGTGTCGACCATGAGCATGACCATTCGGTTCTCTGACGTCAGATTCATTCGCTTGCAGGCCATCAGGTAATGAGTTGTCTGTAGTAGATTCTCACAGACTTCAAAGTGTTCTTTTATTTTTCATGGTTTAATGTTAATATTTATTTTGAACAGAACTGCAATGATGGGTGATAACATTACGGGCTCTTGGGCGACAGTTGGTGTCCTAACAGAAAAAGGAAATCCCAGATTAAGTAGCAATGGGAAGAATTTTGCTATCTGGAAACTATCGTCTCTCGACTCAGCCACTATTTCTCTCTTCCTATTTGGAGATGCGTATACTCGTCATTGGAAGGAATCACCTGGGAGCATTTTATCAATTTTTAATGCCAAAGTTCGTCGTGAGGACAAGGTTAGTTGCTATCAGTATGACTCTTGTTCGGTGTTTTGGAATTTAATTTGGTGTGGTTAGTGTAGCAGTCATCAAAATGTGGTGGTACTTTCATATCACACCAGAATAGCTTTTGTTTGTAGCCATTTTGTAATGATCACCCTTAATTTTTGAAAAAAGATTGAACTGAAATGAGATACAATGAAATGTCCAATGTCACATTTTGATCACTCAATTTCTGAGATTGGCAAGGTGAGAGCATACGTTGAAAGGACTACACAACAAATTAAATTACAGCAGCTGAAAGAAATGCATTAGGCGGCAAGTCGGCCAATCCCACTTATTTAGCGGAGTGCTATGCAATTGAAAGGAAAGACACTTCATGTTTATTCAGCGGAGTGTAATTATAAGCATCTACTTATTTAGTGGGTAACAATTCAGTGCTCTCCATTTATTTAGTGGGGTAAGTAAATTCAATGAATGCACTTGTTCAGTGGGATGAGCAAATCCAATATTCTCCACTTGTTTAGTGGGTGAACAAATCCAATATTCTTCACTTGTTTAGTAAGGTGAGTACATAAATCAATGATTATAAATCAAATCCATTAGCGGTACTACCATCCAATATTTACAATGATAGATCAGGAGCAATATAACTCCTATAATTACAACAACATTTCAGAATACTCCAAATAATATGAAATGATCAGCTCAACAATGAAACAACAGCAGAATACCTTGTAAGTGTAATGCCAGTGTAGGTCTGAAAACACCCTTTGCTGCTGTACTAGTGACAAATGAGATTGGCATACATGTTGGTATTGCTCTAGAAACGTTGAATACATAACACACACCCAAAATTGAAACTCAATTTGAACACACTCCAAGTCACTCCAAACACACCAAAACAGCATAAAATGAAAGATATATCTAATTGATAAATAACTTAGACCATAAACAAGTCTAGAATAGGGCAATATGGTTTTTGGTACAACAAGTACAAGCAGCATGAATATTAGCCAAACTCATCACACGATCATTTCTCCACCCTAAAAAGGTTTAGAACCTTCACATGGATATGGTGACTCGAAGCATAGTGCAATGAGCCGTAAAAACAAAGCGCTTCAGCCAATGCTTCACATGCCTTCCCTAGCATGGTACAACCCAAAAAGTAAAGATTGTACGATCTACTTTCTTGGTTATAGTGCCCTCCATAGTGTACGGCCTGCAAGGTAAGAGAATAGCGACCCCAAAAAACAAATTAATGAAATCAAACACTCATAAATTTTACCCACAAAGGGGCAGCTAGTAAGAATTGTATGGCCTGTCTAGGAAAGGTAAGGCCTAACAGCAATAGAAACTTTTTGAATTGTCGTTTAAACACAACAAACACTTCAACAAGTCTCTTCACAACAGAAACAACCTTTTAGAGATTCAAAACACATCAAAAACTCCCATGATTGCAACCCAAAACTGAATCTTCACTCTATAGCTTATTGATTATCTTTGTATGAAACCACTTGAACCAGCTAGGGGGGTTTTCATCCTTGAAACCAGCAATTCCAAGAGTGTTTTCATCCTCAAGAAATTTTTAGAACACAAGTTCTCTTCATATGTAGAAGTAAATACAATTTCATGGCTAAAAACTTCAAATGAGCTCATCCTCTTTTAGTAACTTTTTTGGAGGGAAATAACAATAATTAAAAAATAATAATCCGTTTTTTCTCCACAAAAACCTTTTTAGAAAATAATAATTCATCTTGCAAAAAGACCCCATGCTTAGGCATACAAGTTGATGCACAACTTAAAAACCTTTTAAACAATTTATTACATTAAATTGTCTTTTTAATATTTTCAACATTAGACAACTTAAGTGAATAATTATTTAATAACTCAATAATTTACCCAAGTTGTAGAAAGTATTGAAATGATACCAAAATACAATTTTGACCATACCAACGTGTCCTTGAAGTCATAGGATGATGAATTGAAGCAATCAAGCGACTTTATAAAAAAGAGCAAACTTTTCCAAGAAATTTTTGAGAGCTCCCAAAAGGTCGAAAATCAATTCTGAAAGCACCTAAAGACTCACCACAACCATCTGAATTCATTGCCATGAATTACATCCCTGCAAAACAAATCTTGTGCTCTCCAATAACTTTGGAGTCAGTTTTTACTCACCAATTAGCGTATTGGAAAATTCAGAAAATAAGCTAATAGTTCACAATTAGTTCATGCTTGAGACGGAGACATTACAGTCCTCCCTCCCTAGAATTGCTTGTCCCTAAGCAATTGCAAGTTTGGATGTTTCAAAGTTTACTCACTCTCCCAAGTACCATCTTCCACAGGTAAATTCTTCCACTTAACCAAGTATTCTTTGATGCTCCTCTTTCTTCACGTGTACTCCTTGAAATCAATCACTGCTTCAAGAACTAAGATGAGTTTCCTTTCTTCATCCAAAAGGGGCAACTTTGAAGAAGCAACCACATTGTGTCCAAGAGCATTCTTGAGGTGTGACATATGAAAGACATTATGTACCTTGCTACTTTTAGGTAACTCTAACTCATATGCCTCTTTTTCAATCCTTTTGGAGATTTTTAATGGACCATAAAAACATGGCTTGAGCTTTTTTCATCCACTCTTTTTGAGAGTGGATTGCTTGTAGGGCTACAACCTTAGATACACTATATCTCCAACCTCAAAAATATGCTCTATATGGTGTTGATCTGCATACAACTTTTGTTGGTTTTGTGTATGTTGAAGGTTGTCTTTCAAGGATTTCATGATATCTTGACTTTGTTGCAACAAATCTTTAGTTTGGAGAACTCTACTATTATCAAACAAGAGATCATGAATCTAGGAGCTTTATATCCATATAGTGCCATAAATGGAGACATTTTTATTGACATATAATATGTAGAGTTATAACAATACTCACCCAAATGGAGCCATCTTACCCAAGCTTTTTGTTTGCCATGAAACATAGTTTTTTAGATACCTTTCCAACCACTTGTTCATAATCTCCATTTGCCCATTTGTTTGTGGGTGGCAATTGGTGCTAGGAGTGAGTTCAATCTTGCTCAATTTGAAAAGTTCTTGCCAAAAAAGACTTAGGAATTTACTGTCCCTATCGCTAACAATGTTTTTTTGGCATACTATGCAGTTTGAACACTTCTTTGAAAAATAAATCAGCCACTTGAGCTGCTCTAAAGTTTGCAGTTTTAGCAAAGAAGTTGCAAATTTGGTCAATCTGTCAACAATAACATAAATATAGTCCTTCCCTCACACTTTTGATAACTTTGTGATGAAGTACACTGAAATACTTTACCATTTTTGGTTGGGAATTGGTAAGGCTTGCAACAAACTAGCAAGAAAAGTGTGCTCATTCTTGTTTTGTTGACACACTTTGCATTCTTTTATATATTTAAGGATGTCATCTTTAAGTCCTTTCCACGAAAATCTCACGGATTTGCTTGTGAGTCTTGAAAAATCCTTGGTGACTAGCCAAGTGAGCATCATGGAAAGTTTTCAAAATCTTTTCTTTGAGCTTCGATTCAAAAACTAGAAAGATTCTTTTTTTGTAGAGGATCAACTTATTCACCACCTTGTACTTTTCATCTTGCAATGTACCCTCTAAAATGCTAGTGGCAAATGGATTTTTTGCATACTTCACAAGAATTTTCTCCTTCCAATCAGCAGTTATCTCCATCATATAACTCAAATGTGGCTTTTTTGACAATGCATCAGCCACAAAATTCTTTTTCCCTTTGACATATTCAATGTCAAAATTGTAAGCTTGTTGCTTGCTCATCCTTTTTTGCTCTCTTTCATTGAGATTTTTTTGATTGAGGAAATATTTGAGGCTATTATGGTTTGTTTTGACAATGAACTTCCCTCATATTGCCCAATCTTAATCAAAGCATGCATAATAACAAACATCTCCTTGTCATAGATAGAATAACTCTTCTCTCCTCTCAAATTTTTGCTTTCAAATGCAATGGGATGTATGTTCTTCATTAGGACAACACCTATAACTTCCCCAAATGCATCACACTTAAACTTGAAATGACTTAGAAAAATTGGGTATGGCCAAAACAAGACAAGTGCTCATGATTTGCTTGAACTGATCAAAAGATTGCTGTGTTGCTGTAGACCATACAAATGCTTCCTATTTGATGAGATCAGTGAGTGGGGCAACCAATTGTGAAAAACCCTTCACAAATCTCCGATAAAAGCCACAAAGCCCAAAGAAACCCATTAATTGAGTGGGATTTTTTGGTGGTGGCCAATCCAAAATGGCCTTAATCTTTTCTTGGTCAATGCTAACTCCATTAGCACTAATCACATGACCAAGATACAAGAGTTTTATCATGTCAAACTCGCACTTGGATTCCTTTGTATATAAAGATTCAGCTTCAAGAATACCCAAAACCTCATCCAAATGCTGCATATGTTCCTCCTAAGTCTTACTAAATATCAAGATATAATAAAAAAAATTGAGAGAATTTTTTTGAGCTGCTTGTTGAAGACTTGATTCATACAAGATTGAAAAGTTGCTAGAGCATTTGTTAGGCAAAAAGGCATAACTAGGAACTCATAATGCCCAAAATGGCATATGAAAGCAATCTTTTCAATATCTTCTTTCCAAAATCTTATCTGGTGGTATACAAATCTCAAGTCTATCTTTGAAAAATAGACAACTCCATGCAACTCATCAATCCTTGGTATAGGGTATTGATTTATGATGCTCTTCTTGTCTAGAGCTCTATAATCTATGCACATGCACATAGCTCTGTCCTTTTTCACCAACACAACAAAAGATGAAAATGGGCTTTTGCTTGGATGGATATGCCTCATCTCCAAAAGCTCCTTGATATCTTTTTCAATCTCATCTTTGCGTCTCTTATGGTGCCGATAATTGATTTAGCTTCCTCTTCCAACTCTATCACATGCTCAATGCCTCTTTCAAGAGGCTGTCCAAGTGGTATGCCACTGAAAACTTTACTATGTTTAGTCAACAAAGCTTGCACATCTAGATGGTATTCTCTTTTTTCTTCTTGAGAAATGGTAGGCATGATGATACATTCTCCAATCCACTCAACTTGAACATGACATAGCAATCTCTCCATCCTCTTGTTTGTAACAACATGAGGGCCTCCATTTGTCATTCCTCTCAACACAATTTTTTTTCCATTAGTTTGTTATTTTAGCCTCATTGTTTGCAAGTTCCAGAGTGATCTCTCCTAAAGAACGGAGCCACTGGATGCTAAGAAAAACATCGATATCTCCAATACTCACCACATATAAGTCATCTTTGATTTCATAGCTACCCAATTGTATATGCATTTGAGGAACTCTATTTGTGCATGTGAGGGTAAATCCATTAGCAACCATAACTTTGAAGCCTTCAAAATCTTAAGTCTTGAGGTCTCTTTGAGTAGTAACTCCTTCATCAATGAAGTTGTGTGTTGCTTTGGTATCAATGAGAGCAACAATTTGCTGCCCACATAACACTCCACGAACCCTAAAGGATTCATTTTTTTTAAACTTTGAAAGTTGGGCAAAAGTGCCTTCACTTTCTTTCTCTTCTTTAGACTCTTCCTCCTCATTTTCTTCCAAATCAGCTTGCTGTTCTGATTTTTTTTTGATTCAGATTCATCAACTAAATACCCTTATACGTGGTGAACTTGACCTCTCTCAAAGCACTTATGGCTGGGGGGTCCATGACTCCTTGCATGTGAAGCACAATTTCTTCCTCAGCTCATTTCAGAGGTCTCCAGTCATTTTTGGTGTGGAATTTTTGGACTGATTTATTTCCTTGTGAAAATGCCTTTTATCTTTTTTGTGCTGAAAGGTCCTTGGTTGGAATTTGCTTCTTAGAACAGCAAACTCCATGTTCCTTGCTTTCTTGATGACTCCTTGGAGTGTAGGTGGGTCAAAAGCTCTAACCCATTCTTTGAGTGGCTTAGTTAGCCCTTCATTGAAAAGCACAACAAGTCTTTTTTTTCAGATGTTGGGCACCATCATCGAAAGTCTTTGGAAATCAACAACATAGGCATCAATTGTCCCATGCTATCTCAACTGTGCTAGTTCTCTAAATTGCAATTTAAGGCCTTTCTTGTCAAGCCTTTGAATGAGTTTATTGGTAAACTCATCATAAGTGGTAATGCGATTGTGGCCTTAGTTACCAACCCATGATACCACCATTCATGAGCTGCTCCGTCTAAGTGCATTGTGGCAAATTTGATTGCCTTATCTTTTGGCATTGGTCTTAGGGACAAAAAGTTGTCCAACTTTTGGACCCATGTATGAGAAGTACTTTTATCACTCCCATCTAAGTGAGACAATGTCACCTTTCCCAAAGTTTGTTGATAATCCCTCTACACATCAGGACCTCTGAACTCTACTCTTCCATCGCCTTTTTTCTTCTTTTGATTCATGAACTGATTAAAAGACAAAATGTCCCTAATATCCGCTGGAAGGGTCACATATTCTGCATAACTTGCTCTCACTTCATCTGCCATAGGAACTTGCGCTTCTTGGTCAGGTTGGACCTCCTCCCTACTAGTGAAAGTAGGTTGAAGAGGTCTAGTAACAGACTCAACAACAGTTTTAATAGTATGACCAATATTGCCTTGATGATTATTGCCATTGTAAGTGCTAACTTCTCCATTCTGAATTGGGGGAACATTCTGGTTCATTTTGGCAAGAAGTTGAGACATCATGTCAAGCATGCAATCAAACTTCTTTTTTGCTCTAGCATTTCGGCTTTTTGGGGCAGCAATACCCTCATCTCTTTTTGATGAAACTTCAATGTCAACTGCAAGATTCTAACGTGCAACTAGGACTTCTGAAAAAGTATCTTCTATTGGAGTTTTTGGCAATTGATATTGTTGCCTTTTCTGCTCTCTGTTATAATATCTTTGTTCTCTCTCACTGACATTCATAGAGAACCAGCTGCATTATAGGGTTAGATGCATAGACTGACAAGATCACTAGCTTTGATACCACTGTAATGATTACCACTAGTTTTTGAAAAAAATTTCAACTGAAATGAGATACAATGTAATACCCAATGTCATTTTCTAATCACCCAGTTCTCAAGATGGGCAAGGTTAAAGCATACAGTGAAAGGACCGCACAACAAATTAAATTATAGAAGCTGAAAGAAATGTAATAAGTGTCAAGCCGGCCAAGCCCACTTATTCAATGGAGTGCTATGCAATTGAAAGGAAAGACACTTCATACTTATTCAGCAGAGTGTAAATACAAAGCATCCACTTATTGAGTGGGTAACAATTCAATGCTCTCCACTTATTTAGTTGGGTAAGTAAATACAATGAATTCACTTGTTCGGTGGGGTGAGCGAATCCAATATTCTTACACTTGTTTAGTAAGGTGAGTACAAAAATCAATGAGCATAAATCAAACCCACTCATGGTAGTACCATCTAGTGTTTACAATGATATATTAGGAACAATAAAACTCCTATAACTGTTGCGACATTTCAGAATACTCCAAATAACATGAAATGATCAGCTCAACAATGAAACAACAGCAGAATACCTTGTAATAGAGTGTAATGCTAGTGCAGGTCTGAAAACAACCTTTGCTGCTGTATTAGTGACAAATCAGATTGGTATACATGCTGGCATTGCTTTGGAAATGCTGAATAATAACATAGCACACACCCAAAATTAAAACTTCAACTTGAACACACTCCAAGTCACCCCAAACACATTGTAACACCATAAAATGAAAGATATATCAAACTGATAAATAACTTAGACCATAAACATATCTTGAATAGGGCAGTATGGTTGCTGGTACAATAGGTACAACAAGCATGAATATCAACCAAACTCATCACATGATCATTGCTCCACTCTAAAAAGGCATAGAACCTTCAAACATGGATATGGCAACCCCAAGCAAAGTGGAATGAGCCCCAAGAACAAAGCACTTCAGCCAACACTTCCCACGCCTTCCCTAGCATGGTATGGCTTGCTTCCTTGGTCACAACTCCCTCCATAGTGTACGGCCTGCAAAGTAATTTAATAGCGACCCCAAACAATAGATTAATGAAATTAAACACTCAAATTTTACCCACAAAGGGGAAGCTGGTAGGAATTATATGGCTTATAAACGAAAGGTAAGACCCAACAGCAATAGAAACTCCTTTAATTGCCCTTTAAACACAACAAAAACTTCAACAAGTCTCTTCACGACAACAACCACCTATTAGAGATTCAAAACGCATCAAAAACTCCCATGATTGCAACCCTAAATTGAATCTTCACTTTGCAGCACATTGGTGATCTCTGTATGAATCCAGTTGACCTAGCTAGGGGGGTTTTCATCCTCGAAACCAGCAACTTAAAGAGGGTTTTCATCTTCAAGATTTTTTTTAGAAGAATACAAGTTCTCTCCATATGCAGAAGCAAATACGATTTCATAACTAAAACTTCAAATGAGGTCTCATACTCCTTTTATAACTTTTTTGGAGGGAAATAACAATAATAAAATAATAATAATAATCCGCTTTTCTTTCACAGAGAACTTTTTGAAAAATAATAATAATTCATCTTGCAAAAAGACCCCATGCCTAGGTATTGAAGTTGATGCACAAATTAAAAACCTTTTAAACAAGTTAATTACACTAAATTGTCTTTTTTTTTTTTCAACATTAGACAACTTAAGTGAATAATTATTTAATAACTCAATAATTTACTCAAGTTGCAAAAAGTATTGAAATGATACCAAAATGCAATTCTGACCATACCAAAGTATCCATGAAGTCATAGGATGATGAACTGAAGCAACTGGGCGACTTTCTAAAAATAGCAAGCTTTTCCAAGAAGTTTTGAGAGCTCCCAAAAGGTTGGAAATTGATTCTGAAAGCACCAAGAGTTTCACAACTATATGATTTCACTATCATGAATCACATTTTTGCAAAACAGATCTTGTTCTCTCCGAAAACTTTGGAGTTCTCATTTATTCATCAATTAGCCTACGGGAAAACTCAGAAAATAGGCGAATGGTTCACAATCAGTCCACACTTGAGAAGGGGACATTACACATTCGTTCAGTGGAAAATACAGAGCATGGAAAATTTGAGTGTAATTCACCTAGGGAATGTGTCATTCTGTTTGGTCTTAAAGTTTTTGTAATAATTCACGATGAGAGTTGCAACTATGCTTATAGTGGTGGTAAGGGTGCCTAAGGGTGCCTCACATTCAGCACTATGTAGGCATTCAGGTATTGAGAAGGCACTTTGTGTGACAAGCCAATGGATTTATTCTGCCATCCACTTTGCTGATCCTCCCTGAAGAGTAATATTTGTGGTTTGTCTTTGCCTTCATGTCTCTTCCGGTGCCAGACTCTTGCTATTTAGAATTTATTGTAGCTTTGGCATGAGTTCTTAAATCAAGTGTTACAAATGCAACGTCATTACAGTAATTTATTTTGTTTGTATTGAAGCATGTGTAAAAATTTGGATTTCAAAACCAGGTATCAGAGCCCTGCCTAACTTTTATTTGCAGGGAAATGAATTTTCTCTTAGTGTGTTTGCAGTTGACCAAATTGTAAAATTGGGAACTTCTGTTGATTATGGTCTCTGTAAGGGGAAACGGAAGGATGGAATGCCATGCACAATGATCATAAACCGGTATGTTTTGTGTGCTTTATAACTAAATTAGTCTCTGAAATCTCAAACAATTTAGTCTTGGTTGAATGCTTTTGTTGCATGCTCATTTCCAAGTCTCTAGAAGTTATTTTCTAGATTTCCTTTGTTAGAAATACAAAAGAAATGAATCAACAACTATGACCTGTCAATTTCTGTTCAGTTCTCTGTCTGCTATTATGGTTGTAATGAAAATGGTTTGTTTCTATTTTTTCTTTTCTTTTTGGCCAGTCTGGTTTTGATTCCCACAGTTGTGACTATTTCTTATATTGCTTATTTCATAACATTGGTAAGAAGATTGAAGATGCTTTATAATTTGGAAGGGGCCAAAATCTTGTGGAGGAGCAATAAAACTTGTACTATATAGTTTGAGACAATTATGTTGAAGGGACTTCTGTTACAATTTAATTTCAGCTCCTTTTTGTTGCCAACTTTGCAGATCTCGAGGATCATATTGTCAATACCATGTTGCTGTAAGTGTTGGGCAATGAACTTGGCGATTCTATGTGATTTCTATGAAAGACTTAAATAGATATTGAAACGTTTCTGTGTTTTATTGTTCCAGGCAACACGCCAAAAATATACTACCAAACGTGCAGAGCTAAGTGGTGGGTAAGTATGTGCTGATAACTTTTAACTTAGTTTTGGCTGCTGTTATTCAAGTTTCTGCAGTTTTGATTGTATTTTATATTGTTACAGAAATCTGTCAACAGCATTCCGGAAACCTTTCAAATCAGAAGGGATATATATGGTGAAACCTTTAGCAGAAAGTTCTAATAACAATAAGCCTAGCAGACCAATGAAAGTCATGACTGCAGAAGATTTAAGAAAGACTCTAAGGCAAGTTAGTTCCCCCTTCTTAATAGAGCGGTTAAATAATTAAAAATCATGAGTTTTATGCTTTGATATAAAGCTTTTGATGTAATTTCAATGTCACAAGGTCGAAATGTCTTTTCATATTGACAGCAATGCAGACAAGGTGACAACTAAGCATCAGTCGCAGGGAATCAGGTTCCTGACGAGTGTTGCAAATGCAGGTATTGAAGGTTTTACGGTTTTACTTTCGTGAACAACTGCAAAAATGTAAGCATTTTGTTTTTATTAGTAAAGGTGGTCATGAACAAACTTACTTCGATTTGTGTCATTTGTTTCAGAGAATATGGACCCAAAAGCTACTGTCAGGGAATCAGACCTTCAAATGAAGAAAGTCAAACAATACGAGGAGTATCTTAAGAAAAGGTTGATATGTCAGTCCAAATAGCTTTTTCTGTGATATTAAAAATACAGATCAAAATGACAATATTGTAACTGTCAGCTCAAAATTGTTTTCTTGCTTTTTGTTCCAGGTCTTCTTCCACTATAAAGCCAGTGGGAGTTTTACGAAAGCAAGAGCCTGAAGCTAAAAGGAAGAAGGCTATGCAAAATCCCGATGATTTGATTGAGTTAGACATTGATTTTTGAGATAAAGGGTTGGTGTGTAATTGTGCATCTTTATGCCTGTGAGATTGAGATTGATTTGCAAGAGCTTTGTCATGACAGCATTGCTCCATGCTAGTCTTTTGTATAGCTTTTATTGTTCTGTTTCAACATAGATCTTTTCAAAGAGCTATGTGAATATCTAACATCGCATTGCCTATTCTTCGAGTATCAAGTTTTCATGTTTTATAGGCAGAATAAGGAATGCATGTTTGATCATTTTGTTAATGAGTTGCTTTTGCCAAAAGAGCAAAAAAATTAGTTCAAAAAATACCACAGGTGGCTAGATTAATGGTATACTTGTCTGTTATTGCAGCAACCGGATAATTAAGATCCTACTTCAAATCATCCAATCTGAGTTATTTTTTTTTTTTTAAGTTGCCAAGGTGCTTTAGCCCAAATTTGCAAGGTGCTTAAAACTTTCTAGTTTTCTAGTTGTGGGTGCTCATTTAAAGATATCGATATTTTATATGGACTGGATGTGGGACCATTTGAAAATAGAGGAAGGTTTATTGCTGCTGTTTATGTTTAATCCATTCAGCAACTCATCTTTAATTGCACTAGACTTTACATGCTTTTATAGAGGAAGGTTTCTGTATGGTAAAATCTTGTGCACCGGCATCATGTTTGAAAACGTTCAAAAGATTTTGTATGCTTGGTATGTTTGTATATGCTAAAAAGTAGCTCGACTTTGTTTTTTTTTCTTATTTGAGATTTAAGTTGAAGAAGTTCAGATGAATAAATAAAAGAGGAAAATACCCTTTTAAGTCTTAAATGTGTGTTGAAGGGAACTTAAATCAAAGAAAGGTATTTCAGATTTCATTTCATAGCCTCCATATAAAGGCTGCTTGACTGAAAGGCTAACAGGGCTAACTGTTGGTTGATTGGTTAGAGAGCATGAGATATGATAGGAGGGGATGGAAGCCTTTGTAGGTAATAACTGGGAGTATAATGCAGACACCTACAAGCTCCTTGCAAGTAATGGTCTTCAAACTACTTTGTTCCAGCCTCCTGTAGCTAACACACTAAACTAAACTATACAAACACAGCGGAGCATGAAAATGGAAAATCATGTCTGAACTGATGCAACATCTCAGTGGAACATAGAGGTATTACGTAATCTTCAACAAAGCACAGCGGACAAAGGAAATAAATATACAGTATCACGATATGCAAGAAATGTCAGAAATAACTTATATTTACAAATAAAAGTTTACATGGTTATCGTCTTCCCTCTACCAA
This sequence comes from Sequoia sempervirens, assembly GCA_007258455.2. Classification (NCBI taxonomy): domain Eukaryota; kingdom Viridiplantae; phylum Streptophyta; class Pinopsida; order Cupressales; family Cupressaceae; genus Sequoia; species Sequoia sempervirens. Next base: position 416,558,347 of record VDFB02075321.1, on the reverse strand, counting down.
AAAAACCAAGTAACTACGATCCATCTACCTATCCTAACTTCTAGCTCCTTCCCTATCTTCAACTTAAGATCATATTTCTCTGCCAACTAGGCACTGTCTCCTAATTAAACTCTTAACTTCCCACTTTTAGCATACAGTAAGTTGTTGTTGCCCTAAAAGGTCGAACTGTTACAATTCATCTTAAAGTCACCAATTACAATTAATCGTTCCTCCTGATTAAAAGGAGTTTGTTTGCATCCAAGTAGCTGGGATGAAAGCAAAAGAGGTCGAATATAGCTTGTTTTATATTACTTAGGCAATTTTGGCACGCTTTTTTAAACATACCAGTAATGCATTTTTAACGAGTGCAATATAGTGGCTTTAGCATGTAGTATTGTAATATGTTTGTAGTATTGTAATAATAGTATTTGTTTGATAGTCAAAAGATGAATTATGGAATGTTTAACAAGATAATCTTTGGAGATCAAAAGATTCTTGCAAGTCAAATGTATTACAATTTTATTGGGTCAACAAAGATTATAGTTGTATTATAACTATTATAAGTATAGTTGAAGTTGAGATTGTTCCTTTGATGCTTTGTTGATCCAAGATTAGGCGGGTGGCATTTGCACAATCAATTATGAGAAATATTAAAATTTTAATTTTTTGATTTTTTTTTATGTTTTTGTAATTTGCATTTTTGAAGGCCTTTTGAGTAGAATTTGGCCTAAGAAATTCTATCAATTTTTTGGAATGGTTGTTGTAGATTATATTCCAAGAAACTCAAACTAGTTCTCTTGGAGATCTTTCCAATAATTCCATGAAGTTTGAATTTCACTCAACATGCTAGGAGTTATGATTGCCAAGTTGTACTAAAACCCATTTTGTAATTTTCAATATTGATAGTTAATTTGTCCCCATCCAACTATCCATTTCAATTTTTAAGGATCTGGTGACCTTTAATATTCTTTGCAAATATATAAATGTTTTAGTTCAAAGTTAGTAAAGATAGTTTTGGAGGCATACATCTCTTTTAATGAGTTTACCAAATTGTTCAATTTTGTGTTTTACAATATCGTTGATTCCTCACCAATTATTGTTACCCAAAATTTTAATTGAATTCAAATCATCCTTAAAATGGATATTTGTTAAATATTTGATGAGCAAACAATTAATTAGTAAAGAGTTTTCCTAGATTGATTAGTTGATTTTGAGTTCAATATCATGACCCTTGTAATATAATTAAAGTTGAGTTTGTTTCATAGTAAACTATATAAATGTTCTATGTAGTAGTGAGTACATGGTTATTAAAGTTACTAAACTTTTTCCCCAAAGTGAATAAAGTTATGAAAGCATTAAAAAGAGAAAAATAAAGGATAATATGGTCTTTTGGTTAAAATGGAAACTAATGAAAAATATTTATGAAAACCCTTTTAAGTGAAAAATGATTATATTTATTAGAGAATGATTAAAGTCAACTTTTGTGAACGAGTGTGATTGTTTAGAAACCATCTCTTAAGGCTTATATAAAGCATTTTTTGAGACTTGGAGAGGGGGCATGGAGATTACTCGAGGAAGAAGGTGCTTGGGGGGGCTATGACATTGCAAAAGGGACACACAAGCATGTCAAACTAAGAGTACAAACTACATTGGGGATTATTTTGGGTAGGGCTTTGTGTGAGTAGGCACACGTTATGTTTTTACACAGGTCCTTTAAAGCCCAATTGGAAGGGACAACTAATGCGTTCTGTATGTGCATAAAATTGGTCACGTCTAAGTAATCCTGACATTTAATTAAATATTTATTATTTAATTAATTTCTCTAAAAGTCTTCTACATGTAATTAAATTTAATTAATTTAATTATATTGTTCATTAATTTTATTCTCCCACCATAATTGAATAAATATATTTTATCTAATTATTTCACATGTCTACTTGATTAATTAAATAAATACATTTTATTTATTTTAATTATCATCTTTTGAATTTAATTAAATCTTTTGCTTTAATTAAATTTAAATATTTCTTTTCTTCTATTTTAAAAACTTTCTTCTAATTAATTAAATATTTTATTTAATTAGTTTCATACACATGTCATTTATTTAAATTTAATTAAATATCTTTTGTTTTCTTCAAATCATAATTAAATATTTCATTTAATTATGAAATCTTTTGAATTCCTCAAAATCTTAATTAAATATTTATTTAATTAAGAAAAATCTACATGCACCCATAAATAAATAATTGAATTTGATAATTCATTATTTATCTTCTCGATATCTTTCCATTATCTTCTAAAAAAGATGTTTTTTTAATCATCTCATCTTATCTCTTCCATGAAAATGGAAAAATCTTGCTTTATTCATTTTCTTCTATTTTTCTTTCCAGTCTCATCCATCTTCGACCGTTCAATCTGTCAGGAATTATCATAGCCATTGATTAACTCAGCCAATCAAAATCCTCGAAAAACTCTATAAGTACATGTGTGAATCCAAGTATTGGTTACACAAATATAGACACTGACACACATACGCAATTACGCTTATGCACTTGCATCTTTAGCATATCTTAGCAATAATCTTATCATAGCATAATATAATCTTGCATCTTAGTATAGTATGCATTTTTGGTTTAAATCTCATTCTCTAGTAGTCCATTTCGTTGAGCTTGGCATACTAAATTTGAGAGCAACTTGAATCAACGAAACGCTGGAGATAGGGAGCAATAGAACGACTTTGAAGGAGCTATACTAATAGTTTGTGTATTTTTCTTTAGGCTTCTTTGATATAACGTTTTATTGAATGTGTTTTGAATTCTTTATGATAGACATACTTTCATACACACATAAAATGGCGCCCACCGTGGGGCTCGAACCCACGACCACAAGGTATTTTAATGAAATGGCGCCCACCCTAATCACATCATATTTTAATGAAGTACAAATAATATAATGATGATGAAAAGGTTTTAAAGGATAGCTCAGATGATGGGGATGATGGGAGAGATGGTGGAGGGGAGGCAGAGAGGGTAGTGAGGCAAAATTTTAACAACTTAGTCAGTGCTCAGATTGTACGGCGGCCTAGATCTGGTGGCAGACCACAGACCATTATTAGGGTTTCCTCCTCCTCACAACACGCACAAATAGACATGCTGCAAGCCCAGGTGCAAACTGTTCAGGGTCAGCTAGGTCAGGCGTAGAGTTTGATAGTGCAGTTACAGGCACAACTTGCACAGGCACAAGCTCAGGTTCCAACACCGACACAGGTATCTCAACTTGCCCCAGACCCAGAGATAGCCCAGTTGATTACAGAGAGGGATGCATTGAGACGGAGGGCAGTGGAGGCTGAGGGTGTTGCTCAGAGGCTGATGGGCACTGTTGAGAGTGCATCTTTACGAGAGGCTATTGCAGAGGGCATGGAGATGGCGAGGGAGGCAGAGTACTACTGTGTCAGATATGAGGAGTTGTATGCTCTAGAGCGTAGGGAGCCATTCCCACGGTCTCGGAGTAGGACCAGGAGTAGATCGCATACAGCCACACAAAGCATGGGGGTTACTTGGCCTCGGCGGGATCCAGACGCAGGTACTAGTGGCAGGCCACCTCCTTTCGGACCAGCTCCATCAGGGGCATCGACCAGCTAGTTTATGATGTTGTGATGTAGATATATTTCACACATGTATATCATTTTTGGAGCATGTAAATTTGATTTTTGATCATATCCCATGTATCTCTCTTTCGAATTTTCAGTTTCATTGGACATTGGATATTTGTATTATTTATGATGAGCGATGATATGCAGCGGCGATGATTTTTGATGATGTGATGTGCGTTTTAGTAAATGATGATATGGTATGGATATGCATTTATTTCTATATGTTATGGATTTTGGTATGCATTTGAATCGTGATATGCAAGATGATTTGATATGATGTTTTTATGATGATGATGAAAAATAATGGATGATGCGTACTAATGATGTCATGTAGGTGGATGACTTATGATGTGATTATGAAAATATGTCATGGGATATTTGATATGTTTTATAAAAAATGTTGTTTGGCAAATGATATGAAAATGTATGTATGGAATGTTTGTTTTTGGATTTTCAAATGCAAGTAAATAATGATAATATGATGGAAAATGAATGTTGTGTTTATGATATGCATTATGAATTTGTAATATGAAGATATGAAAAATGATAGGATGATTAAAGGTAGGATAGGAATGTAATGTGACAAATGATAAATGATATGAATAACCATAGGAAGTGAAATGATTAATAATAATGAGATGTATGATAAGATGATAAATGATATGTGATGAAATGTAATCTTTTCTAATGATGATGAAATGAAATGATAAGTGATAACTAAAATTAAATGAAATGAACGATAATGAAATGAATGATAATGAAATGATAAAGAATTTGAATGATATGAAATGATAATGATAATGAAATGATAATATGAAAAAAAAAGTGATATGATAATGACATGAACGATAATGAAATGATAAGTGATAAGTGAAATTAAATGAAATGATCGATAATGAAATGATATGATAATGAAATGAAATGAAATGATAGAGGATAATGAAATGAAATGAAAGGAAATGAATGATAAAGAATTTGAATGATATGAAATGATAATATGAGAATGAAAGTGATATGATAATGACATGAACGATAATGAAATGATAAGTGATATGATATGAAATGATAATGAAATGATAATATGAAAATGAAAGTGATATGCTAATGACATGAACGATAATGAAATGATAAGTGATAAGTGAAATTAAATGAAATAATCGATAATGACATGAAATGAAATGAAATGATAGAGGTTAATGAAATGAAATGAAAGGAAATGAATGATAATGAAATGATAAAGAATTTGAATGATATGAAATGATAATGATAATGAAATGATAATATGAAAATGAAAGTGATATGATAATGACATGAACAATAATGAAATGATAAGTGATATGATAATGGAATGACGAAGAATTTGTCCAAATGTCCTCCACAAATAGCCTAAAGAGATATGACAACCGTTGATATTTTTGTTAGCCCTTCAAAACTCTGATGTGAATCCCTTATGCAATCATATGAAATGCAACTAAATGAAATGAACCATTTATTGAGCCTTTTGTTAGCCTTATTGAATCATCATAGAGCCTTTTAAAATGTTGGAAGTATGTACAAGCATCAGAGGGGAAATTAGCACCGATGATGACTTGAGTACAACTTTCCTGATTTTTAATATAGCAAGCGAACACAAGCATCGAGGTATAATTGAACCGAGATGACCTAAGCATTTTGTGCGTAAAAAGACAAAGGTTAACCACTTTCTGGTGCAAATGTGGAACTGTCACCAATGATATTGTTGTGGAAATCATGTCTCGCAACATATTTGCACCAGATTGATAGCTAATCTCAAGACAACAGACAAAGAAAAATCATTATCTTTCCTCATCACTCTAGTTCAGTACATCATTGAGTGTGTTCTAGAGAGATGATATCGAAAACCAAACAACCATTGTTCAAAATGAAGTACTGTTATTCCAAACATTATTCAGATTATAGATCATCCATATATGAATGATGATATGGTATTTGGCTGAAAACTGTTGTGCTATGGATCAATGATTGGATAGCCGTTCATAGGATTTTATTGTTTGTTCGCATGATTGGATTTGATGTCATTGTCTAGCTGTTTCGGTAAAACCTAAAAGTTGATTGCCCCCAGTATGTCAACGTTTGCCCCCAGTATTGACACAACTAGCCAAAATGGATATGTACAAAAATCAAGCCATGGTAAGACATTATCGTTCTAGGCAAATGATGGCAACATGATGCTGATATGGCCCTAAGATGATGGAAAGATGCTTGAACTGAAGGCTGAGAAGCCAAGTGCAGAACGTGAACTAATAGATGGAGAGCTACAAATAGTGTATGTTTTCCAGATTTTCACTATTTGTTTTTGTTGCATTTTTCTTGTCAATAGACTGCCTGTTGCCAGGTTTTCACCTTATGATGATTTTTTTTATTTTTTTTTTGTCGCTACCGAGATGCCTGTTTGCCAGGTTTTCACCAAGGTAACCATTTCTTCAAAACTTTTTCTATTGTTTTTGTATTTCTTCAGAACTTTTTTTGCTATTTTTTTTTCTTTAGGACTTTTTCTGCTGTTTTTGTATTTCTTCAGACCTTTTCTGATTTTTTTTTGTATTTCTTTAGGACATTTATGGATGATGATAGCTGACTTAAACATAATATTTCTTCAGGTGCATGCTGTTGATGGGTTCATCAAACAAGTCCCCTTCTGACGTTGATAGCTTGTAGGCTCTGGAACCGTAGACTTCGATAACCACATAAGGACCTCGCCAATTTGGTTCAAACTTTCCTTTCTTTTCTCTATCTTGTTGATTTCATGGATTTTATTTCAAAACCAGATCACCCACCTGAAAGGTATGTGGCTTTACTTTGTGATTATAGCTACGAGACATCATTTGTTGGTATGCTTTCAAATGGTTAGTTGCTCATTGTCTCTTTTCATCTAGGAGTTCTAGCTCTTGCAGTCGGGAAACTCTGTAGTCATCATCTGTTGTGAGACCTTTCAGTGATACTTTGAGTGAGGGTATTTTAACTTCTAAAGGTAATATGGCTTCTGCTCCATAGATAAGAGCATATAGCGTTGCTCCTATTGGCATGCAGACACTAGTTTTGTAGGCCCATAAGGCAGGATTAAGTTGAATATGCCAATCTTTCCCTGAATCATTCACAGTCTTCTTTAATTTTTTTAGTATAGTCTTATTTGAGGCCTCTGCTTGGCCATTCCCTTGTGGATAGTAAGGTGTTGAATATCTGTCTTGAATATGAAATCTCTCACAAAGTTCATCAACATCCTGATTCTTGTAAGGTCATCCATTATCTGTAATAATGGAGTTGGGAATGCCATACTGACAAATAATATAGTTGAGCATGAACAATGATATTTGTTTTCCAATAACTTTAGTAAGAGGTATTGCCTCAATCCAGTTGGTAAAATATTATGTGGCTGTGATGATGAATTTATGCCCGTTCGATGATGAAGGATGAATATTGCCTACTAGATCTATCCCCCATTGGGAGAATGGCTAGGTTGGCATAAATGGTTGAAGTTCCTATGCAGGAGCATGAATGAGATTCCCATGGATTTGACATTTTGAGCACGTTTTCACAAAAGTGAATGATTCCCTCTCCATTGTAGGCCAGTAGTAACCTATTCTAATCAATTTCTTGGATAAGGTCAGTCCACTCAAATGAGTACCACAAATGCCACCATGAACTTCCTGTAAAGCTTTGTCAGATTCATCACGTTCAAGACATCGAAGTAGAGTACCATCAAGACCACGACGATAAAGGGTGTTGGCGATAAGAGTATAGTGAGAGGTTTGGCGAATAAAGTTACGCTTTTGGTTACAGGATAAATCAAGTGGTAAGATATCGTCTTTTAGGTAGGCATAAATCTTGCCATTCCAAGGTGAATTGGATCCTACCAAGTGGCAAATTATTTTTCTTTCAGGTGTGTCATAGGCAGGTGTAAACGATTGTTCCACCAGAAATTCATAGCGAGCTAGATTTTCTGGGAGTTGTAATAATGATGTGATCGTAACCATGGCATCGATTGCTTTGTTATCAAGCCTTGGAATTTGTGTGAATTTGATATCCACAAAATACTTCTTGAAGTCATCAACCATCTTTTTATATGGCAACAGTTTGTCATCTTTGGTCTGATAATCATCATTGATTTGATTAATGACTAACTGTGAGTCGCCATACACTTGTAATTTTGTAATCCTCCATTCCAATGCTATTTTAAGTCAAGTGATTAATGCTTCATAGTCGGCTATGTTGTTGGTTCATGGAAACATCAGCCTATATGATCGACGAATGGTGAGCCCTTGGGGGGTGATGAAAAGTATGCCTGCCCCCGATCCATGTTGAGTGAAAGAACCATCGAAATATAAGGACCATGGTTGTTTGGATTCTGCAGTAAACACATCAGCATCTGGAAATTCAATGTGCAAGGGATGGTCTGCTTGCAGTGGTGCTTCAGCTAGTTGATCAGCGATAACTTGTCCTTTGATTGCCTTGCGATCAACATAATGGATGTCAAACTCACTTAGAATCATTACCCATTTTGCTAACCATCCTGCCAATGATGCTTTCCTTAATAAATACTTGAGTGGATCAATCTTTGAAATAAGATTAATTGTATGAGTTAACATGTAATGCCAAAATTTCTGTGAAGCAAAGACTACTGCTAGGCAAGCCTTCTCGATGGAAGTGTAGTTGAGTTCATGACTTGTTAGTGTTTTTTTGGTGTAATAAATTGCACGTTCCTTCCCTGTACGGTCTTCTTGCATGAGCAATGCACCCAAGGATGTCTCTGTTGTAGTAATATACAAGATCAGAGGTTTGTCTGGATTTGGTGGTAATAGAACTAGTGGAGTCATCAAGTACTGTTTGATTTTTGAAAAGCCACTTCACACTTGTCATCCCACTTGAAAAGAACATTCTTATGCAGTAGATGTGTGAAAGGTAGACTTTTGTCGGCCAGTTGTGCAATGAACCTTCGTATAGATTGAAGTCATCCCTGTAATGATCTGAATTGACTAATATTCCTTGGTGGAGGCATTTCCATAATTGCCTATACTTTAGCAGGATCTACTTCAATTCCTTTTCCTGATACTATGTATCCTAAGAGTTTTCCAGATGTGACTCCAAAAGCACATTTCTCAGGATTGAGGTGAACTTTGAATTTCTCCATTCTTGCAAATATTTTGGACAATATTTCTAGATGTCCTTCTCTGGTGTATGACTTTTCCAATATGTCATCTACATAATATTTCATGAATGTGTGCATCATGTCATCAAAAATTGTAGTCATAGCTCTTTGGTATGTAGCCCCAACATTCTTTAGACCGAAAGGCATGACGTTCTGACAGTAAGTTCCCCATGGGCATGTGAAAGATGTTTTCTCCTGGTCTTCGGGTGTAATCTTGATTTGGTTGTAACCAGAAAAACCATCCATTAATGAATACATGGCATGGCCAGCTGCCAGATCAACTATAATGTTGATGTTGGGAAGTGGGAAGTCATCTTTAGGACATGTTTTATTAAGATCTCTGAAATATGTGCACACTCTGATACTTTTATCTGGCTTGCATACAGGAACAATGTTGGAGATCCATTCTGCATAGTCGATTGATCTTATGAAGCCCACATCAAGGAGTTTTCTCAGTTCTTCCTTAACCAATAATGCAACATGGGGGTGCATCTTTCTGAGTTTTTTTTTCACAGGCTTAACCCCTGGTTTGATAGACAAGTGATGCATGATAATATTAGGATCTAGACCCGGCATGTCTACATAAGACCAAGCAAATTTGACTTGATTTTCTCTTAGAAATTCTATGAATTATGGTATTTATTTCTCTGTCATTAATGCAGCTAACTGTAAAATCCTTGGTTTTTCTAAAGTTTCAAGATTGGCGGCTTTTGTAGGCTCAATCAAGATAGGCGATCGCTCATGTTAGTGCTCTGGGAGAGTGTCAGGATTCCCATCATCTGGTGCCTTAAAAAGGTTTTCACCATCCGATACGCTCTTTATTTTATCTTTTGTTTGATCTAATACTGCCAGATTCTAGTTTTCACCATTAGATCTTTCTTTTTGATTTTTACTTTTGCAGCTAGGAAACTTGACACTCTCCTGATTAAAGACTATACCAAAAATCGCTAGTGGAACAATCATTTATTTCATCCGCGGAAAGGAAGTTGACGACAACTTCATCATTTGGAAACGTAGGTATATCGATAGGTTGAGATGAATCCCAATCAATGAGACCGGGATGGATCAAAGATAGCGGGTCGTCGAGTTGCATGAAATCGGCTATGGTTATGGTCATAACGGAGTTGACCGTAGGATCCAAGGTATGAGGTGGATCAATGATGATACTGTTCTCATGATAGTCTTGTTCATTTAAATATGACTCAATATCACTAGAATCATAGTCACTTTGTAGTTCGGATTCTCTTGTTTGGGACCTTGACCCTTCACCTTCGATTAGAGTTGGGGTATACTTGTGTATTAAATCAACCTTTTTGTCCCTTCAGAACTCATCATTGTAAATGGTGTCCCATTCATATTCAACAAAATCTGTGTCAGAGTGATTATCCATGAAATTCTGAATTGTTGCCAAATATGCTTCTCTTGAATCCGAACCTTCTTGCAATGTGAAGACAGTTCCATGCAGTTGTTTGGATGTTCTTTCTTTTGAGTTAGTATCATAGCCTAATCTAGTTTTCTCTTTCACAGCAAGTCCTGGAAGGTGAATAGGCTCAACTACTCCTTTTCTTTTTCTGATAGGACCCTTATCATAGCCCATCTTCTGCATGATTGAATACCCTTTTCCATATCTATCAGTTGGTAATTTGACATTAAAATCTATTTCATCTTCATCTTTATAGAGCTAGTTTAGAATTTCTCTATCCTCAGGATCCTCCATGGGGAATTTTTCTTTGATGAATCATCCATTAAACTTTGTGCTTGGTTCTGTTGGTGGTTGCGTTGATGTTGACGCTACTAATGTTTGATGTTGTGTGATAGAAGGTTGTCCATGTGACCGAGGTGATGTAGGTAAATTGGCCAAACAGAGAAAGTAATCCTTGACTCCATGGTCCTTGAATTTCAATTTCTTGTCAAAACTATTGGTTAACTGTCTAACTTGTGTATCAATCTTGAGAGAAGTACTAGCACGAGCTTCTCGATTGTTAGGAACCAAAGTGTCTTGACTAGCTTTGATGTTGGCACAAGTTTGGATTTTTGATTTATCGGCTGGTATCGTGATTTCCTGTCCATCATAAGGAAACTTAAGGCATTGATGATATGTGGATGGGATAGCTTGCATTTCGTGGATCCAAGGATGACCCAATAAGATGTTCTATGCAAGATCACGGTCTAATAATTGACATAAAGTATTTTTGATAACATGTCCCACTTTGATTGGTAGCATGATTAAACCCTTGGACGCTCTTTCCTCATCATCGTAGGCTTTAATAGTAATATTTCTTCTGGGATCAATGGAGTCCTCATAAAATCCTAAAGCCTTAACCAACTTCATGGTACATATGTTCAAACCAACACCTCCATCTATTAGAACTCGTCTAACACGAAACTTGTGGACCATGACCTCTAAGTATAATGATGAATGATGGGGATGAGTTATGGAAACGTCATCTTTTTTGGAGAATGAGAGGCATGTGGGTAAGGAAAAGTGTCCCACCATGGCTTGAAATTGATCCACATCTAGATCAGTGGGTACAGTTGTTTCAACAAGGGCCTTTTCTAGAATTTCCTTATGTGCTGGGGAAATCTTCAGGAGTTCTAAGATGGAAATCTGAGCAGGAGTTTTTCGAAGTTGATTGACTAAGTCATACTGATGTTGAGGTAGGGGCACAGTGGTTTTCAAAGAAGCATCTTTTAAGACAACTTTAGCTTGTTCCCTCGTTGTTGCATTGACTTCTCTGTATTCCACTTTCTTGTTGACTTTAATAACATTGACCCGTTCATCGTCAGTGTAGATATGATTAATTATCAAATCATCAATATGATTCACACTTTTTCCAAAAGACTCACCTTTTTGATAGTTGGGTAAAGGGTTGCAAAAAGCTTGGTGGTCTTCATTTGATTATTGATGTCCTTATATTGTGATGGTACCATTTTTGATTAATTCTTGAATGGCATTCTTCAAGGCTTCACAGTTATTTGTGCGATGAACCTTGCACCGATGATAGTCACAATAGTATGCCTCATTCCATGATGGAGGCTTTACACTAGGTTCATAGTTTCGTTGAGGTGGCAAGGTAATGACATTTTTTTTTCATCAACTCTTTGAATGCAAATTCCAAAGATTGACCCAATGGAGTGTAAGTTCTTCTACTAGAGAAGAATGAAAATCATTGTGGATTTGTCTTTTAGGTATTCCCTATGGAGTTGCTATTGTTAGTGGTTCCTCGGTAACCTTGATTGTTGGCAGTCCCTTGATTTGGAGTAGAATGTTGATTCACATTGTTCCTCGGAGGAGGATTATTTCCTTGATTTGTAACCGAGTTGACAATGTTAAAGTTGTTGCGAGGAGCACTTGGAGTAATAAGAAAAAATGGCTTAGTCGAGACATGATTCACATCAACAACACCATCATTCACCACGTTCTTGTTGTGAGTCCAAAATTTAGACTTGTCCTGATTGTTGTGATGATTGAATGAGCTAGGATTGTCCTTGTCAAGTTTTATTATTCCTCTTTTTACCAAAGCACGTTCAATGGTTATAGCATCTTCAATCAATTTCTCAAAAGAGGGAGGACAATGTAAATTCAAACGATAACTCATTTATGAATTTAAGCTGTTAATAAAGGTGACCATCTTTTCCTTTTCAGGAAAAAGACATGGATATCTAGTGAACATTCTTCTCCATCTCTGAAGAAAAGTAATAAAAGGTTCGCCAGGTTTTTGCACAACTTTGCAAAGATCTATCATAGTGATTTGGTGTTGGATGTTGTAGGAATATTGTAATATAAATAGATTGATTAATTCCTCAAATGTCTTGACAGGAGGTGTGATAGCTATTCCATAGAGTGAGCTCCAAGAATCCTAGGAAACAAATGCATCAAGTAAGTGTCTTCATGAGCGAACTCTAAAGTCATGTTTCAGAAGTCTCTAACATGATCGATTGGATCTGCTTTCCCATTATAACGGTCAAATTTTGGAATTTCACAATGTTTGGGAAATGGAACCATGTTGAGACTTTGATCGAAAGGATAAGGACAAATGTCCTCAAGAGTATTTTTTTTGTTGTAGTTCCCCCTTGTAACTCTTTAATTTGTCCTTTCAGTGCCTTAATTTGTTGAGTCAAAGCACTAAAATCAGATAGGGGTGTTTCTTCAGGTTTTCTCTTCAAATTCTCGGTATCAAAGTCATGAGGCAATTTAGCTCCTTGGTCAACTAGATAGAGGAAATATTTTTCTTTATTGCGTTGCAAGATATTTTCTATGGCTTTGTGAAATTTGGGATCTTGATCAACCTCTCTAAGACGTTCTTAATCTCGCTCATCATCACTATCTATATGGGTTTTTTTCATGTCTTTGTAGTTGTGGAATGGATTTTCTTCTCTGTTATCCATGTCATTGTTGAAAAGTGGATTATGAATTACACTGTAAAGAGGATTACTGCTTTCACCTTCTTCTTGAGTGTTTTGGGTATGACCTTCTTGTTGGATTTCAATCTTCAATTTATTGTACTGAGATCTTGTAGAGATAGGCATATGATTTTGAAGAGTTCTTCTAAACTTAGCTCATAGTTTTGATAAGTGCGACAATGATGATATCTTGATCTGATAAGATGAGAATCCGATGATATGATCAAATATGTTCCTAATTTTTGATTGTGGCTTCCAATGATGAAGGATGTCAGAATCCTATTGGGGAAGTTGAATCAATAATCATAAATTTGTTTGAAAAGTGCACTCTTAAAGATTTGATCTTTGTTTTCGAAGAAAGGTTTTTAAGATCACTGAAGGATTTGACTGGGATGTGATGGATATTCAATAGAAGGTTGTGGTATATTATCAAACTAAAGAGGTTGATTAAGATTATGTTGTTGAGATAGAACTACTCTCTGATAATAAGCTCGAGAATCCAAAGGTTCTACATCGTACTTGTCAGTGAATCCCCTAACAAAGTCTTGGTATCTATGAAGAAATCCGCGGTAATGAAGCAAGACGTGTCAAATTTTGTACAATTTTTTTCTTCTTTGTAATGTTTTATTGTACCCTAATTGTTTCTTGCGTTTCTTGATCCTATTGGAAACTGATTTCTTGACAGATTTTGTTGATTTCCACTCTCTAAGCATGAGAGAGATATCAGAATGTTACTGGACCAAAGATGTCAGAAAGTTAGGTGTGTGAATGATTTCAATTGCTATTTTTCATGTTCATTTCGGATGATCTTTTATCTGAATTAATGTGAATGAAAACACAGAGTGGGTGCATGAAGTTGGGTACCAATTTTTTGGCCACTTTTGGAAAAAAGTTTTAAAAAACGTGCTCGCGTTATAACGCGCTCGCGTTATTTCACGTTAAAAACAAAGAAAAAAGTGAAATTATTTTCCTTGGGATACTAACCCAAAGGCTTGGAGGGAATTCCCAACAAGGCCAGAGACGTGTTTTTGCAAATTCTACAATTTTTCACATAATCGGGTTCGTGCTCACCATCAAGATTGCATCTAGTTCAATATCAAAAAAATTGAACACATGGGTAATGTTAGGTTCTCTCTTACCTATCCAATGATGTAATTTTTTTCACTTTTTGACAATGTTAAGCCTTTCATCCATAATTTCTTTTGTTTGTATGTCTGTTTTTTGCTAAAAATGAGTGTTTGGTGTTTTTTTTGTTATAAATTAACCATTCATCAAAATTTCAAATAAATTACATTTTTAGAAACTAGACTCCATTCTAACAATTTAAAAAATAAATAAATAAATAAATAAATTATTTTCCAAAATTTGTAGTGGGAGCACGGCCAAAATTCTACTTTTCAGGAAGTGCCCACTTAGAAAATTAGTAAAAAATCAAATATCCATTAAAAAATTATCCAAAAAATGGTGCATCAACTAGATGTTGTTAGCTAACTTTTGACAATAGCGATTTTAAAAATACTACAAAAAATTTCATCATGCTTAGGTCGTACAAGAGTTGCTATGTTATGTTTTTCTAACAAAAACAACACCAATTTGTGTACATACCTCTTTTGAACCCCTTAATCTCAACCATTTTCAAAATAAATTAGTAGTTTAGAAATTAGACTCGGAGCACTTCGATCCTTGTTTTTGTTCCATCTCAAAATTTTGAGTGTAACTATCCTCAATTTTACGTCCAAGGTTAGCATTTCCTGATTTCAAAAAAAAAGTGGCCATTTAAGCCCCCTTTTTGGGAACCATCCTGGTGCACTTACCCCACAGTAAACACTCTGAATTAAATTGAATGTAACCAAACATAGATAAAACAAGAACATCCTATGGTAAAGCTAGGACAATATCCGCTAGATTCCACGCGGGTTTCCCCAGCCGCATATCAGTAGCGTGTGAATTCAGAAGCTTGGATGCACGGGCTCCCCCTTACAGTGCACTCTCTTCGCAGGCCAACCAAGCTTCCAACCCCCATGAAACTCCCATGGCAGATTGATCACCTCTACTACAGACTGTGAAAGTGTGGATGTCTTCACACCGACCGGTGATGTGCTAGCAATAGAAGGTTTTTGGTTTACTAAACAAATGGTGTTTAATTTGAGACCCCCGTTCGAGTGGCCATACATGGGGCACAAGATTAAGCTCCATTTAGGAGGCACTCCAACCTGAAGAGGTTAAGCTCAGCAGGGTTTTGGGGAGTAAAACTTGGTCCGTATGACACATCTGCACTTGTAATCTTAGGTTTTCCCTTAATATTCACATTTGTATACCGGTTGGGGTAGCTTGGCTTTAGCTCCATTGTCAGTTTGAGTCATGTTGGGGTGATGAAATCCCCAGGTAGGCCCAATTTATAGAGGCAATAATCATTTCTCTTACACCCAGGATCACATCACTGCACAAGGAGAGAGAATACTTTGGTTATTGCATTAGGGTTACACAGGGATAAAGTGGGTCTGGCTTTCTAATCACCTAGTTTGCAAAGGGTGAGAGCATATTCACCTACCACTTTCAAGCACAATCAAGAGAAGTAAACAAATTCATTTTAATGCACCAAATCATAATGATTTACGCTAAGTGAAGATATTGCTTCACAACCGACATGGGGTTCATTTTAACTGCATGATCAAAGTGTGGTGACTATCCTAGATTGATTCATTTTAAACCAGGAAGGATCATGTCTGCAAAATGCATCAGACTCAAAATCCTGTTTTTGTGTTACAATCCAAATGCACAGAAACAGACAGTATATGTGCAGAAACAGATCCCAGATGCGCAGAAACAGATCCTAGATGCGCAGAAAATAATCATAGATGCACTGAAATAGACCCTAAATGCACCACTTTTAATTAAATGCAAATTTAAATATGTAAATAACGCAGCATTAATGCTCTAAAATCTACCTTAAATGTGCTAACTTAACTCTTAGATGTGCTAAAACAGTTCTTAAATGCACTACTTTAATCAAATGCATATTTAACTGTAAATGTAATGAGACTATATGCACTATTCTATCTCTCAGATGCGCTAAATTAACTCTCAGAAGCACCGAAACAGTCCCTAGATGCGCTGAAATACCTATAAAATAGAAGCATTAATATTCCCAGATGTGCTGCAGAAAGTATCAGATGCGCTAAAATGCCGAATTTTGCTGAAAGCCGAACTCCAGAACGCAGAAACCTGTCAGAATGCTCTAAAAGAAAAGGTCAAAATTGGGCACGGGCCCCACGGTGGGCACCATTTTATGTGTGTATGAAAATATGCCTATCATAAAGAATTCAAAGCACATTCAATAAAACTTTATATCAAAGAAGCTTAAAGAAAAATAAAGAAACTCTCAGTACAACTTCTTCAAAGTCATTTTATTGCTCTCTATCTCTAGCGTTTCATTGGTTCAAGTTGCTCTCAGATTTAGTATGCCAAGTTCAACGAAATGGACTACTAGAGAATGTGATTTAAATTAAAATGCATACTATGCTTAAGATGCAAGATTATGCTATGCTATGATCAAATTATTGCTAAGATATGATTATTGATAGAATGCTAAAGATGCAAATGCGTAAGCGTAATTGTGTGTGTGTGTGTGTATCCGTGTAACCAATGCTTGGATTCGCACATGTACTTACAGAGTTTTTCAAGGATTTTGATTGGCCGAGTTAATCAACGACTGTGATAATTCTTGACAGATCGAACGGTCGAAGATGGATAAGACTGGAGAGAAACATAGAAGAAAACGAATAAAGCAAGATTTTTCCATTTTCATAGAAGAGATAAGATGAGATGATTAAAAAATCATCTTTTTTATAAGATAATGGAAAAATATTGAAAAGATAAATAATGAATTATCAAATTCAATTATTTATTTATGGGTGCATGTAGATTTTTTCTTAATTAAATAAATATTTAATTAAATTTGAAGAAATGACATGTGTATGAAATTAATTAAATAAAATATTTAATTAATTAGAAGAAAGTTTTTAAAATAGAAGAAAAGAAATATTTAAATTTAATTAAAACAAAAGATTTAATTAAATTCAAAAGATGATAATTAATTTAAATAAATAAAATGTATTTATTTAATTAATCAAGTAGACATGTGAAATAATTAAATAAAATAAATTTATTCAATTATGGTGGGAGAATAAAATGAATGAACCATATAATTAAATTAATTAAATTTAATTACATTTAATTACATGTAGAAGACTTTAGAGAAATTAATTAAATAATAAATATTTAATTAAATGCTAGGATTACTTAGATGTGACCAATTTTATGCACATACATTTTGCCCCTCTTTGAAGTGATGTGTGAAACGCATTGCTTCAAAGAAAATATTTTTTTTGCCCTTGATATGCTTTTGATGTCGATGCTGATGATGCCCCCTCGGGAGGTAAATCACGGATCATGATATAAGTTTTGAAAATGTGATTAAAAAAAACTTGATTGGATGATGAAATGCTGATGGTGATTCTGTGATTTTAGCTCCCAATAATTGGTGTAAAAGATGCCCCTGGTGAAAAAAATAAAGTAAATGCCACCTTAATTGATCCATATAAGGTAAAAGGGGTAAAAGTGAGTCATTTTCACCCTTTTACTATAGTGATATTTATGCTCTAATAGTGACTTGCGAGATGTAGATTCTATTTCATAGGCATAGATTCGAGCGGGCCTGTCGATACCAGAGACACACCACATATGGACCACCGGTGAGTCGATTGAACCCTGTATGAGTCAAAAATTTTGTGATTTTGATCAGTTTTGAATCTTTTTGGCGTGGATTTAGGTTTAAAAATTTCATTTTAGTGCATCCGCCTATCTATTTTAACGCATTCAAAAATTGTTGTAGCACATATAGGTGCGGGGTAAAATTAGGTTTTCTAGCGCATACAAACTATAGATTAGCGCTTATAGGGGTCAAGCCCGGCTAGAAAACTTTAGCGCATCTAGGGCACAAAGTCACGCATTTAGGGATTGGCCACAACAAAGGTGTATTAGCGCATCTAGGGTATGAAGTAGCGCTTTCAGGTTTTAGCGCGTCTAGATGATGAAATAGTGCATATGCGTGTTTTCTTAGCGCATATAGGAAAAAAATTAGCGCTTTTAGGGTGCAAAAGCGCACATAATGAGTTTTAGCACTTTCGAGGTAAATTGTAGCGCTTTTGAGTTTCAACGCATTAGAGGCACATATTAGCGCATCTAGGAAAATTTTAGCAGAATGCGATTGTGATGAAAAATGGTGTATACATTGCTTTCTTGGTCAATAGATAGATAAATTATCTTTCCATCATGCTGATATGGATAGAAATGATAGAAAATGATGTGATTAGGGTGGGTTCCATTTCATTAAAATATGATGTGATTAGGGTATGCGCTATTTTAATGATTTTTCTTTGTCTGTTGTCTTGGGATTGAGGCAAACTTTGAATTTCTCTAATCTTGCAAATATTTTGGACAATATTTCTAGATGTCCTTCTCTAGTGTATGAATTTTCCAATATGTCA
This sequence comes from Sequoia sempervirens, assembly GCA_007258455.2. Classification (NCBI taxonomy): domain Eukaryota; kingdom Viridiplantae; phylum Streptophyta; class Pinopsida; order Cupressales; family Cupressaceae; genus Sequoia; species Sequoia sempervirens. The sequence continues at coordinate 416,539,581 of VDFB02075321.1, read as the reverse complement.
TCTACATAATCTTCCATGAATGTGTGCATCATGTCATGAAAAACTGTAGTCAAAGCTCTTTGGTATGTAGCCCCAACATTCTTTAGACCGAAAGGCATGACGTTCCAACAGTAAGTTCCCCATGGGCATGTGAAAGTTGTTTTCTCCTGGTCTTCAGGTGCAATCTTGATTTGGTTGTAACCAGAAAAACCATCCATTAATGAATACATGGCATGGCCAGCTGTCAAATCAACTATAGTGTCGATGTTGGGAAGTGGGAAGTCATCTTTAGGACATGCTTTATTAAGATCTCTGAAATATGTCCAGACTCTGATACTTTTATCTGGCTTGGATACAAGAACAATGTTGGAGATCCATTCTGCATAGTCGATTGATCTTATGAAGCCCACATAAAGGAGTTTTCTCAGTTCTTCCTTAACCAATAATGCAACATGGGGGTGCATCTTTCTGAGTTTTTTTATCACAGGCTTAACCCCTGGTTTGATAGACAAGTGATGCATGATAAGATTAGAATCTAGACCTGGCATGTCTGCATAAGACCAAGCAAAGTTGACTTGATTTGCTCTTAGAAATTCTATGAATTCTGGTATTTCTTTCTCTGTCATTGATGCAGCTAACTGTAAACTCTTTGGTTTTTCTAAAGTTTCAATATTGACGGATTTTGTAGGCTCAATCAAAATAGGTGATCGCTCATGGTAGTGCTCTGGGAGAGTGTCAGAATTCCCATCATCTGGTGCCTTAAAAAGGTTTTCACCATATGATATGCTCTTTATTTTATCTTTTGTTTGATCTAATACTGCCAAATTCTGGTTTTCACCATTAGATCTTTCTTTTTGATTTTTTCTTTTGCAGTTAGGAAACTTGACACACTCCTGATTAAAGAATCTATACCAAAAATTGCTAGTGGAACAATCATTTATTTCATCTGCGGAAAGGAAGTTGACGACAGCTTCATCATTTGGAAATGTAGGTATATCGATAGGTTCAGATGAATCCCAATCAATGAGACCGGGATGGATCAAAGATAGTGGGTCGTCGAGTTGCGTGAAATTGGCTATGGTTATGGTCATAACAAAGTTGACCATAGGATCCAAGGTATGAGGTGGATCAATGATGATACTGTTCTCATGATAGTATTGTTCATTTAAATATGACTCAGTATCACTAGAATCAGTCACTTTGTAGTTCAGATTCTTGTGTTTGGGACCCTAACCCTTCACCTTCAATTAGAGTTGGGGTATACTTGTGTATTACATCAACCTTTTTGTCCCTCCAGAACTCATCATTGTAAATGGTGTCCCATTCATATTCAACAGAATCTGTGTTAGAGTGATTATCCACGAAATACTGAATTGTTGCCAAATATGCTTCTCTTGAATCCGAACCTTCTTGCAATGTGAAGACAATTCCATGCAGTTGTTTGGATGTTCTTTCTTTTGAGTTATTATCATAGCCTAATCTAGTTTTCTCTTTCGCAGCAAGTCTTGGAAGGTGAATAGGCTCAACTACTCCTTTTCTTTTTCGGATAGGACCCTTATCGTAGCCCATCTTCTGCATGATTGAATACCCTTTTCCATATCTATCAGTTGGTAATTTGACATTAAAAACTGTTTCATCTTCATCTTTATAGAGCTAGTTTAGAATTTCTCTATCCTCAAGATCCCCCATGGGGAATTTTTCTTTGATTAATTGTCCATTAAAATTTGTGCTTGGTTCTATTGGTGGTTGTGTTGATGTTGACACTACTGATGTTTGATGTTGTGTGATAGAAGGTTGTCCATGTGACCGAGGTGATGTAGGTAAATTGGCCAAACAGAGAGAGTAATCCTCGAATCCATGGTCCTTGAATTTTAATTTCTTGTCAAAACTATTGGTTAACTGACTGACTTGTGTATGAATCTTGAGAGTAGTACTAGCACGAGGTTCTCAATTGTTAGGAACCAAAGTGTCTTGACTAGCTTTGATGTTGGCACAAGTTTGGATTTTTGATTTATCGGCTGGTATCATGATTTCCTGTCCATCATAAGGAAACTTAAGGCATTGATGATATGTGGATGGGACAGCTTGCATTTCGTGGATCCAAGGACAACCCAATAAGATGTTGTATGCAAGATCACGGTCTAATACTTGACATAAAGTATTTTTGATAGCAGGTCCCACTCTGATTGGTAGCATTACTAAACCCTTGGACGCTCTTTCCTCATCATCGTAGGATTTAATAGTAATCTTTCTTCTGGGATCAATGGAGTCCTCATAAAATCCTAAAGCCTTAACCAACTTGATGGTATATATGTTCAAACCAACACCTCCATCTATTAGAACTCGTCTAACACAAAACTTGTGGACCATGACCTCTAAGTATAATGATGAATTATGGGGATAAGTTATGGAAACATCAACTTTTTCAGAGTATGAGAGGCATGTGGGTGAGGACAAGTGTCCCACCATGGCTTGAAATTGATCCACATCTAGATCAGTGGGTACAGTTGTTTCGACAAGGGCCTTTTCTAGAATTTCCTTATGTGCTGGGGAAATCTTCAGGAGTTCTAAGATGGAAATATGAGCAGGATTTTTTTGAAGTTGATTGACTAAGTCATACTGATGTTGAGGTAGGGGCACAATGGTTTTTGAAGAAGCACCTTTTAAGACAAATTTAGCTTGCGCCCTCGTTCTTGCGTTTACTTCTCTGTATTCCACTTTCTTGTTGAGTTTAATAACATTGACCCGTTCATCGTCAGTGTAGATATGATTAATTATCGGATCATCAATATGATTCACACTTTTTCCAAAAACTCACTTTTTGATAGTTGGGTAAAGGGTTGCGAAAAGCTTGGTGGCCTTCATTTGATTGTTGATGTCATTCTATTGTGATGGTACCATTTTTGATTAAGTCTTGAATGGAATTCTTCAAGGCTTGACAGTTATTTGTGCGATGACCCTTGCACCGATGATAGTCACAATAGTATGCCTCATTCCATGATGGAGGATTTACACTAGATTCATAGTTTCGTTGAGGTGGCAAGGTAATGACATTTTTAGTCATCAACTCTTTGAATGCAGATTCTAAAGGTTGACCCAATGGAGTGTAACTTGTTCTACTAGAGAATCAGGATGTTGCTGAACTTTGTGAGAGATTTCATATTCAACACAAATATTCAACACCTTACTATCCACAAGGGAATGGCCAAGCAGAGGCCTCAAATAAGACTATACTAAATTTTTTAAAGAATACTGTGAATGATTCATGGAAAGATTGGCATGTTCAACTTAATCCCGCCTTATGAGCCTACAAAACTAGTGTCCTCACGCCAACATGAGCAATTTCGTATGCTCTTGTCTATGGAGCATAAGCCATATTACCTTTAGAAGTTGAAATACCCTTACTCAAAGTATCACTGAAAGGTCTCACAACAGATGATGACTACAGAGTTTCCCGACTGCAAGAGCTAGAACTCCTAGATGAAAAGAGAACGAGCAACTGACCATTTGAAAACATACCAACATATGATGTCTTGTAGCTATAATCACAAAGTAAAGCCACGTACCTTTCAGGTGGGTGATATGGTTTTGAAATAAAATCCATGAAATCAACAAGACAGAGAAAAGAAAGGAATTTTTCAACCAAATTGGCTAGGTCCTTATGTGGTTATTGTAGTCTATGGTTCCGAAGCCTACAAGTTATCAACGCCAGAAGGGGACCTATTTGACGAACCCATCAACAACATGCACCTGAAGAAATATTATGTTTAATTCAACTATCATCATCCATAAATGTCCTGAAAAAATACAAAAAAAAATCAGAAAAGGTCCTGAAGAAATACAAAAACAGCAAAAAAAGTCCTGAAGAAATACAAAAAAAAACAGCAGAAAAAGTCCTAAAGAAATGGTTACCTTGGTGAAAACCTAGCAAACAAGCATCTCGGTAGTGAAAAAAAAATTTAAAAAAAAAAAAAAATGTCATAAGGTGAAAACCTGGCAACAGGTAGTCTATTGACAAGAAAAATGCAATAAAAACAAATAGTGAAAATTTGGAAAATAGACACTATTTGTAGCTCTCCATCTATTAGTTCACGTTCTGCACTTGGCTTCTCAGCCTTCAGTTCAAGCATCTTTCCATCATCTTAGGGCCATACCAACATCATACTGCCATCATTTTCCTAGAGCAATAATGTCTTACCATGGCTTGATTTTTGTACATATCCATTTCGGCAAGTTGTGTCAATACTAGGGGCAAACATGGACATACTGGGGGCAATCAACTTTTAGGTTTTACTGAAATAGCTAGACAATGACATCAAATCCAATCATGTGAACAAACAATAAAATCCTATGAATGGCTATCCAATCATTGATCCATAGCACAACAATTTTGATCCAAATACCATATCATGATTCATATCTGGATGATCTATAATCTAAATAATTTTTGGAATAACAATACTTCATTTTGAACAATGGTTGTTTTCTTTTTGATATCTCTTTGGAACACACTCAATGATGTACTGAACTAGAGTGATGAGGAAAGAGAATGGTTTTTCTTTGTCTGTTGTCTTGAGATTAGCTATCAATCTAGTGCAAATATGTTGCGAGACATGATTTCCACAACAATATCATTGGTGACAGTTCCACATTTGCACCAAAAAGTGGTTAACCTTTGTCTGTTTACGCACGAAATGCTTAGGTCATCTCGATTCAATTATACCTTGATGCTTGTGTTCGCTTGCTATATTAAAAATCATGAAAGTTGTACTTAGGTCATCATCGGTGCTAATTTCCCCTCTGATGCTTGTACATACTTCCAACATTTTAAAAGGCTCTATGATGATTCAAGAATGCTAACAAAAGGCTCAATAAATGGTTCGTTTCATTTAGTTTCATTTCATATGACTGCATAAGGGATTCACATCAAAGTTTTGAAGGGCTAAAAAAAATATCAACGGCTGTCATATCTCTTTGGGCTATTTGTGGAGGACATTTGGACAAATTCTTCATCATTCCATTATCATATCACTTATCATTTCATTATCGTTCATGTTATTATCATATCACTTTCATTTTCATATTATCATTTCATTATCATTATCATTTCATATCATTCAAATTCTTTATCATTTCATTATCATGCATTTCCTTTCATTTCATTTCATTATCCTCTATCATTTCATTTCATGTCATTATCATATCATTTCATTATCGATCATTTCATTTAATTTCACTTATCACTTATCATTTCATTATCGTTCATGTCATTATCATATTATCATTTCATTTTCATTATCATTTCATATCATATCACTTATCATTTCATTATCGTTCATGTCATTATCATATCACTTTCATTTTCATATTATCATTTCATTATCATTCATTTCCTTTCCTTTCATTTCATTATCCTCTATCATTTCATTTCATGTCATTATCATATCATTTCATTATCAATCATTTCATTTAATTTCACTTATCACTTATCATTTCATTATCATTCATGTCATTATCATATCACTTTCATTTTCATATTATCATTATCATTTCATATCATTCAAATTCTTTATCATTTCATTATCGTTCATTTAATTTAATTTCACTCATCACTTATAATTTCATTTCATCATCATTAGAAAACATTACATTTCATCACATATCATTTATCATCTTATCATACATCTCATTATTATTAATCATTTCACTTCCTATGGTTATTCATATAATTTATTATTTGTCACATTACATTCCTATCCTACCTTTAATCATCCTATCATTTTTCATATCAATTCATATTACAAATTCATGATGCATATCATAAACACAACATTCATTTTCCATCATATTATCATTATTTACTTGCATTTGAAAATCCAAAAACAAACATTCCATACATGCATTTTCATATCATTTTCCAAACAACATTTTTTATAAAACATATCAAATATCCCATGACATATTTTCATAATCACATCATAAGTCATCCACTTGCATGACATCATTAGTACGCATCATCCATTATTTTTCATCATCATCATAAAAACATCATATCAAATCATCCTGCATATCATGATTCATATGCATACCAAAATCCATAACATATAGAAATAAATGCATATCCATACCATATCATCATTTAGTAAAATGCACATCACATCAACAAAAATCATCGCTGCTGCATATCATCGCTCATCATAAATAATACAAATATCCAATGTCCAATGAAATTGAAAAGTCCAAAGAGAGATACATGGGATATGATCAAAAATAAAATATACATGCTCCAAAAATGATATACATGTGTGAAATATATCTACATCACAACATCATAAACTAGTTGGTCGATGCCCCTGATGGAGCTGGTCTGGAAGGAGGTGGCCTGCCACTGGTACCTGTGTCTAGATCCCGCTGAGGCCCAGTAACCCCCAGGCTCTGTGTTGTTGTCTGCAATCTGATCCTGGTCCTACTCTAAGACCATGGGAATGGCTCCCTGCGCTCTGGAGGACACAACTCCTCATATCTGACATGGTAGTACTCTGCCTCCCTCACCATATCCATGCCCTCTACAATGTCCTCTCGTAAAGATGCACTCTCAACAGTTCCCATCAACCTTTGAGCAACACCCTCAGCCTCCACTGCCCTCCGTCTTAATGCATCTCTCTTCATAATCAACTGGGCTATCTGTGGGTCTGGGGCAAGCTGAGATACTTGTGTCGGTGCTGGAACCTGAGCCTATGCCTGTGCAAGCTGTGCCTATAACTGTACTATCAAACTCTGTGCCTGACCTAGCTAACCCTGAACAGTCTGCACCTGGGCCTACATCATGTCTATCTATGCATGTTGTGAGGAGGAGGAAACCCTAATAATTGTCTGTGGTCTGCCACCAGATCTAGGCCGCTATACAATCTGAGCACTGACTAGGTTGTCAAACCTCTGCCTCACTACCCTCTCTGCCTCCCCTCCACCATCTCCCCTATCATCCCCATCATCTGAGCTATCCTCGTCCATACCACCCTCCTCATCATCTCTATCCCCCTCCTCCTCATCTCCGCCCTCCTCCTCGTCTCTGCTCTCCTCCTCCTCTCCTCCACCCACCGCCTGCTCTCCGCCGACCACATCCTCTTGTCTCTCCACCCCTAGCTATTGTACTACTACAATGGGCCCTGGCTCATCTGGGCATGTAAATCATGGGAATCGATGTGTGTGGAAATACACTAGGTAATCATCTGACATACCTGCATCTGTCTTATCTGGCCTGTATGCCCATACCTCAGGCTGTAAGATCGAGTACTCTGTATATTCCACCTGGTATGTAATACATCATCCCCATCCAGGCTCATCCTTGTGCCACCCATAGTGAGCAACACCCTGTGGCATCCCTGCGTGTATCCGTACTTCTCTGAACTCATAAGGCCAAAAATCTCTCAATAATGTACGGTGTCCATCCTATCAAATATCGGGGCATACAGACATATGGCATCTCCAAATGATCTATGTCCCAAGGGTCACAATCTATGTACGACCTCCATATAACTGCATCCACATCATCTAACACGCGCTGCCAATACTCCAACTTTCCCAGCTTGGGCTAGACAAGTGCACCTCAATATGCATATACATATGGCCTGCCTGGTGGCCTAGCCCTGGCACACTTTGGCCTCGTAATCGCAATATGCTCCCATGCCTAGATTTGGAGCAGAGTTGCACCACTGGCCAAACTAGTCGATCCTCGGTATACCACCTAATGTAGATCATGATATAAATGAGCCAAAATGTAGCTCCCCTAGGCATACCTCCGTAGCTGAGTCACCATCCACTCTAGCATCCTACCCCAACCAACTAAAAATACCTTTGACTAATGGTTCGGTCCAAGGAAGCCTCCAATGATTGCACTCAACACAACAACTAAGGTTGGATATCTACTGAAATCTGCCCACAACACCCAATATCCTGCTATCGCCATATCACCACATATCCTCCTCAGTGCCTCGGTCCCTCCTATCTCCTTGTGGTCATAAACCACAAGGGCACCTACCACATGAATCCCTAGAATCCTGTACACATCCTCGGGTGTCACGGTCATCTCACCATTCGACAAATGAAAGGTGTTATGATCAGAATGCCACCTCTTTGCCAATGCAGTCAACAGTCCCCTGTTGACTCGAATCTCTCGCAGGATAGTCAACAAATATCCCAACCCACAGTCAACTATCCACTGTCTCTGCTGGAGTCAATTCTCCTACCCGATCCCAACATATCGAGAAACACTCTCTAATTTGAAGGTTGTCGAAAACCTCCTTTTTTTTTTTTGGTAATCACAAGGACAATTAATCAGACTCATACCAATGACTCATATCATGTGCTCTATCTATCAAGTGAACTATATTAGTAACCCATATCAGTGAACTATATCAAGTGACCCATATCAAGTGAACCATATCAAGTACTCTATCTAAGTGACTCATATCATGAACTCAATGCTAAATCGATCTATCTGAATATCAAATCAATCTACTCTATCATCATTTTACTATTTGTTTTCTTTTTCAGGAAAGAAAATTTATCAACGATCAAATCATTTTCTTATTTGTACTTCAGTCATGAATACAAATATGTTTGAATCCCATCATCTACTATTTGGTTTCTATCATAGAAAGAAAATTTATCAGACATTTACTCTCTTTTTTTCATTCATGAGAAGCAAAGTTATCATACAATCAGTCAATAAATCAATCAATCTACTCTTTGTTTTTTCATTTATGGGAAACAAATTTATCAGCTATCTACTCTTTGTTTTCTATTTGGGGAAGCAAATTTATCAGTTAATCAGATTTTCTATCATTTCTATCCATATCAACATGATGGCAAGATAATTTATCTATCTATTGACCAAGAAAGCAATGTATACACCATCATTTTTCATCACAATCACATTCTACTAAAATTTTCCTAGATGTGCTAATATGTGCCTCTGATACGCTGAAACTCGAAAGTGCTAGAATTTACCTCGAAAGTGCTAAAACTCATTATGCGCACTTTTGCACCCTAAAAGTGCTAAAGTTTTTCCTATAAGCGCTAAAACCCTATATGCGCTAAGAAAACCCGCGTATGCGCTATTTCATCATCTAGACGCGCTAAAACCTGAAAGCACTACTTCATACCCTAGATGCGCTAATACACCTTTGTTGCGGCCAATCCCTAAATGCACGACTCTATGCCCTAGATGCGCTAAAGTTTTCTAGCCGGGCTTGACCCCTATAAGCGCTAATCTATAGTTCATATGCGCTAGAAAACCTAATTTTACCCCGCACCTATATGCGCTAAAGAACATCCTAGATGCGCTACAAATTTTTTTGAATGCGCTAAAACAGATAGGCGGATGTGCTAAAACATAATTTTTAAACCTAAATCCATGCCAAAAAGCTTCAAAATTGATCAAAATCACAAAATTTTGACTCATACAGGGTTCAATCGACTCACCAGTGGTCCATACGCAGCGGGCCCACTCAAATCTATGCCTATGAAATGGAATCTACATCTCGCCAAGTCACTATCAGAGCATAAATATCACTATAGTAAAAGGGTGAAAATGACTTTCACTTTTACCCCTTTTACCTTATATGGGTCAATTAAGTTGGCATTTACTTCATTTTTTTCACCAGGGGCATCTTTTACACCAATTATCGGGAGCTAAAATCACAGAATCACCATTAAAAGTTCATCATCCAATCAAGTTTTTTTTATCACATTTTCAAAACTTATAACATCATCCGTGATTTACCTCCCGAGGGGGCATCATCAGCATTAACATCAAAAACGTATCAGGGGCAAAAAATTTATTTTCTTCGAAGCAATGCGCTTTACACATCACTTCAAAGAGGGAAAAAATGTATGTGCATAAAATTGGTCATGTCTAAGTAATCCTAACATTTAATTAAATATTTATTATTTAATTAATTTCTCTAAAAGTCTTCTATATGTAATTAAATTTAATTAATTTAATTATATTGTTCATTCATTTTATTCTCCCACCATAATTCAATAAATTTATTTTATTTAATTATTTCACATGTCTACTTGATTAATTAAATAAATACATTTTATTTATTTTAATTATCATCTTTTGAATTTAATTAAATCTTTTGTTTTAATTAAATTTAAATATTTCTTTTCTTCTATTTTAAAAACTTTCTTCTAATTAATTAAATATTTTATTTAATTAATTTCATACACATGCCATTTCTTTAAATTTAATTAAATATTTTATTTAATTAAAGATCTTCTATTTTCTTCAAATCATAATTAAATATTTCATTTAATTATGAAATCCTCCGAATTCCTCAAAATCTTAATTAAATATTTATTTAATTAAGAAAAATCTACATGCACCCATAAATAAATAATTGAATTTGATAATTCATTATTTATCTTTTGATATCTTTCCATTATCTTCTAAAAAAGATGATTTTTTAATCATCTCATCTTATCTCTTCCATGAAAATGGAAAAATCCTGCTTTATTCGTTTTCTTCTATTTTTCTTTCCAGTCTCATCCATCTTTGACCGTTCGATCTATCAGGAATTATCACAGCCGTTGATTAACTCATCCAATCAAAATCCTCGAAAAACTCTATAAGTACATGTGTGAATCCAAGCATTGGTTACACAGATATAGACACAAATATAGACACTGACACACATAGGAAATTACGCTTATGCACTTGCATCTTTAGCATATCTTAGTAATAATATTATCATAGCATAATATAATCTTGCATCTTAGTATAGTATGCATTTTTGGTTTAAATCTCATTCTCTAGTAGTCCATTTCATTGAGCTTGGCATACTAAATTTGAGAGCAACTTGAATCAATGAAACACTGGAGATAGGGAGCAATAGAACGACTTTGAAGGAGCTATACTAATAGTTTGTGTATTTTTCTTTAAGCTTCTTTGATATAAGGTTTTATTTAATGTGTTTTGAATTCTTTATGATAGACATATTTTCATACACACACGTTCCACTTCTCAAATCAGGGTATGTGGTCGATCCATGGCATGACTTTTTGTTTTGCCCCATTTTTTTGGCTAAAAAGTGTTGAAGGGAGATAATACATCTACTAAATTTATTCAAAGACACTTATAATTATAAATGAGATGGATTTGTTTTAATTAATTTTTTAAAAGATATTATTTCTTTTGATCATATTCATATTGTTGGATGCCAATTCATATATTAATGATGATTTTTTTAATGTGCTAAAGTCTTAAGCTAGTTAACATTGATTAATAAGCATTTTTGTGCATTTGTATTTAAAGTATAAATACACTTCATAATATTTAAACTTAAATAATAGCACCAATAAATCCATTGCAATATAAATCTAACTCTGATCTTGTAATCTATCAAATCTTATAATCAAGGAAAAGTAGCATTACATAAAATATTTGCTATCTAGTTGGTAGGAGAGTCATGTAGTGATTTAGAAGTAGGCTACATAACAATTTAAGAACAAAAAATTCTTGCAAGTTGAATGTATCATGATTATACTAGGTTGATAAATAATATAGTTGTTAGGGTTGACCTTGACCAATCCATATGAGGTACAACTATGACTAGCATAGTTGAAGTTGAGTTTGTTCATTAGAATAAATATTTGTTAAATATTGATGAGCAAACAATTTGTTTGAAAAGAGTGTTTGTAGTTTGGTTGTTTGATTTTGAGTTTAATAGCCAAATAATATAAAATAAAATAATTATTGAGTAGTTCTAAAATAAAACAAAATAATTTAAAAGTAAATAAAATAGTTTCAAACAAATTATAAGAAAACAAATCTTTAGTAAATTAAATAATAAAGATTGATATCTTAGATATATTTAAAATATCTATACTAATTTTATTATACCGACCAGAAATATAGCATTTTGACATGTATTTTTTTAAATATATTATAAAATAACTCTCAAGTAAATAAATGAAGTAAAATATCTCTTAAGAAAATAATAACTCTTCAAAATAAAATAATTTTTAAATTATATAACCAAGTCATATATATATAATAACTTTTGAAAATAATAAATTAAGTTCTCTAGTGTTGTCACATAGGAGGTATATACATGTAATATATATCTTTTTAAAAGGGGTAAAAATTTATTCAGCCAGAAGAAATCAAAAGTACAACAAAGACCAGTAGCAGCCACAAGGTTGCACCAGATGCATAGGCAAAGAAGTTGAAATATACAAAGAGCCAACAAATACAAACAATTATTGATAACCTTAAGAACCAGTAATATACTCTTGCACCAACACCCTCAATTTTTGAGAGAAGTCCAATGGAAGTTGCTCCCAATTGCTAACATTCCAATTGTCCCTATGATCAGAAGCCCATTTAGTTAGACAATTTGCAAAATTGTACCACTCTCTTGGGATGTGGACAAAGGAAATCAAGTCTAAAGAATTGCCAAGCTAAAGAATTTTTTGTACAACATACTCTAGCTTCCAATTCACCTTATCCCCACCCCTCTTATTTAACATATCAACACGGATTTGAGAATCTGTCTCACATATGAACTTGCACCAACCAAGAGCACTCCCCTTTTCCAATGCCTTAAGAATGGCAAGGCCCTCCATAAGATTATTAGTCTGATGACCCTGGGATATGGAAAACAAGAAAATGACTTCCCTTGAATTGTTCCTTCCGATACCAACAATGCCCACTAAGCCAGGATTTCCCCTAGAGGAACCATCAATGTTAATCTTCAAGACACCATTAGGAGGCAATAACCATCTACCATTAGTCGAATTTTCCTTTTAGGAGGAATTCTTGCACTAAAGCCAACTTTTTGAGATCCAACTTCATCTATCCCTAACCTCTATAGCCAAAACCTCTCACTAGTCTCAAGAGGGGTGTTAGAATCACACTTAGACCATCTCGTTTCCTAAATCATTCCAAAAAATCTCTACCAAACCTAGTGAGCAACAAACCTTCCTCCCTAAAAAATCCTTTGGTTCCTTTCCAGCTAGATTTTCCAAAGGATGCATGAGGGCCCAATATCCCAAGCCACTTGGAGACAAAATGACTTAGCCAACAACCTCCCTATTGACCTTCAAAAATCATTAAGTGATGAAGCATGAATACATGTCTGTCTCCAAACTTCCCACCAAAGATGCCAAATTGTTCTAGAAAAAGTACACTAGAACAATAAATGGGATGAAATTTCCTCACCATTGCAACACAAAACACAGATAGATGGCCCCTAAAAGCCCCTTTTTTGAAGATTATCCCAAATGAGACCTATTTTGAGCAACAAGCCACATGAAGAAGTTTCATTTAGGCCATGAAAACTTATTCCATACATGCTTCCACCAAGGAACTTCCTCCCCCCAAAATTTTCGCATATCCAACTCCCAATACCATGTACTCACAGAGAAAACTCCCCTAGGATTAGGACTCCAAACCAAGGTATCATTCTTTAGTAAAGAACTGTAGGTCCTGTGAGCCAAAATTTGAGCTAGCTCCTCTCAATCCTCCTTTGATCCTCTTGGTGGCCAAGCATGAGAATCCTTCCATTGAAAATTCTCCACTTGCCCCAAGTGCTTTATCTCTTTGAAGTCTTTGACACGGGTCCAACCAACTTCCAAGAAAATATGACAAAGGTTCTAAAGATGAGGATACCTGGTCATGATTGGGGGTTGACCATCCCAAGAATTGAACCAAAAGTGCCTCGTACCCTCTGTTAAATATCCAAAAATACCTTGTTTGATTAAGGAAGCCCTATTTTTGAGACTATCCCAAATCATAGATCCTTTGCCAGACAAAGAGAATCTAGGGACATCATGCCAAGCCACACCCTTCACATATTTAGAAGAAAGGATTTTGGCCCATGCTTGATCCTGATTAGAGCACCACCTCTAGTACAACTTGGCAACCAACTCCTACCTAGTAAGGACTGCTTGCCGCAAACCCAAACCCCCCATATGTTTTGGTCTACAAATGACCTCCCACTTAACCAAGCTCCACTTCGAGGAGGCTAAACTATCAACCCATAAGAATTTTTTGGATAGAGTGTCCAAATATTTAATAAAGATTGAAGGAGAAACTTGCACCATACACTTGTAAATAGGAAGAGATTGAACCACAGTTTTTAAAAGCACAACTCTTCCTGCAAAGGACAACCACCTAAAGGTCCAGTGACTAACATAATCATGAAACTTATCCAACACTTTTTTCCAAGTTCCCCTTGGTAGTGGGCCAATCGAGAGAGGTATTCCCAGATAAACAAAAGGTACAACACCAATTTAAAATCTAAGAACACAAGCAATTCTAGATTGAATAAAAGGAGGTGTATTGGAAAATTCAATAGAGGACTTAGCTTCATTGATTTGTTGTCCTAAGGCAGAAAGATAGATGTCCAAAGCACACTTGAAGTTACATGCTTCTTCAATTCTGGCAACCCCCATCAAAGCGGTGTCATCCACAAACTACAAGTGAGTTTGGGAAAATAGATCCTCACCCCATTTCCAACCTTGAATAAGACCACACCTCAAATAGGCTTTTAAAATCCTTCCCAATCCTTCAACCATAATAATAAAGAGATATGGTGATAGGGGCTCAACCTGTCGGAGGCCCCTAGAAGCACCAAAGAGACTAGTAGGATCACTACTAATCAAGACAAAGAATGATGCAAACATAATACAACTCATAATCCAATTAATCCATTCTCCACCAAAACCAAAGGCAAGGAGCATTTTTCAAAGAAAGACCCATTTCACATGATCATAAGCTTTTGCCATGTCCATCTTGATAAACATAATCTTCTCCTTAGAGAGCTTCATGGAATGAATGGTCTCAACTACAATTACCATTCCATCCAAAAATTTCCTGCCAACCACATAACCCCCTTGCTCTTGCAAAAATGACTTTTCCTAGCCATGAATTGAGTCTCTCTACAATTAATTTGGAGATGATTTTATAAACAACCTTGCAAAGAGTAATCAGTCTAAACTAATCCAAAGAGTTAGATCCTTTCTTGGGAATGAGGAAAAGGAAGGTGAAATTGATTTCCTTCAACATTTGCTTGTTTCACTATGATTCTAACACAACTTCCAACAAATCATGTTTGATAATGTCCTAGTATTCCTAAAATAATTCTATTGATAAACCATCAAGGCCAGGGGCTTTCCCTTTCTTCATCTTGAAAACAACCTCTTCATCCTCCTTAAGATGAATGGGGCTGATAAGCTTCTCATTCACCTCATTAGATACAACAAGAGGAATACATTCTAAAGATGTTCTTCTACCTTTATATCAGGAGAGTCCTTTGAGAACAAAGAAGAAAAATATTGAACAATCTCTTGTGAGATAACCTAAATGAAGTAAGAATATCCTCGTGAGAAGACTCCAAAGAAGATGGATTACCAAAACTTTTGGCTTTGATAGAGTTGAAAAAAAATGTATTCCTATCACCCTCCTGAAGCCAATCAATTTTGGACTTTTGTGTCTAAAAGATTTCTTCTGGCAGATCCCATTCTGCCAATTCCTTCATGGATTCTACTTCTTCTTTAAGGGAATCCTTGGTAAGTCCTTCATCCCTATTCTACCTTGTGATGGTGTCCAAACGATGCTGACCTATTACTTTTGCAATGAATATATTTCCAAAACACTGCCTATTCCACTTCTTGAGCTAAAACTTCATGAACTGGAGTCTTTTGACAAAAGAGTACATAGCTATATTGTGCTTAGGAAAGCATTTTCTCTACCATTCTTGCATAAGAACATGTAAAGAAGGTTCACACAACCATAGAAGTTGGAATATGAATGAAGGGCTTTTAGAAGCACCCTTCTCCCTTGTAGAAAATTTGATGGACCAATGATCAAAGCCTTTCCAATCTAGGATCTCTAAGCTGGTGAGCCAGTTACTGCTAATCCAATAAATAGAAATGTTTGAAAACCTGTCTAATCTCTTAGGGATATAGCTCTCTCCACATCTTTTGTTACTCCATGAAAATATGCCATTCAATGGTTTTACATCAACCAAGTTTAGGGAATCAATAGTATCTCTAAATGTCAAAGAGGAAGGTTCTAGCCTATCCACTCCCCCTTCTTTTCCTCTAGACTAGTGATGACATTGAAGTCACTAGCCAAGATCCAAGGGAATAAAGGAACTAGGAGCCACACATATTTAATATGAGCCCAAAGATGGTTTTTTCTAGGAAAGTCCATTGGAGCATAGACATTAGTTAACAAGACAATTTCCCTAGAAATGAAACTAGAGACGGCCATAGATAAGAAGTTTTTGATGGAAATACACCACAAAGGAGAGATCTTATGTGGGTCCCAAAGATAAACTATTCCACCAGTACTACCTTGAGCCCCGATACATTGATAATTACCTCTCCACCACAAATTGGGAGCCATTTTAAACATAACTTCCATAGACAACTTAGATTCTTGAATAAAGACCACATCAAGAGAGTGCATCTTAATCAAGTCTCGAACAACCTTTTTCCTAGGGATGTTCAAACCCATTGCATTCTAGGAAATAACTATCATTTATGAGGGCGAGAAAAATGGGATTCAATAGTTTTAACTAAGCCTGACTCCACCAAATTCTCCCTCAACAACTTGATTTTAGCTTGATCTTTTCTCCTTCCTAACTTGGAAGATTTCTTTGAGTTGCTTTTTTTGAAGTTCTTTTGTTGCAACCACAACATAGGCATCTCTTTATTGTCTTTACCAGGGTCTTGAGCTATAGCTTCCAACGCCTGCTTGATCAAAGCCAAGCTTGACCCTTCTTCCACCACTTTCTTCCTAGGAATTGTTGTTTCACCTAGGCTCACCTGTAAATGGTCTATGCCCATTTGTGATTCAATTTTCTCATGCAACCTACTAGAATGATAGCTATCCTCAATGGTGGTCACCTAATCCACCTCCAAATTGATTGGATTTGAGAGTAGTTTGTTTGAATTTTCCTCCTATTGAACCATGTCCACTGAAATTTCAAACCTGTTATAAGTGACCTCACCCTGTCTATCTTTAAAAGTCCTTTTTAGGCCTCGATTCTTGTTATGAGGCTTGACAAGGATAAAAACTTCCTTGTCATTTTCCCCCTTCGACATAGGGGCTTTTCCTTTATTATTTGTAGGTGGCAGATGGGAAGGCAACTTGGATGAAGCACTTCTAGAGGGAATTCTTGAAGAATTGAGTTTGGGGCATTTCTTCTACAAATTCCCATATTCATGACATATTTGAAAACAAAATGGAAGGGCTTCATAATCAAGTTGTTGAATCGACTAAGTGGATCCAACTTGAATTTCCATTGAATCTAACAATGGGTCATTGAAATCAATCTCAATACAAAAGCAAGCATACAAGATTACCTTCTTATCCAACACTTGCTTAGGTGGACCAACCGGCTTACCAAGCATCAAAGTGATCATCTGCAGAATATCATTCCTCTAGAACTCAAGAGGTAGTTAGGGAAGCCTTACCCAAACCAGGACCCTTGATGGAAGCTCCTATACAGGATTAAAACCTATATGCCAGGGTTTGATGAATAACCTCACCTGATTATAGAAGAATGGACCTCCTTTGTAAGATTTGTTCTAATCTGTCATGTAGGATAACACCACCATGAAATAATTGTTGACTACTTGCATAATATCCATATCATCCTTTGGGTTCCAAGTGCGATGAGCCAACAATTCCAAGAAAGGGAGGGAGACTCGATTCCCCATAATTTTCAAATTAACACATGGTTACATAAATAATTAACATCCTTAACCGCCAACTCTAATTGAATGACTAAAATCGGCTATGACAGGCTCCTTTCCAGACACCCATTAATCTTTGAAGCCCAAGGACCCTTGATCTAAGACAAGCCACCTAATTTAGAGCACTGCTTAAAAAATTAATAGCCTTGGAATGGATTGACAGGGATGGATCAACCCTGCTCAAGATTTCATAAAAGGTCATTTTTTTAACCCCTTCCAAGCCTTCATTCGCCAACAAGAATAGAAAAAAGAGCTACCCATAAGAGACAATCCACATCTTATAGAGCTTACCCACGAACCCAACCCCAAGAGAAACCACCATACAATATCAACACCATGCAAGACACCCCCAACTTGCAGCAGATGATCCTCACTCCACAAAAAACACCCACCCTCGTGCACATAAAATAATCCCCAAAAAACCCATGCCAGAGAAAGCTAAAAGCATAAAAGAAGCGTTACACATGGGCAACGAGCCGTATATACATGTAATACATAGATGTAACATAATAATTTGGATACATCATCCTCATCAATTATAGTCTAAAAATTCAACTAAAAAATTAATAAATAAATACACTTATTATACCAATAATATGATTAAAAAATAATTATTAATAGAAGTATTTTATTTTATTTACTTTTGATTCAATTATTTCAACTAGTTTTAGATTAGATTATAGATGGTAACGATGGCTAAAGTGAAATTAGTAAACAATTGATATAGAAAATATGGTTATGAATTGTGTGCGAGAGTAATCAATTAAAAAATTATATATAAATTTTATTATTAATATATTACTTACATTATTAAGATTCATTACAATATATTTTTTAGTTTAGTGAATTTGGCCAAGTTGTTTTACCTAGGCTTAAGCCTTTTGAATATTAACTAAATTGTGAAATTTTAAATACATTATTTGAATTTCTTTATATATTTATTTGAATTTCTGATATACATATATAATTTGGTAAAATAATGTAGTTTGTGTTGTTAGAAAAATTATAGTCTTTAGACAAAAACTTTTTATTGTACCTCATGGGTCAAATGCCTTTTGATCATCTATTTTCCTGGTGAAATTGACATTGCTTATTGTCAATTATGTGAGAGAACACTTAGCTTGACTCCAAATTTAGGAACCACACAATTGACAAAGGCAACCAACCAAACATGTTCAAGTATATAATTCATAATTGCACAAAAAGAACATATGAAAAATGGCCAGAAAATGGATACATCTTCTCATTGCCATTGATACAAAGTTATTATTTGTTATCTACATTGTATGATTTTGTGTAAGAAGGAGCACAACCATTTGGACACTAGTTTCATTATCTCTAAGCATCTAGAAAGTAGACAAGAGTAAGCTTCAAAACAAAAGAATATTCTACATCTAAACCGTTGGAGCTTGTATACACAATATTTGTAGATCAACACGAACAAAGAGTATGCAAGGTGAGATTATTTCATGTTATTAATTGATGACATTTCAAGAATGACTTGGGTAACCTTTATGAAAGAAAAATCGGAAGCTTTTGAAAAATTTAAGGCCTTAGTAGAGAATGAAATTGGATTCAAAATCAAATGCCTGAGGTTTCATCAAGGTGGTGAGTTCACCTCAAATGAGTTCATAGAGTTCTTTGAATAGCAAGGAATAAGGAGGTACTACTCAACCATTAGAACTCCCCAACAAAATGGTGTTGTGGAAATGAAAAATAAAATAATACAAGAAATGAAAAGAACAATGCGAAATGAGTCCAAATTATCAGACTCATTCTGGAAGGAAGCAGTGCTCACATCAATATGCATTTTGAATCGAGGTCAAATTAGAGTTGTATGTGCATAAAATTGGTCACGTTTAATTAATCATGGCATTTAATTAAATATTTATTATTTAATTTATTTCTCTAAAGTCTTCTACATGTAATTAAATTTAATTAATTTAATTATATTGTTCATTCATTTTATTCTCCCACCATAATTGAATAAATTTATTTTATTTAATTATTTCACATGTCTACTTGATTAATTAAATAAATACATTTTATTTATTTTAATTATCATCTTTTGAATTTAATTAAATCTTTTGTTTTAATTAAATTTAAATATTTATTTTCTTCTATTTTAAACTTTCTTCTAATTAATTAAATATTCTATTTAATTAATTTCATACACATGTCATTTCTTTAAATTTAATTAAATATTTAATTTAATTAAAGATCTGCTTTCTTCAAATCATAATTAAATATTTCATTTAATTATGAAATCTTCTGAATTCCTCAAAATCTTAATTAAATATTTATTTAATTAATAAAAATCTACATGCACCCATAAATAAATAATTGAATTTGATAATTCATTATTTATCTTCTCAATATCTTTCCATTATCTTCTAAAAAAGATGATTTTTTAATCATCTCATCTTATCTCTTCTATGAAAATGGAAAAATCTTGCTTTATTCATTTTCTTCTATTTTTCTCTCCAGTCTTATCCATCTTCGACCGTTGGATTTGTCAGGAATTATCACAGCTGTTGATTAACTCAGCCAATCAAAATCCTCGAAAAACTCTATAAGTACATGTGCGAATCCAAGCATTGGTTACATAGATATAGACACCGACACACATATGCAATTACGCTTATGCACTTGCATCTTTAGCATATCTTAGCAATAATCTTATCATAGCATAATATAATCTTGCATCTTAGTATAGTATGTATTTTTGGTTTAAATCTCATTCTCTAGTAGTCCATTTCGTTGAGCTTGGCATACTAAATCTCAGAGCAACTTGAATCAACGAAACGCTAGAGATAGGGAGCAATAGAACGACGTTGAAGGAGCTATAATAATAGTTTGTGTATTTTTCTTTAAGCTTCTTTGATATAAGGTTTTATTGAATGTGTTTTGAATTCTTTATGATAGGCATATTTTCATACACACAAGAGTAAATCATGATAAAATCCCATATGAGTTATGCAAAGGAAAACCTGTGACAATAAAATATTAAAGAGTGTTTGGTAGTAGATGCTATATAAGGAGAGATGAAGAGGATCTTGGTAAGTTTGCTTTGAGATCCAATGAAGAAATATTTCTTGGGTACTCCTTAAAAAGTAAATCTTACAGGTGCTACAACAAAAGATTGCAAAAAATAGTTGAAAGTGCAAATGTAAGGGTAGATGAGGAAAGATACTACAAAATGAAGGTACTAGAAATAAATTACCAAGAGGAATAAATTTTCAAAGAGGAATAAGTAGAGGAAGTATTGGAGAATATTGAGCAAAGAAGCACAAAAAATCCATCTAGGACACCTTTTAAGGCACAACCCAAAACACTGTTTGGATTTGTTCAGAAGAATCATCTTGAGGATTTAATTCTAGGAGATAAAATCATAGAAATTTAGACAAGAAGAAGATTGGCCAACCCGACAGATCTTGAAAACTTATCTTGGTTGTCCAAGATTGAGCCTAAGAACTTTATAGAAGCGAGTGAAGAATTTATTTAGATAAAATCCATGGAAGAAGAGTTGAATCAAATTGAAAAGAATAAGACTTGGGGACTTGTCCAAAGGCCCAAAAATAAAAAAATTATTGGCGCAAAATGGGTTTTCAGAAACAAGTTGAATGAGGATTGTAAAGTAGTAAAGAACAAAGCAAGGGTGGTATGATCAAGTAGAAGGGATTGATTTTAATTTTTTTCTCTTGTTGCACATTTAAAAGCTATAAGAATGTTCCTAGAAAATTCACTTGTTACAAGGATTTCAAAGTCTACAAGATGGATGTTAAATCGACATTTTTGAATGGGCACTTAAAATAGGAAGTGTATATAGAGCAACTTGAAGGATTCATCTTGTTAGAAAACAAATAATTTGTATGCAAACTCAAGAAAGCTCATTATGGTTTGAAATAAGCTCCTAGGGCTTGGTACTCTAGATTGGATAAATACTTACAAGAGCAAGGTTTTAAAAGGGGCATTGCTAACAATAATCTGTATTTCAAAATCAAAGTATCAGTTAATTATTGTGGTATATGCAGATGAAACCATTTTTGTAGGTAGCAATGATAAGATGTGTCAAGAATTTGCTCAATATATCTAGTAAGAGCTTGAAATGTCAATGCTTGGATAGTTTCCCTTCTTGGGATTACAAATTTCTTAGTCAAACAAAAGGGTATTTATATCCTAGACAATATATTAAATAAATGCTAGAAAAGTTTAGAATGGAAGAATGTAATTGGGTTAGCACCCTCATGATTACATGATGTAAGCTAAGTAAAGATGATGAGTCTCCTGATGCAAATTATTCTCTTTATAGATCAATGATTGAAATTTTACTTTACGCCACGGCCTCAAGACTTGATATTATGTAGGCAATAGGTATTGTTGCTAGTTTTTAGGCTACACCTAAAGAAACTCATGTACATGAAGTCAAGAGAATATCCAAGTACATAAAATTCAGATTAGATTTTGGGCTATGGTATCGAAGAGATGATGACTTCACCTTATCAACATTTACAAATGCAGATTAGGCCTGTAGTGTTGATGATAGGAAAAGCATAAGTGGTGGTGTATTCTTTCTTGGATGTAGTCTTCTCTCATGGTTAAGTAAGAAATAGATATCAATATCCCTATCAACTATAGAGGCAAAGTATATAGCTACAGTTTCCTATTACACTCAGGTTCTTTGGATGAGAAACTTTAAAGGATATCAAAGTAGAATACAATCATCAAATATCCATATTCTGTGACAATACCAGTACTATCAATATCTCAAAGAATTCAATGATGCACTCAAGAACAAAAAATATTCCTATAAAATATCACTTCTTGAGGGAGAAAGTAGTGAATGAACATGTAAAGCTTGAGTATGTCGAAACTCATGATCAGATTGCAGATATTTTTACTTAGCCTCTTCCAAAAGAGACTTTTAAGTTTTTAAGAAAAAAATTGTGAGTGATATCACCTTCCGTTTGTCATTGAGGCGATGTACTCCTTAGGGTGAGATTATCATTGTATGATTTCACAGCTCCATGGAATCCTTTGCACCATTGATGTCAAAGGGGGTAAGTGCAAAGATAGGGGGAGCAACAAAGATAGTAGTGTGTTTTCCAAATTACCTATATGAGGTTGCCATCAATGAAAAAGGGGGAGATTTTTACAAATATTATCATTGATGTCAGGAAATAATTTGTAGTCTAATATTTTTGTCATTAATGTCAAAGAATGAAACCAATGCCACCTCATTGTTGATATTAAAGAAAGACTTTGCATAAAGGCCAAAGGCCACTTATCACTATATAAGGAGAACTCAATTTAGTGTGTATATTGGTTGACCCATAATATTTATGGCAACACTGATTTTAAAAATTTATTATACAAATGTTGTATATAAATATGGATGAATCCTCTCATGTTTTAGTGCCCAAGACAAAGGAAAATGTTACAGATATATACATAGATCATAATCAACACTTCATATTGGTGTTTCATATGCTAGCCAACTTCATCATTATTTGCCAAGACAAAATCATATATAACCTTGTCAATCACCCAAGAAAATTAGATTATAAGAGATCAATTAGATTTAATCAAAATATCAACAATTATACTCTAAAAGAAGTGATTTATATGTTACAAAAAGGAGTGATTAAAAAGAAAAAAGACAATGATTAAAGAGAATAACAAAGGCAGTGATTAGAGTCTAAAAAGCAATGATTAAAGATAATAAGTGGCGATTAGAGTATTCAATGGGAGTGTTAAGATTAAGGAAAGCACATGAGTGCTTGGAATGTCATCACTTTCCAAAAGGATGCCTCTCTCACTCAACCATGAGGATATAAGAGGAATCAAATTTATGTGGAGAAAGGAGAGTAGATGCATTAGATATGTGAAGAGTGAATAAGGAAGCAAGTGTGTAGACCGAAAAGGATATATTATACAAACACAATAAGAGTGTATGAAGAGAATATAGAAGATCGTTCAAGGAAGATTTGCGAAGGAGAATAAGTGTGTGTATGTTAGAAGATATACAAAACCAACAAGTGTATGAAGAGAGGGTGAGTATAAGAAGAAGTTTCTTAATTTAGATTTGAAGAGAAGAGTTTTTCAAGTATACAAAGGTTCCTTTTTGAAAGAGGTTGATGCCTCAATTTTGACAAGGTTGGTGCCTTTATCGAGAGACTGGTGTCTCTCATTGAGTTGGTGCTTACTGTCTAGGGGATTAGTGTCTCTTGTAGGATGGTGCCTACGAAATTATAATTAGTGTTATATAAAAGCATAATTTTTCCGTGGTTTTCTTTTGCAAGGGTTTTCACATAAATTTTGGTGATATTGTGTTGCAATTTGTTAGATTTAAGTTTACTTTGGTAATTTATTGATTCACCCCCCTCTCAGTATAATCATGTTCTCATCATACAAATTACCTAGAACAAACCTATTTAGAGTCATTCTAATGTTAGAGGACCTCAAGGATATGACAAGCTTGCTATCCATTAGAAAATTTCCAGAAAGTAGCTCCCAAAATGATAGACAAACTCATAAGATAATCATTACCATACACAATAATTGAAAGGGAATTGCACATAACTAGAAGAGATAAAATTATCTACAAATTAGTATCCGAACATGAAAGAACAAACATCTTCAAAGAAGCACGTGAAGGAATCACTGAAGGACATAACTTAGGGGAAGCCATTACAGGTAAAGTTGTGTCCTCTAGGTTATAGTGGCCTACACTATTTAAGGATTCCAAACAATATGCTAAGCAATGCAACATGTTAAATAGTAGGTAAACCCACTGCAAGAGATGAACTTCCATTGCGACCAATTCTAGCACAAGTACCTTTTGAGAAGTGGGCAATAAATGCCATTGAACCCATTGCACTAACAAAAATTTAACAAAATATAGATTTATTGTTATTGGAGTAGAATATATTACAAAATGGGTAGAGGAAAAACCAACTAAGGATTATATTGTAAAAACCACAAAAAAATTATATATGAAAATATAATAACTAGGTTTGGTTGCCCCCTAAGTATTACTAGTGACTAAGGTAAATACTTTGTCAACAAATTAATTTTTAAGCTCTTGAACAATTTCATGATCACTCATAATAGAAGTAGATCTCATGTACCATATGCAAGAAATTGGAGCAAGTGAGACCTTAAACAAAATTAGGCATAACGCAACAATGTGGATGTGAAAATTCCAATAATATTATGGGCCTATAGGACACCATATAAAAGAGCAAAAAAAATTTCTCCATTTGAGGTAGCATATGGGATAGATGCCACTCTATTAATGAATTTTATTTAACAAAGCCTACACATTACACTTATCCAACAATTGAATGAAGAGGACTCAGTAAAAACAGATTGGAAGATCTACACAAATTGGACATGAAAATAAACTATTTGCGGTATACAACCAAAACATAGAATGCAAATGCTAGAAAGCATGACACAACATAAACTTAAGATATACAAAATTTAGAAAAGGGGACTAAGTATTACTATATAATAGAAAATATAAAAATCAAAGAAAGTTCAAGGCATGATGGCTAGGGCCATATCATATTGAATTAATTTTTAATTTTGGCATGGTAATATTGAAGACACTAGAAGGAAAATTACTAGTAGGGTATGTTAATGACACAAGGTTAAAACTTTATCACCAAAATACCCATAAACAAAAGAAAGTAACAACTACAAAAGAACACAAAAAACAAGAATAGATAAATACATTAAATGTAAAATCCCACTTTATGTATATATAGCAAGGCTCAAACCATCACTAACATCACTACTACATATATGTGAGCCCAAAAAAAGCGGTTTTTGTAAACTAATCTAAGACAATTATCACAACTCAAAAAAGAAAATGGTGAATTCTCCACATCTAAAGTATAATAAATTTCAATAGAATTTGAGGGAGGTAGACCTAGACGATACCTAATTAGGGGTCCTATTTGATGTTATATACATGAAAAACATAAGGAAGTCTATTCATGCACCCCTCATAAATATTGACCATACCAAGTTTGAATCACTCTAGAGAACTCTACTATAACTAGATAAAAGGAAATATATGCCTCAATACTAAGGGATTGAAAAGAAGAAGCTAAATGTATAGAAACAATGCACACTGAACTATAATAATTACAAGATTAGAGAGATGTAATCAAAGCTCAGATCAAACAACTCTAGGAGATAGTAAGCTTGAGAATTGCTCATGTTATCAAATTTCTTAGAGATGCAAAGTAAATAGTCCAAAAAATCTAGATCTCAACCACTATAGTAGACGCAACAAATATTCTTATTCAAGTGTTGCAACAAACAAAAAGCTAATGGAACACAACATTTCAACAACTAAAGGAAATTTAAAAAAATATCCTACCTTCAAATTGATATATTTTTATGTGTTGAGGACAAGACATAGTTTCAAAGGGGGGGTGATGTTGGTAGAGGAAAGAGCTATGAACAACATCTAAAATCCATTGCACATTATCAAAAAAGGGATGCAAAGCATAAGGTTGACTATAATTACAAGGAAAAAAAAATTATTATAAGGGACACATTCCCATTGTAGACATAAGTATATAATAGACTAAATAGAAGTAAGAAGGTAGAGGGATATAGGATAAGGATAACAGTAGAGAAGAGACAACACACATGATATTGTAATATATAAAGAATAATATGTGATTTTGAAACTTGCAATGAATGTTTAATTCCTTTAGTATGACTTCTTAGCTTTGATAGATTATTGTTTGATGACATTTTCTACTACAAACCTTCTATTTATTCTCTTATTGTAATCATTGGTGTATAAATACAACTTTTAAGAATTCATGACTCAGAAATTTAGTCTATGACTCTCCTTCTTTGTGCCAACAAGAACATTGATTTAGGAGGTCATAAACACAATGGTTGATGATACATCCCTTGGGTGTGATGGGTTTCCCTATGAATTTTATAAGGCCCTTTGGGATTGTGTTGGTGAGCATTTGCATAAATTTTATTTGGAAGTGTTCCATTCTTATTCTTTATGGAAACTTATTAACAAAGGAAATATTAATTTCATACCTAAATTTGGTGATCTTGAGGATATTTGTAACTAGAGGCCCATCACGCTGCTTATTGTTTCTTACAAAATCATTGCTAAGGCCTTGGCTTTGAAAGTGTGTCATCTTCTCCCCCATATTGTTTGTCTTGAACAAACTAGTTTCGTCAAATCTCGTTATATCCTTAATAATATAATTGATGTCTGGGAATGCATGGATTGGGCTCAGCATTCAACAAAAAGCTCATTTCTTAAGGATTGACTTTTCCAAGGATTATGACCATATTGAATGGCCTTTTATTTGTGTTATGCTTCAATATTTGGGGTTTCTTCATTGTTTCATTTAATCTATCAAATTCTCTTTGTCGATGGCTCTGCTTGCATTACCATCAATGGTTGTCAATTTAATGCCTTTGGGATATTGTACTCCATTCATCAAGGTTTCCCTTTGTCCCATTCTCTTTATGTTCTTGCTATTGAATGTTCTGGGTATCTTCTTTCTCACTCAGTCTCTTAGGGGCTAGTTAAGGGCATTGCCTTTGCTAATTCATCGACTCAACTTTTCAATGGTCATTTTGCAGATGATTCCTTTCTCACTCTCATTTAAGAGGAGTAGAATATCAAGGAGGCTCTCAAGTGTTTGGACACTTTTAGTTAGGTATCAAGCTTGGCCATCCAGTGGCATTAGACTTAATTTTATCGGCAATCCATTCTGCCTATACCTTCTTGGCTTCAAAATCTTGGCTAGAAATGGATTGGACATGACAAAATCTTAAGATTTTTGGGCATCCCTTTTTCCTTTGAAGCTTCCCTAGTGGCTTTATGGCATATTTTTCTCTCTAGAATTGAAAATAAACTTTCCTATTGGATTATGAAACCCCTTTCCATGGTAGGGAAATTTCAGGTCTATTCTAAAATCTTGGCAACCACTCATGTGTATTATTCCTCTTGTTGGGCTCCTTCAAAAGCTTCTTATTTGAAGTTGGAGAAGCTTTCCTTTGGGAATCTTCTGAAGATCATAAGGGATTTCATCATGTTGCCTGAGAATTTTTTTGCCTCCCTTATGAGTCTAGAGGGTTAGAGTTGCTTTCCACCCACCGACAAGGATTGGCTTTATATGTTAAATGGATTGTTCGTGCCCTCCCTAGAAATGAAGCCTGGAAGATTTTACTTTAGCATTGTATCTCCTCTAGCTATCCAATTCATCGACCTACCTAAAAGGGGATTGGGTTTCAAACCCTTTTCACCATAAAAGATGCATTCTACATTGAAGGTACTTTTTTCATCAAAAGTATTTGGCAGGAATGGGAGGATATTAAGCCTTGGATTCTTTGGAATGGGTTGAGTTTCAAAGAGGGTTTTTCTTTCAATCAACAAAATCTCTAGTGGTCTCCTCTTTTCGAAGATTAAGTTCGTCCTCTAGCTTGGTTGCCATGAGTGAAAGCTCTGAGGTTTAAAAAAAAAGGCATTCAATTTCCACATGATTTATTATCCAAAACTTCTATGAGTCTTAAACATCTTGGGACGAGGCTAAGGAAAAATTTCACCTTTCTCATCAGGACTATGATACTTTCACAACTATTATAGGAGTTATTCTTGATGATATGGTTCACAAAGTTAGAATTCATTCTTCCAAACAATGGTGGAAATATTGGAAGTGGGGTCCAAACACAACTTTCAGAATTACAAATTGTGGCTTGGCTACCATTGGCTTTCTTCACATTACCCATGATTCCTAGATAAAACCAAAGATGGCATTTGCAATTGTCTTGCTCAGTTTGGCATCATAGATTTCTCAGCATTTGATCTATAATTTTAGAGCCCAAATTGGCTCACTTTTCCTGGTGTATTATTTTCCAAGGCTTGCTAGTTAGGTCACGACTAATTCATATGGAAATTAAAGACCCTTGTTTCCCATTCTATTTGCAATTAGAGTCCTTCAAACATCTCTTTTGGTTCTATCCTCGAGCTCAACAACTCTGGAGTTGGATTCATGATTTATTTTGGCTAGAACCTTTTTCTTGGAATATGGTTCTTTTAGGGGATTGGCTTCACATTCCTCATAAATTTAACTAGATCTAGCATGCTTTTAAGGTGAAGTTTCTCTTCAGTATTTGGAAAGTTAGAAATTATGTTATTTTCACTAATTGTGTAGTTGATCAACATGTTTCACTTTTTTCTAAAGCTTCTATTTGTTCAAATGTCTTATTACAAATTCAAGTGTAGGCTAACAAGGTGGCCCTAGAGGTGGCTCACCTCAAGGAGCTACTTGATAATCAAGGCAATGCTTCTTGTATCATTTCCATAGGTCCTCTATTGTCATCCTCTTCTTGGGATTGCTCACCTTCTCATGAGTGTCGAAAATACAAGTCTCTCAACTCATGATACCCAAGCTACTCATCCTCGAGTCTCTCCCTTGAATCGCCACAAAGATCGTTGTCCTAGGAGTGCATTGCGATCAATTCAATGGTGCTCGACCTCTCCTCCCCATCAAGGGCCTACTTTTGGAAGGTCTTTTGGTGGTGCTTCTAGGTGGTTGACTACAAATAATTCTAAATGGTTTGATGTCATCAAGGTTCCTTAGTTGCTTTAGCGATTTATCTCACCCACAAAGGAGATAAGGATAAAACTAACAAGGGGTGGGATCCTGTTGATGTCAATCCAGACCTTGCTAATGTATGGGGTAAGTTGGGTGACAAAGAATTGCCACCTCCACCTTCTACTACTACTCTTGCCACTTAGCAACTTTTCTATTTATGTTGTGTTATGCTCCAAGATCGGCCTTGGTTTGACTTTAGGGGTGTGATTTCATATCCACTCACCCTTTTTTTATTAATTTGTACTTTTTTAATCTAACTCAATAGTAATGTTGACACCTATTCATCAAAAAGTACTAATAAACCATCCAAAAGAAATATTTCCTATTTCCACATGAATTAGCTAATTGGTGCATATCCAATGAGTTGGCACTATAAAGGTAGGGCTTTGTACTCAACATGGAATCAAGCAAAAATTAATAATTACTTATACTTTACAAGCTCTAGGATTAACTGGGAGAAAGAACAAAACCCTCAAATAAATGTTATGTTTCATGTTGACCTATCCCAACTAGAGATGTCCAACTCTATACCTCCAAGAAGTGATTACTCTTAAATATAAAAAGATGCAAGGGTGTAGACAACTAGGCTCATTAGCCCCTTTCATGCTCTTCCAAAGCACAAAACCTCCACTCGAGTAGTCAAATCTATAGATGGTGTAAGATGTGTGAGATCGGGCCTTCCTAAACAAGCAACTGTCTAAGGGGTTCTCATCACACTGATAGATTTAGTCCCCTTTGACATGCTTGGTTTTCCAATTAGAATTGGGTGGGGAGAGTAATTGCAATGGCTAAAAAAAACATGACTGGATTCCTAATTGTACATGAAGGATTTTCAACCCAACTATTAACCACCTACCCACTAATATAACTCTCCCCATGTGAGAATGTGGAAGATATCTTGCCCATTAGAAGGTTAAGTTGATCTTTTATTGAAAAAAATGACTAATAGTAGGGTTTTTGTAATGTCCCCTTCTCACATGTAAGTAATAATTTGACCATTAGCTTATTTTCCAAAGTTTCTCATAAGTTAATTGGAATTGGAAAAGGTAAAATAGTTTAAATAATTAATTTAAGTAGTCAAAAGTTACTTTTTTATACTTGATATTGAACACTTATATTAATTATTTAAAAAGTGACTTTAAGTTGTGCTAAAAAGGAGGCATTAGGCTCAAGGGGGGAAAGGTGACATTTTTGTACACTTTAAAATGTTTTTAAATATTAAGTTGAATATGGAGCAAAAAGGAAATATTAATATTATATTCACTCAAAAAGTTTATAAAGGGAGTCGTGGACAAAAAAAGGTTACCAAATTCATTTTTGCTATTTGTTATGTGTGAGACTTGAGTTTCTCTAATTTCTTGAGAATGAAACCCCTCTAGAAATTCCATTTTTAAGGATGAAAACCCTCATAGCTGGTTAGAGTGATTTCATCCTAAAATCACCATTGTGTTGAAAGTGAGGTTATTGTAGTTTGGAGCTGAAGATGAAGATTTATGTTGTGTTTTGACTTGTTTTGGGTTGTTAAGATTTTAATGTTTTTTTAGAGTTCTTAGAGGTTACTTAGCTGAGATTGAAGGAGTTTGAAGTTGGCCACACATTTCAAGATGATACAGGGTTTTGCCTCTTATTTTATGCTTGTTGATGCATATTTGTGATAAAATTTAGGATTGTTACGAGTTCGTGTTATTGTACTTGGCATTTAATACATACCATGCCAGTTTTGAGGAGTGTGGAGTCTTTTTCTTGAGGTTGTACACCTAGAGGAGGTTGTACCGAGCAAGGAAGGGGGTGTGGGAATATAGGAGCTGAAGTGCCCCATTTTGGCCACTCAAAAATACTTCCTAGAGGGCGCCTTGACCATAGAATGTTGGATTATACCTTTTTGAGTGAGCTTTGAACTATTTTTATGGCAATTTAAGTTTTTACTATGTTATACCTATTGTACCAACAATAATAAATTCAATTCCAAACCTACAAGATGATTGATTTCCCATTATGTTTGATGTTGACTGTGTTCATAGTGCTTTGGGTTTAGTTTTGGTGTGTTTTGGAGTAGTTTTCAATTTATGTATGTTGAGTAGTGTGATGGGTATACTCTTTACAAGTTTTTAGAGTGTTATCAGTGTTGTTCAGACCAATTATTCAGTGTTTATCAATCACAGAGGAAGTTCACAACATTGTATTTCAATTTGGAATGAATCTACATCAACTACTCCATGTGTGTTTCAACATAATTTCAATAAATGATTAGTGAGCAACTCATTATATAAGACTTAGGAGTTTCTTTTATGTAATTTTGTAATTGCAATAGTATTTAATTATGATCAAAATATTATATCAATCATTCTTTAGCAATTCCTTGAATTGTTTCATCAATTTTTAATGCATTAACACCTATCTTGTAAACATCAGATGGTTTAACTGTTAAATATTTTAATTTGTACGTATTTCATATTGGAAAACTAGATGGTTTACCACCAATTATTATAGCATATCATTCAACCTATTTGGCATTGAACAAGTTGGAATTGTTGACCATTTTGGTCTAAATCAAGCATAGATATTCTGCCAGTGGTATGCATAACATTTACGCAATTTGTTGAAGAGGTTTTGATAAGGCTACCTCTGTTGCCTGCATGCCATTTACACAGTTTGTTGAAGAGGTGTTGATTAGGTTGGCTCTGTTGCATATATATTCTAAAATTGATTTGTTGCCATATCATTATGTAATTACATTCATTTAGAATAGTTGAGTTGTTGGAAATACCATATGCTCTCACCTTGCCCACTCTAAGATCTTGGTGATTAGAAAGTGTTGAAGACATTACATATGTATTTACTATATTGTAAAGAAAACATTTTTAAAAAGTAGGTTTGGTTGTTATAGTTGTACGCCCAATAATAAATCTATTATATGGGTGGCTTTGGACTATTAGTTATTGTACAACTACCTCAAAATGATAAAAAAATCCAAATGCTAGAGGTGATTGTTATTGGAAATCCAATAGTGTACGAATGGTTGTGAAAACTCCAGATCTAGGCTAAAATCAATTAAATATATTTATTTTTTCCTCCTAGCTAGATGGTACTCCACTTATGATGTTTTATTTGGCTTAGGTTAGCACTAAAGATCTTGTAGTAATATTAAAATTGCAAAATTTGTCCTTCCCAAGTGTAGTGAGTAGTAATGCATGAAAAAATTTAGGTTTGCTCTTATTGTTGTTGAATTTAACTCAGGTTTTCCCTTATCGTTGCTTGCAAAATACACCAAAATTCTAGAAAAGAATCCCCAAAAAACTTCAACAACGCTTTGACAACAAAATGGTGGAATTTGCGTGCAAAATCAAAACAGACTATCATTGAAATCTTGCTTGAAACCTCTAAAAATTAGTACAAACATTGGTGTGACCCTATAGCACAATTGTGATCCCCAAATGGACCCAATCTTGGAAACAAATAAATTTGTACTTGATCCCAAATGTGGAATCTAAGAGGGTTTTAATCCTCTCAAGGTTTTTTTCCTTGGATGCTAGATTCAAAAAAAATCTCAAATCTGAAGATTATCTGTAAAATGATGAATGCTTCAATGATAATGAAATGAGAAGCCAAACGCTCCATTTTAGATTCTTCTATTTCAAAAATTGGGCCCTAGCATTTAAAAATACTTTTTTTTGGGCCCAAGTATTTAATAAAATGAAAAGTATTTAAAAATACTTTTATTATAGTGGTTAAAAAAGTTTTATTTTAAGTGTTGAAAAAATACTTTTATAATAATAATATTATTAAATTACCTCTTTAATTAGAAATTATTGTGCTTGACTTAAAATAATATTTATTTTATTTTTATTCAAAAAAGGAACATGACAGTTTGCCCTTCCCAGAATTGCTTGCCCACAAGCAATTACAAATACAAATGCTCATATGACGAATCATTTTATAATATCTAGAGTCTGGACCCTATACGTGTCAAGTAGAACAACTTTTGTCAAAAAACATCATGCACACTAGGATCCTCAAATAACATTGTGCCAACATTATAGATCATGTTATAGCATTTGGATCCTATCTCTATCAAGTGGACAACTTGGGCCAGCAAGTACAACTTCTAAATCATTACCCACAATAATTGTGTGCAACTTTTGCAACTTAACAAACAATTCAACCAGCAAGTGTGTGCATGATGCACAACACAAACCTCTAAAATTGTTGTGATAGTATTGAACAAGGAATGCAACTCACTTTCAAGATGATCCTCTTCAATTTGATGATGTATGAAAATATCCAAAAACTCTCACAAGACCAAAAGCTGCCATATATATTCACCGTTGTGTTTTTGTTGCACCACTTGGCTCCTCCTATGTGATTAATAATCCATGAAACTTACTTGAGCTTCATGACCAAAACCTTGAGTTCCAAAGGATCATTAAAGGATATTACAAATTGTACCTTCCAAAATATGGTGCAAATCAAATTGTGTATGAGTTGGAAATAAGTTACAATAGCCACAAACCACCTAGAATCACATCCAAACCATAACCATGGTGGCTGAAATGATGGTTTCCTTCACTTGAAACCTTCTACCAACATTATCCAACAAGGCAACTCCCTTAAAATGTGCAAGTTTGCAGCAATTAATGATTGTTAATAGCAATTCCAAATCTAGTATTTTCAAAACCAACAATATGACAAAGGTGATGTAACTAAAACTTCCTCACAAAAATTAAGAATGTGGACAACGCAGAGATTGGAAGCGAGTTGTAACAACCCCCAATTCACCTAAAATCTCATCAAAATTAGTACTCTGGTGGTTGGATTTATTGTCCCTAATAGCATAAATATTCCACAAGCATCAACAAGCAAGGAAACACTCAAAATATTTAAAATTATAGTTGTTCATGACTAATAACAACAATGCATGACCTAAAATTATCAAAACCAGCAATGTGAAAATGGTATAGCAACCACAAAATTGATAGTCCCTTGTTAAATTTAGTAATGTAGAGATTGGGAACAACCATGCAAGGATTGAATATACTCCATTAACAATCACAAACTAAAGATTACTTCCCAAGATTGAAAACACATGCAAATCCACTTGTAAGAGTGCAAATGAAGTATTGTGGTGGCTAATAATGATGATGGTGGAAACATTAATGCTGAAAATTATGTTTATAGCTATCCTAGGTAGATTTCCTTAGTCACTTAATGGTAGTATCTTCTCACCACTCACTCTTCTCATGCCTTGTTGGTGATCCTTTGCATAAATCTCCAAATTTGGAGTTACTCTACCATGCTTATGATGTGCTACTCTAATTTCCATATGAGCTTATCCTTGAGATTTTCTTGTGGTGCCCATAACTTCCTCAATAGGAAGGATGTGTCCACACAATTCCTCCTTAATTGTTGATGGTACTCTATACTTAATGAATATCTTGCAAGTGCAAAATCAAACACTACTCAACGTTGACCAAAAGTAGATTGAATACCATTATAAGAAGATATATTACCCATAGATAAAATTATGATTTGATGCTCCATCCTCTTAGCCATGAAAAATATTGGAGCACCATCTTTTATGTCTCAAAGCACTACTTTCCCTTCCAAATTATTTTTTTAGCTCCATCATTCAGTAGTTCAAAGTGAACTAATACAATGCAACCACTACACCCCCAAAATTATGTCAATCTCTCCAAAACCCACAACATAAAAGTCATCACATATCTTGTGCAAGGAATGGTGAATACTTTGAACTCCCAATAGAATGCAACCACTACACCCCCAAAATTATGTCGATCTCTCCAAAACCCACAACATAAAATCCATCACATATCTTATGCAAGGAATGGTGAATACTTTGAACTCCCAATAGAATGCAACCACTACACCCCCAAAATTATGTCAATCTCTCCAAAACCCGCAACATGAAAGTCATCACATATCTTGTGCAAGGAATGGTGAATCTATCTACAACTATGACATTGAATCCTTCAAAATTCTTTGCATCTATGCCTTTCCTTGGTACCAAATCTTCATCTATAGATTTGTGTGGCTCCAATATTGATCAATATGGTGATTATTTGTCCATGCAGAATCCCACAAACTTTGAATGAATGATACTCAAAGAGCACTAGAAATTGAATCAAGGGTGCCTCCTTGAGCTTCTTCCTTGATTCTTTCTTTGATTTTAATTCTTTGTTTTCGATTCTTCACCTCGTAACACCTCTATGTAATGAACTTGTCCCCGACCTCGACATTGATGACTCAATTCCCATGGCTTCCTTTTGAACTGGTTTCTTTTGTTCCATAGGTGGAATTTTTAAGAAAATTCAGGTTTTAGCCATTGAATTCTCCAAGTTCAAGGCTCTCTTGATGACATTTTGCAAAGATACTAGATTGGAAGACTTAACCAAACCTTTGAGGGTTCAATTAGACCTTCCATAAATAGCACAATGAGTCTCTTCTCTATTACATCCAGTATCATCACCAAAAATATTTATAACATTTCTTTTGGAGGGAAGGCTTCCTTTTGATAGAAAAAATTGATGCAATTTCAATCTAGAAATAGCTCACTTGATTATCATGGATTGTGGAAACTTTATGTTTTTAATAGATTTCTTTTATTTCATAGGTGGAATTGTGGAGTAAAATTTATGTTTGGTCATTGAATTCTCCAACTTCAAGGCTCTCTATTGATGGCATCTTGTAAAGATACTAGATCAAAAGGCAACCAAACCTTTTAGGGGTTTAGTTAAACCTTCCATAAACAACACAAAGAGTATCTTCTATGTTACATTTATACCATCATTAACAACCTCTGAAACTTTGCCACATAATGCTCTACTACACCTTGCCTCAATTGTGTTAGATATCTAAATGAACCTCTAATTTTTTCCTATCAAATATTTCTACCAATGTTTAGCTAAATTCCTCATAACTAGTGGTGGAGTTATGTGCTTGTGTAATCATGTCCCGGTACCACTATTCATGAGCCACATCCTCTAAATGTAAAGTGGGAAACTTGATTGCCTACTCATACATGACATTCAATGAAAAGTATGTATTCAATTTTTGAGACCAAGCCCTAACTAACAAATTTGTTTGAATGTGTATGTTGATCTTACCCAATTGGTGTTATATATATTTTCTAGGTTGATCTTGTTGATTCTGATTATATCTTCCCTTTTTATTCCCATCTTTGTCATCATCTCATAGAATTCCTTGGAAGGATAAATTATTGTGTTGCTTGACTTAGGGCATTATATGCTTCATGATATTTATCTATACCTTCCAATATAAGACACTGCAAAAGTGGCTCTTCCTCAAATGGATCTTCCTCACTTCTAGGAACTTGGCTTGAAACATCTTGTTAGTTGGTTTAATTGAAATCCTCTCATAGCTAGATTACTTCCTTCTCCTAAATTATTTTGGCTTGGACTAGATGCACTCAATTGCTCGCCCAATCCCTTCAAGGCTCGAGTTATTTCAATCATTGATGCTCCTATGGTGTTTTGGATCTCTCTAGTCATCTTCTCTATGTTTGTTTCTTCACTACTATCACATATGGCTTCTTCTTACTTTTTCCTTTCTTCTTTTCCTCTATTGATATCTCAATTATCTTTCACTACCATGCATCAAATCAAATATGCCTCACAAAATTAGATCTACCCAAAGCCAATTAGCAAGATCACTTGCTTTGATACCACTATAATGTCCCCAATTAGATTTATGCAAAATATTATTCTAACTTTTGCTTTTAAATGAAATAATTGAAATGAACAACCATATATAAAATTTTGATTATAAAATTCAAACCCTAGCTGCTATGAAATTAGAATATCGTAAAAATTCAAACCCTATGTGAATGAAAATACTAATAAACCCTCAAAAAAAAAAAAAATCTATTTCCAAATATGGATTAGCTAATTACAAGGCCAAACTAGATTTTTATGAAAGTTTTCCATTGATCATAGGTTTGTGTGGCTAGGCACAAGTGTACGACCAATAATAAATCTGCATGACCTCAAAATGACTGAAATTCCAAATGGTGATTGTTACTAAAAACCTTAGACAATTTTAATTTTTTGTTTACTCCCAAAAAGGTATGATAGTTGTGTTGGGACTATACAACTATCCTAAAAGTGTGCAACTCATGAGGTCTAAGTTGAAATCAATCAACAATATTTATTTCTCCCTCCTTGTAGATGGCGCTTCACTTATGATGCTTGATTTGGCTTAAGGCAATGCTAAAGATTCTATAATAATATTAAAATTGCAATTATTCTCCTTCCCAAAAACGTTAGACGATTTTAATTTTTTGTTTACTCCCAAAAAGGTATGATAGTTGTGTTGAGACTATACAACTATCCTAAAAGTATGCAACTCATGAGGTTTGAGTTGAAATCAATCAACAATATTTATTTCTCCCTCCTTGCAGATGGCGCTTCACTTATGATGCTTGATTTGGCTTAAGGCAGTGCTAAAGATTCTATAATAATATTAAAATTGCAATTATTCTCCTTCCCAAGTTTGGTGACCAATTGTAATGCAAGAAATAACTAGTATGCCCTTATTGTTGCTTGTAAAGTTCAACAA
Source organism: Sequoia sempervirens (assembly GCA_007258455.2). Classification (NCBI taxonomy): domain Eukaryota; kingdom Viridiplantae; phylum Streptophyta; class Pinopsida; order Cupressales; family Cupressaceae; genus Sequoia; species Sequoia sempervirens. Next base: position 416,501,578 of record VDFB02075321.1, on the reverse strand, counting down.
AATTCTAGAAAAAATTTGCCAAAGAACCTCCATTTATACTTTGACAACAAAATGACACAATTTGCTTGCAAAATCATAATAGGTGATCATTGGGATCTTGCTTGGACCTCTAGAAAACAACACAAAACATTGTAGCGACACTATAATGCCATTATAACAAATTGAAAATATCTTCAAACCCACAACAATTTAGCACAATTGTAATTCCTAGATAGAATCACCCAAGATTGGAAACACATTTTTGTGCTAATGCGGAATCTAAAGAGAGCTTTTATTCTCTCAAAATCCCAAAGAAATCAAGGGTTTTCATCCTTAGATGTTAGAGTGATCAAATCTAAAAATTGTTTGCAAAATTATTAATGCTTGAACAATAATGAAATGAGAAGCTGTGTGCTCCATTTATAATTGCTGCATTTAATAAAATGAGTTTTATAAATAAATAAATAGATAAACTTTTTATATAATATTATTATTAAGTTGCCCTTTAATTAGAAATTATTGGGCCTAACCTAAAATAATCTTATGATAATTTTAGTCTAGAAAAGAGACATTACATCAACTTTCAATCATTTCATATCCCTTTCACTTATGGTTGACATATTAAACGGATAAAAGAGGATTGGGTGGAAATTACATTGAATGAATGAATGAATGCTTTTAATTACGTCCACGAGACCAGCTGGCCTATGGGACCCAAGATACAGAGCTGAAACCGCCTTTTTGCAACAAACAAAGCAGCCGCCGACCCCACCAATTACTCCATGTTTCCCTCCAACTCTTAGCTGATTTTATTTCTTCTACTGTGTATTTTGATTACCAACTCCTATAGCAGTTGAAGTAGCCGCTATAACCGAACAAATAAAAGCTATAGAGAGAATTTAACAAGAAAACAGTCTTTTACAACTCAAATGAAAGATTGTTTGTTGAGGCACTCTGTTTGACTTTGTTAAATGAAACTTCCTACACTCCCCAAAAAGAACTCAACACATTACATACAACAATCACATGCAACCGAACATTCCCACTGTTCACTAGGCACTACCCCATGAAGAGAGTAAGCCACCCAATTCCCTACCATTACGCCAATTGTTGTCACAAGATCAACAATAATGTAATCAACATAAGCGTCCCAATGCATGTATCATTTGAGTAATGCATAGTAGTGGTGAATAATATTTGATTTTTAAAGCATGCATATTGAGTAAACTTGATGTGAGAATATTATGTTATTAACAATATTCATTGGCAATGAGTTAAAAGGAAAGCTCAAACTCAAGATTTCAAGTTAACCTCTTTTATTGATATTTGGAAACATCTGCAACAAAGCCTTAATTACCTAATTTTTGCTTACTTTTTATATGTTACTATAGTATTTTATCTTTCTCAATCAATAAAAAACATTCATTCTAGTTTTGACTACTTGGTTGTTAGAAGTACACTTACTCCATTCATGCAATGATACCTCCTGTCTTAATTGTTGAGAGGATAATATTTCATTTTGGTTCTAATTGTAACCATTTATAGGAAAGCAAGGTTGTACTTAACATTTCAATATTGGAGCCATATCAATCTAGCCAGCTTGTTAAGTTGCCAATTGGTCCATTAGTGAGAATGCTTGGCTCACAAAGTCAAGGCCACAAAACATCAATTCTTACCAAGCGTAGGTGCAAGGATGTTTATCCTCCTAAAACATATACCAGTCAAGTTTTGTTCTCCTGAACAATATCTTGACCCTCAAATCAAACCAAAGATATTGGAGGCAAATAGTAAAAGTCATTTCTTACAGACAGATTTATAAAGCATTTAATTAAAGTTAAACATGGTTGTAATGATTATCAAAACAAATAAATACAGAAACGAGAATCAAATCAGTAAAATTCCATTAAAGTAAGGAATACAAATATAATTGTTGCCTAATCTGGACAATCAGCTACAGCAGTGGCCAATACACTTAACTTCTAAGAAATCCTTTCTCTTCAATCAAGCAAATGATACACACTACTATGAATGAATGAATGAAAGATTTTAATGACGTCCACGAGACTAAACAGTCTATGGGACCAAGAAACAAACTTAATTTTCTTTCATGCTCTTTTCTAAATCAGATCTCCTACTATTGATTTTGACAAGAAGACTAGCCGCCTGATTGATCTTATCCTCCTCGAATAACTGCTGCATATCAATCTTGACTATTTTCCCTGACCTGCTGATTCAGATACTTCAAATCTGAAAATGCTTGCAGTACACTGGCCCTAAAACTACACAGATCTATGTTGGCATATAGGCTGATTAATCAAAGGAGCTCAAATTACATAAGCTTCCTTTTTCTAAAACCAATTAAAGATGGAATATGTTAGAATAAGGACCATTACCGACAACTTTTTGTCAGTAGAAGGTACATATCAATAAATGCACAATCAAAAGAAACAGGTAGGTTCCCAATCTTCATTATTCGATAACAAACCTCCACAGATATCTGCACTCCACCTATAGGTACAATCAAGCTCTTCTGATGTTCTGTTTGCATCTTTCTGTTCTGGACACAATTTGCGCCTCTTGCTGCCCCCATTCTCTTCTGCTAATGCAGCAGAATTAATGCTTGCCTGAAAATATTAGACATTCAGTATTACAAGGTCATGTTTAGTCAGAACTTCAATCTAAGATGACAGCACCTTTTAGTGGCAACTTCAATCGGATATTGCATAAATTCCTACCAAATGTTGCATCCCTAAATTCAATTAAGCAATAAAGCAGTTAAGCTTGATCCAAACTTAAAATTAGAACCAAATCATATAAAAGAGATGACGAAAATCTAGGCTAAGCCCCACTAGATTGGTCTCTTTGCATACACATACCTCAGTGCAAACAGCACTCTCAGTTTTACTCCATAAACCCATTCCAAACAAATCAGAGCCTGTAATTCCACCTTCAGGAAAAAGTGTTTCTGCTACAAGCTCATCAAAAGTTGTTGGCCCACTCTTGCATTGATTTTTGCCATCTTTTTGGCTCAAGGGTTTATTAGATGGCTCTTTGTTGCATGCCAATTCATAAAACTCATGATCATCCGCGCTCATGAACATCTGCTTCAGTTCTTGGCTCTCTAAACCATAACCCTGTAGTAGAAAAGGTAATCAAATTGTTAAAAAGACTTTGAGCACAGTACAAGTTAAGATCATAAGGTAAAGATGGAGAGCATTTTTCAAAGCAAGTTCCTTAAGTAGAATGTCAAATAATTATTTTTTACCAATATTGGATTTTTAAGAAGATAGCAGCCACAAAAAACACTTACCCCTCCAAAGGCACTGCTATTTTGATTTCCCAAAGTAGTTGCTTCATAATGGAATCCACCCCACCCCTGACCCTGATTTTTTAATTCACATGTGCAAAAAGGTATGCTATTACAATGCGTTGTAGTAGCTTTTTCTCTCAGGCAATTATTTGATCTCTTCTTACCAATGTCTGGTTTGGGATAATCATCACTAATAATGTTCAAGAACATTGCTTTCAATTCATCCAGACCATCTGTAGCATCAATCTGGATGCAAGAATTACAAAGCTAAGTTTAGAACATCAAAAATCTTATTTATTATAGTTCCGCTCAAGTATTAGATAATAGATTGTACTCTGAAGATGCAAAATTCTTGTTGTAGTAGATACTTGAAAAACATAACAAGGAGCACAGCTTTTAGTGATCACAGTGGATTGATATGATACGACATGAAAGATTATCATCAGAAACTTTTATTTAAAATTTTAGTTTAGCAAACAGTACAAATCAGCTATCCAAGGAAACAAACACCATGAACACACAAGTTCACATATCTGCAGCTTCTCATTCAGTTTCAAATGTATCACTTGCTATTTACCGTCATGCAATCATTTCTAAAGCTCTTCCTTCAGCTACAATGTCTTTGAATGTCATATAAATAATTATCTACTTCCTTCTGAGAAATTGTGGGATCTTTGAATTTTAGGTTCCAACAATTCTCACAAAGTTGATATTATTTATGGTAATAAAAAGCCACCAAATGTAAATTGAGATTATGCAGAAACCTTTCTAAAACAACTGCATTTATGTTTGATTAAAGGCTTATTGCCAAGTTACTTATTTTGGTTTGGGGCAAGGGTTTGCCATTTTTCGGGACCACAGATACAGTAGGGCTTGGGTATGTCCATACAAAAAAAAAAAATTTAAATGAGACAAATTAAACAAAAATTAACTATGATATTGATGTTATATGTGTTAGGAAAGCCACAACTGATGAATAATAATTCAATATATTAGTTGACCTGCGATATATGATTTATCACAAAGGTTTATAATACCCACCCAAAATGGGAAAATAATCAAAGATTGCAGTCAAATTGAAGAAGCACGTGAATAAATCTTCATATTTCTCTTCATCAATTGCATCAAAATCAGCAAACGGTTAATAAAAAATGTAAAACCAGATGCAGTATATGACTACCAGCAGTTTAGTTAGTTGTCTTTTGCTACTTTTGTTGTTGTTATGGTTTTAACTTTTTGTATCTTCATTGTTTTTTCTTTTATGGTGTTTGCCATATCAAGAACGTGATTTTTTATTATAACAGTTCCATGCCCATGAGGTAACCATACCAGCGCCATTTTGTACAGGTGCTGAGGTCTGCAGGTCAATATCCAGATAAGCTATATGTATACAAGACACCTTAAAACATTGTATAAATATACACCACCACAGGGCAAGCTCATTCCAACACAGGATAAAATTTGTATCAATATTGTCCATTTTTAAGGTTGGCTAAGTTGTCCCCACTGATATACAAGGCTTGCAAGAAAGAGGTCAAGCAAACACTGACTCATTTGGGTTATGAATCACATTGAAGGGTAGGCCAATATGCCTTGTTTGAGACTTGCCCCTCACCAAGGTTAGGCATCCTATTATAGAGTGAAGCGTGTCTTGGTGAGACCTCCTATGTAGAACAAATTTTAGCTTTCGTAACTTCTGGATTAACATGGTGAACATTTTATATGTGTTTCCACAAATTCCTTAAAATCAATGCTCGTCTACCATCTTTGACCTTAGAATCATAAAATGGCTAGAATCTTGAAACATCAGTGATGCAGTCTAGGTAGAGGGATCAACTGAACAACCGCCTAAACCTAGCAGCCTGAACACTCTCTGACACATATGCAGACAATTACAGAAGCAAAAACACATTCCTTGCATTGAAATCATTAAATCTACCTCACACTGGCTTACAACATGCACATATGAGCCTCCAGATTACAAAGTTAAGAAATGAACCTGTGGAGGATATCTCTATCATTTGATTTTCTCCTTCCCAAGAAACCAAATTTCTCTACTTGGGGATCTACTCTCTATATCCCTTGTTCCAACTCATCCTGGAAGGTTAGTCCCATCTCTCTAGTTTCTCCATCACCTCTTCTTCCTTTATCTCTGTTCCCCCAAAAAACAATGGCCTGTATTTTCTCCTTCCACTCCCTTGCCCTGCCATTTATTTTCTTTCTTGCCCAAATCATCAGAGATGTCACATTTAGAGCACATTTTTTCCCAAAAGGTCTATTGTGTTTTCTGCCCACACCCTTTCGTTCTTGCTACTGTTTTGATTCATTTTCTTGGCTTTAAACATCCTCCCGATTCTTGGAAAAGTGATCCCCAAGCATTACAGTCTGCCATTTGTTTTCCTATCAAATTTATTTTCATGTTGGGCTGTTTTAAACAAGATAGCTTTGAGTTTGAAACCCACATTTGATTTGAGACAAATCTTGCCAAATCATTGCAGACTAAACCCCTGAACTCCATCAGCTTCATTCTAATTAAACACCTCTAAAGGCTTCATATGCCAACTGTTTGACAAAAGTCGAATGAATAAATGCAGCCAAAAATAGTTGTGCAGCAACTGGGAACAATTGCGTAGCAACTGATAGCTATTGTGCAGCAACTAAGAAATGTTGTGCAGTAAACCATTACACAACCACTTGGAACTGTTGTGCAACAGCTAAGGTTTGTTGCACAGCAACTAAGAAATGATGCACAATCACAAAAGACTTATTTCTATGTTTTATTTATCTATTATTTTTTTGGTGATGCAATATCACTTCTTGTTGTGGATGCTCTTGCATCACTCGGTAATTAGTTTAATCCTCAGAAGTTAAATTTAACACAACTAACTTAAGCCTATAGGCCTCAATAAGCTTATATGATTTACAAAAGTGAATTTAGATTCACATAGGGTGGTTTGTCAAATTTCATCGTGAGGTAAAACTAGAGTGGGCTAGGTTGGGTGCATAACAAAGGGTATCATTTGTAAAACCTCAGGTGTTGGCTGGGTTCCCTAAAATATATATCAAATGCTATCAAAAGTCCAACTCCCACTTGTTATTGGAGCATAAAACACTAATATTATCACATTATACACTTGCTCAGAATATAACTCCTATGTACCTTCAACATAAGGAAAATGCCACAAGAAGTCTTCATAGTCAACTTTTCAAAAGCACAAGGCATCTTCAACACCACAAATCAATCTGCTCAAGTCTAAAGGCTCCACTCTCACCTCAGTCAGCAGAAAATTCAGCAAGAGGCTACTGTACTCAGGTCCAACCCACCAAGCAAGGGAAAGACTCAAATCTTCCCATATGTGAAGAATAAAAGCATTCTATCTCACAATGGACTGACTTTAAAATTCAACAAAAGATGAGACATCAAATTAGATATGATCTAATCATCCTTTTCAGCAATGAAGGTCCTACATAAATGATTGCAAACTGTTTGAACTTGATGAAACTTAATTTATAACTATTATCACGTATTAACTTAACTATTAGTAAATATATCTACATAAAGTATACATTAGTAGCTATTATCTATAGGGTGAGTTAGACCTATGCCTACCATGTGATTAGGGCATTGGTTTCTTAGTGGAAGATATAAATAAACAAGACAAGATAAACACCTTTACAAGGAAGCCAAGCCTTCAAATTGCTTTCAGATCTCCATCTTGGATCTGTCTTATTGATTTACAATGAGAGAGATTACCTCATTACATACTTGAAAATAGTTGTTTCCGCATTACATTTGGACTCTATCAACCACATGCTCTAATTGTAGCAATGGTGGCTCTCTACTATAATTATGACAACTTTACTACTCAAACCATAGTTTACATACTCTCCAATTACTCTCCGAGTAGCGGAGTAATCTCTAAAAAAATTGCATGCCGAGTAATTTCTGCTTTTACTCACGGGCAGTATGCAAATGGATTTTCTCCCGTCAAAGTATCGAGTAATCGCCAGTAGCTCGCAAAAGACCCACAAACTTGGCATGTTTTTGTGTGTATAAATATGTCTATGTGTGTATATGCATGCAAACTTGGCATCCTATGTATGTTTATAGATATGTATGTGTGCACAGTGCAGTCCTGAGTATACACATACATAAATATCCACACACATTTGCCGAGTATTTTCCAAGTTTTTCCCGAGTCAAAATTTTTGGGCTTGCCGAGTACTCTCCGATTCCGAGTATGTAAACTATGATTGAAACATTAGCTAGCCACCTACATACCACTAGCACAAGGTCAATAAACATTAGTTATTCTAAATTCCAACCTTAATGTTTACTTGGGCTAGAAATATCACACATGAGTCTTGTTGGTGTACGTTTTATCATCCACCAAACACACAGAATAAAATGTCCAAAGACACTCTATCCTCTCTTGAACAAAATCACCGTGTATGCTAAGATTGCGAGAAGATCATATGGTGACTCCAAGGTTTCTTTTGTCAGGTCTTGACATGTGGATAAGCTCAATGGGCGTTGTGATATGCTGGTAATACACAAAGGGACTTACGTTAAAGAATTCTTCACAAGTTTAGGACTTAGACGGATTTAACAATAAACGCTCCTTTTGGGATTTTCAGTTTAGGATTTCAAAAAAATGCATAAGTACAAGGGTTTAGAAGTTCTAGTCTACTCCTAAGAATTCAAGAGACGGTAAAGATTAGGTGAAACTAGTAACCACGCTTTGCTTCGCCTCCCTAGGACAACTGCACAAAGTGGGTGCAATCTTCAAGGGGGTGTGATTATAATTTTCATGTCTTGAACAATACTTATCCAGACTGAAGTTAAGCATCCACAATCATAAGCTCAGGCTAACTTTACGCATTGAATAAAAATCATCTATTAAAAGAAAGTATGAGCTGAGTTTCACCAATCAATACTATCAGATCTTTCATTCATTTAATAAACATTCAAATCAAATTCTAATCTAATGTTGAAGAAGCTACGCAACCTTGCAAACCACTTGACAATAAAAGGGATTCAAAGCAAATCATGCATAAGAACTTTTATTATCGAAAGTAGCAATACACAACAATCTCATACACTTTCTTCACACTTTACAAATGAGGATCGAGCTCAATTTATAGGCTCTTCGATTACAATTCAATGGCCAATATTGATTTCGAATCAACAGCCGAGATTGCAAAAATAAACCCTAATTAGGGTTTGTCACAACCAACTACCTCTCAACCAACGAGAAAATCACATTCTGGGACACTTGTCCTTCTGCTAAATATAAACCAACAATAAAATAGACAGTTGTTGCATGTTGATTTGGAACAATATGATTGGTTGGAAGGTGATGAGGCGCCACCTTAGCATGTTGGATGTCTTCCTTGGTCACTTTGTTTTTCTTCCGCGTGCTTGCCTTAGAATATCCTTCCTTGCCGACGACTCTGTCCTTTGAGCTTGTTCCTTCCTAGCTTTGATCTTGGCTTCCTTTGGAGATTTTGATTTCTTCTTCTTTCCTACTTGAACTGGATTGATGTTATTCCTTTGGATTTCCTCTCCAAATTCTCCAATTTGTGTCAAAAAATGGAAATTTGTTTGGAATACTCTTCTTGTCACCATCTGATTTTGATTGGAAGCTTGTCTTTAATTCTTCAGGAGATGAAATCCTTCAAGAAGTTGCCCTGATTGCTTCAATAGGTCTGGGATTGTAGATGAAATCCCCCAAGATGTATGAAATTCGACTTTTCTTTATTGATGCCTTGAAATTCTTTCAAGTGCCTTGAATTTGGAGAAGAATTCCTCTGTGCTATAGCCACAATGGAGGAAATTGGAATTTTCTCTATGAAGAATTTCCCATACTTAGCCAAATTTTGGCTATTCAAGTTCATTTTGTAACACCTTCATGTAGACTACTCAACACTTAGCCAAGATATTGGCTATCTTGATGCTCGAATGAACTTTGCCTATGGACCTGCCTTCAATTTTGAATTTGGCTTGTGCTATGTAGGGCGGATTCCATCCTTGGACCAGGATTTTATTCACTTCCTCTTTACTTTTTCTTCATTCTTCCTGTTGTCTTTCCAACACACGGTCAATTTTTTGAATTCTTCTCCCCAAGGTGTCAACACTTAGCCAATTTTATGAGTTTTAGCCAATTTTCTCATCCTCTCCTTAGCTGGGCAGACTTTGTTGTTACTAAGGCATTTTCATCTCTAGGACTAGGTCGAACTTTACTCTTCTTGTGCCAAGTCAGACTTTATAAAGGTTTGGACATCTTTTCCTTAGGCAAAGTCGGACTTTATCATGCTTGTGCCATTCCTCAGTTGAGCAAAGTCGGACTTTGTCAGCTATCTGCCGTTGTGCAAGGCGGACTTTGCCTTGTCTTTGCCATTTTTCCCTTAGTGCCAAGGTCGGATTTGCTAGTGGTTTCACCATCTTTTCTTTATGCTTGGCGGACTTTAGACTTCTTTGGACAAGTCTTGGCGGACTTTTTCCTTGCTTGGACATCTTCTTACTCCAACCTTGGGCAGACTTTATGATGTTCATGCCAAGCTCTCAAGAAGTGGGCAGACTTTATCCTTGGCTTGCCATGTGCATGGCGGACTTCAAAACTGCCTTTCCATACTCCCTTTTAGCATGGCAGACTTGGCTTATGCTTGGACATATCTCATTTCATGCATTCTTCTGGATCCTCTGGAACAAAACCCTAGTTTTTCTCTTTCTCTTGCTTTTTACTCTTGAAGGCACAAAATTTTGATTCTGAAGATGAAAACGTTATTGCCATGATCTGTGGGACCCAAACCCTATGTTGACTTTCTAAAAATAGAAAAAGCAAAAAGCAAAAAAGAGAATCCCTAAAAAATAGGAAGTGTCAAAATTGACTCAAGCAATGGCGTTCCTCGTCTTCCGAACCTTCTGAGCACTTTGACGAAGTCTAGGCACTATTATGGGCTTGAATTCTCTACTTGACCCAGGTGACTTCCTGAAAACTCTAACTCCTCATTGTAAAAGAAAATGATGATTAGCAGTTGCGACGCCACGGCAAAAAACCCTAAAAAGCAAAAACAAGGGGGTCCCCATTTGCGATGGGGCGATGTGTGAAAAGGTCACAACAAGTCTGAACAATTAGGCTTTACTAGGTACCCAGTTACAATGACCGATGCTTGCAACTTTAGGTCTTATAGTTATGACAATTCACTCGAGCTATAATTCAACCATCTTTGAGTGCCCCTATGTTAGCCACTCCATCTCATTGTGTTCCATGGGTAACCAACCTCTGAATTGCTGAGTAAGCTAGGCACTGGTACTTGTTGCTAGATTCACTCTATTTTCTTCAATTAATATGTTGGTTCTGCTTTTGCAGCTTTTTAGGTTCTCATTTACATCATTACATCTTCATCATTTGTCCTCTTAATAAACGTACATTTTCCCCTAGATTATAGTCTTGCCTTTCAATAATTTGTCAACAAATGGAAATAAATAGAGAAGCATCTAGCAATCCAAGTTGATATTTTTAAGCACACTCTCTAAGGACTTATAACTGCTTGCTTATTCTTTTCTACTTTTCTTGCTTTCCTCATTCTAATTTTGATTTAAAGGATAACATGAATTTCTCTTTTTTGCTGTTGAGTTTTCAAGTTAAATGTTGATTTGTCTATATTTTTAAGTCTTGCATATCATCTACCTTTAGATCTTCTACATGAACCATCTATTAGAAATATGCACCCGTGCCTAGAAATATTCGTCTACAGATTTAACTTTCTGAATTATGCTTGAGTACCATATACAGATTTAACTTTTTGAATTATTCCTGAGTACCATATACACTTCCCCTAAAGAAACGATATGCATACCACACCTTCAGAAAGCATCTCAATAACAATATTAACAATCACACAAACAAAGTTCAAAAAGAACAACCTTATGTAGTACTCAAACTTTTTTTGCCAAATGTAATTTCAAGATTTAGTCTTGGCACCCGAAATGTGTATCATAAAAGCCTACCACCTATCAATTCAATGGCATGGCAAGCATAATATGTTGATCTCATCATTCATGCCAGTTCCTTCATGCCTGCTATAAGGGAACCTCTCTACTCAATAGTAAAGCTAATTCAATTATTTGGTAACAGTACTAACAAAAGAATCATGCACCATTAAAAGTTATGCCCCCGCCAGGGAATATGACCGCAGCACTATGTCATGCCCCATGTAAGAAAGAAGCAGGCATAAACAGATCGCAGCACCTTTGGAATTATAGTCGGGGTGATTAATGATAGTAGCGCCCATGTAAATATGTAATAATGAGGCGCCAATTTGCAAAGGGTGGCCATCTTATTTAAGTTCAGCGATCACAAAATAAAATAAATAATTAATATTAAGGGAGTTTAAGGCAGCATTTGGTTATGAAGGGATGTATCCCTTATCAAGGCAGGGATAATAATGAAAAGATGTGACTATTCACCGTCCCCCATTAAGATATAAAAAGGAGAACACTTCATTTGTGAAAGGCGTCGATTGGGGATCAAGTCTGATTTGGAATAAGAATTCTGATTAAAAGAGCAGCAAATCTAAATATTGGAAAGTGATTGGTATGCAATGTGGTTGTATTTAGTATTTATTTATTTATAAATCTGTTAAGAACTTAAGAAGCTTTAAAGTATTTATTAATTTAAATTGTTAATTCATCAAGAAATATTAGTAATTATTTATTTGATTTCCAACAAGCAATCATATTTGTAATCAGTATGAAACATGTGATAGGGAGATGCAGCAGTACTGGTTCCCTCATCAAGTATGCCAACCCCAAGCTAGATGTGCCATGCCTATGGGCCAAGGGGCTGAATGACTCAAAGGCTCATTCCATGCCCTTGGACTTGATTGAGAAGGACAGGCTCCCAACGTCCTATCATGCTTTCCCACTGAATTCCTAATATGGTTGGCCGTTGGAAATAAGCTATGAAATGGACCCAAATGTATTTAGGATATAGTGTTTTCAATAGGGATTATCTATGATCATGATACTTGATGTTAATTAATTAGGATTTTCTCTCAATTCTATTATAATTGTGTAATTTATTTATAGGATACTCACTGCAAATATATTGTATTGTTGGAATTCTTATTTTTGGGAAAAAATCAGGTATATCCCCAAAAGGGGACATTACAGTTGGTTGCTAAGAATTAATTTGAATAATATGTATTTATATTGTAGATTTCCTTAGGGTTTCATAGCACCAGAAAAAGTTCCCTTTCATGATCGTAACTGATTGAGGAAGGACAAAATCCCAATAGATACTGCAAGGACAAGCTTCCCTGACCTAGACTCATGCTTTGCATAAGGGAACCATATCAGCCAAACCTCATACATAGAACATGAATGATTCAGATTAAAAGCAAGCAAAGACATTTGTCTGCCAAGAGGAAATGGGAAAAAGGAAGAGTTGTGCATGAAAAGAGTTGGGAGCAAGCCAAGTTAGCCCACAAGCTATCTCACAAAGCTATTTCATCAATGAAGCCCATGATTACTAAACATAATCCATTAAACCATGTCAAAACATGGGTAACAAGTTGGAACCATCCTAAAGTAGGAACCAATGAAATGTTGAACCATGACAAAAGATGAATTGCATTGCTTTCCACATTTTGCTGAGTACCCTGCCAGAGAACACGATGGAACTATGCATATAATACATAACATGACTCCAACTTGGCAGATAAGTAGATCCAAACAAGGTCACAAGGATATTGTGAAAAATTAGATAAAAGAAGCAGATAATTGAGAGTTAAGCCAAGCAAAGAAGCAAGACCAGCATAGAAACTCACTGGATGTTCTCATTTAATTAAAACAAAATGAACATCCTGCAAGGCGTTTTTATTAGACATCAAGAAAATGTGATGATTAAGGATTCAAAAACAGTTACTTCCAACCAAAAAATGTAGATATGAAAATAAAATGAGAGGTGTGAGTAACAATCAAGCTCAAGAAGAAAGAATGTATCATAAGGGCTTATATTTGAGTGATAGCCCATTACTCTTCAAATCAACATCAACCAAACCAAACATGGAAGGCAAGAATCCTCCCCAAAGTCACAAGTGCATATTGAGACAAGAAATCCAGTGCAACATGAGAATAAATCTACAAACCAATGCTCAAAAACAAACAGTATTTCATAGATGAGAGGGGAATGTAGTAAAAAAAATAGCGAGATGCAGGGAAAGAAGCCAATTAAAAGAAACATGTCATGTAACATCATTCAAAAGAAATTTTTGATTCAAAATTCTAGAAGCTTAATAAAACAATATTATCAAACCAAGTATGCTGAGCCAATAGGACCTTTGCAAAGTGGATATGAGATGATATCAAATAAATACACAATAAAGATGAGTTCAGAATTGTAGTGTGAATAGAAGCAAGCTCCATGAAAACAAGGGATCTGATTTTCCAATATGGGAAAAGGCCAAGACATAGTGAGTCTACACTTGATTTCAAACCATAATCTAGAAGTAACCCATGTACACAAGGCTCTTTGCCCTTTGTCCATGTTAGATTCTGCAAGAAATGAGAATCGAGCCAAGATCTATTGTCGATCATAAAACAATGCAACTCCAATTGACAGATGATCAAAGAACAAAATAGCGGAAAGGAGAAATTATCTTGAAAAAGAGAAAACAAGAGACAACTACAAGAGAATTTTGAGAATACTCACTTTACTCTCACCGAACTAGCTGAGGTGAGAAAAGAGTGTTGTATATATAGCAAAAAATGGGCAAATACATCCAAGAGGTGCATTAACTCCAACTACCCATAATAGGTGGGAGGTTCTACCTACTTGGTAAATGCCAAAACATGTGGCATAACCTACTCAAATTGAGTCAAACTAATGGGTATGAGAAGTGGCATATAATTCCAAAAGAGGTTGTGAGACGTCTCAACTACCCATGTGTGGGAGAGAGTGACACTTGTAGTTGATGGATTATCCCATGTGGTCTCATATTAACCAAATCTAATTAACCTAAGCAAGCTTAATAATATGTGTAGGAAAAAAAATCCCCTAACATAAGGAAAATAAAAAACCTACACTAACACCCCTCCTTAAGCGTAGCTTAGGTGGGTGAAAAAATGGGTCTCAACAAATGAAGCTTGATGAGGTACTTTTGTACAAACATATCCCCCCCCAAAAGAAGAAGGCCCCCATAAGAGGAATAGCCCCCCCTCAAAATAGAGAGAGAAAAGGAAGAACTAAGAAGCCCCTCTTGAAATAGACACCTATCACACCCCTAGCAAAGCCCATAGATGAAGGAACTTGCTCTTAGTGAAAGTTTTGGTGAAGATGTTTGCAATTTGCTCCAATGTAGGACAGTACTTAAAATCACTGATGTTTTCCTAAATCAACTCCTGAATGTAGTGCATATGAATCTCAATGTGTTTAGTCCTCTCATGATGAACTAGATTCCTTGAGATTTGTATTGCACTTTGATTATCACAAAAGATGATTGTGGCTTTTTGAATGGAATGTCAAACTTGTCGAGAATATTCTGAAGCCGGATAGCCTCAATGGTGGCATTAACTGCCCCTTGATACTCAACCTATGTAATGAAAGAGCAATTGTTGATTGCTTCTTGCTTGACTAACAAATTGGACTAGAACCAAGTGAGAAGCAATACCTTGAAGTAGACTTGCAATCCTGAGAATTGCCTACCCAATTTGAATCAATGTATCCCACCAAGTCAATATCCACACCTGTTGTATTCTAAATCCCATAAGTGTGAATGCCCTGAATGTAGTGGAGGATCCGCTTAGCTACTTTCCAATGCAACTCATGTGGCTCTTGCATGAATTGAAAGACCATGCCCACACGATATGAAATATCAGGTCTTGTTTGAGTCAAGTAGATGAGACTCCCAACAAGTTGTCGATATAAAGTGCCATTAACCAAGGGTGAAGAACACTTAGCCTCAAGTTTGACCCTTGATAGAAATGGGGTCGGTGTAGGCTTATAGTCAACCATGCGAAATCTGGAGAGCATATCAAGAGCATACGTGGGTTGTGCAAGGAAGATACCTGAAGATGACTGAGTGATCTCAATCCGCAAGAAGTAATGCATGAGACCCAAGTTTGACATCAAAAATCTATCATGCAAAGTAGTTTTCACTACTTTAATGGTGGATGAGTGACTTCCTGTGATCAACAAGTCATCAATATAGAGAACCAGAAAGGTGAGAGTGTCATCATGTTGTAGAATGTATACATTTGAATCAGAATGACATCAAGTAACCCAACCATCAAAAGGAAGGAGTCCATCTTGGCATACCAAGCCCGAGGGGCTTGTTTGAGGCCATAGAGAGACTTTCAAAGATAGCAAACAAGTGAAAGGTCCTATACGAACCCCTGTGGCTGCTCCATGTAGATTTCCTCCTAAAGGTTACCGTGAAGAAAGGCACTCTCCACATCCATTTGATGAACTTCCCAACGATGGGCTATAACTATAGCAAGGACAAGTTGGATAGAATTCATTTTGGAAACTAGTGCAAAAGTTTTAGAATAATCAATCTCAAGAACTTGGGAGAATCCTTTCGCAACCAAGCAAGCCTTATGCTTGTCAACCGACCCATCTGCTGCAAATTTTGTTGGATAAATCCACTTGCATCGAACAAGTTTTCTTCTATTAGGAAGACGGACTAGATCCTACGTATGATTCTTTTCCAAGGAACTGAACTCTTCCCGTATAGTAGCATTCAACTCGAGGAAACTTGAAGCTTCTCGAAAGGACTGTGGATCAGAAGTTGAAGCAACGAAGAGATGTGGAGCTTGTTGAAACTATGACTTTGTTCTTCTAGTATCTAAAGGATCACCAATCCAATCACCTATTGACTCCAACATTTGATGAGTCCAAAGAGTCCTTGTGGTTGCAGAGTGTGGAGAAGAATCATCAACCTCCATATGATGACTATGAGAGGAATGTGAATCCTCATCATTGCTATCGAATTTGAAGTGAAGGAAGAAGACTTGTCAAAATCAGGAGGATTAAGATCCTCCAAAGAACTGTCATCATGATGCAATGTCTCCAAGGTTATGGTAGATAGAGAAGTGGTAGGAGAAAAACTAGAGGAGCTTTCCTCAAAACGAACACTCCTCTCATGAACAAATCATGAGTGGTGGAATGGAGAAGCTTGTAGCCTTTGGCATCATCTAGGTATCCAAAAAATATGCAAGACTTGCTTTGTGGATCCATAGCCTTACATTTCTCTGTTGGAATGTGGGCCCATGCTAGAGAAACAAGCACTCGATAGTGCTTAACTATGGGTTTCCAACTAGTCCAAGCTTGAAAATTAGTTACCCCCTTCAAAGCTTTATGAGGAACTCAATTTTGGATGTAAGACGCACATTTATTGCCTTTGCCCAATACTAAGGTGCCAAAGCTTTTGGAATGAATCATACAATTTTCCATCTCCTTCAAAGATCTTTTTTTACGTTTTGTGACACCATTTTGTTGAGGGTTGTGAGGGAACAATGTGTTACAAGTCAATACCTTCTAAAGCACAAAATTGTTCAAACTAATTATTAACATATTCACCATTCACCCCCATTATCTATACACAAAACCTTGATGAACTTCCCTGATTGTTTCTTTGCAAAAGCTTTGAAGTCTTGAAAAGACTCAAAGACCTTAAACTTCTATTTGAGAATGTAAATGTAATGTCCCCTTCTCAATTGTGATCAATTCAGTTGACAGTTGGCCTATTCCGGAGACCCGTAGGCTACTTGGAGGGTGAAAATTAGGGTTTCCTGTTTCTGAGGAGGATGTTGCTTGAAGTTTGGAGATTGGATTGTGGATTCTTTCTGGGTTTTTAGAGTGCTTCGCAGTGGTATAGCTTGCATGGTGATCCGAGCAACTTCAAGAATTTACTATTTTTAGTAAATTCCATTTCTGGCAGTGGTCCTATTGGCTTCGGTGCAGTTGGCTCTCTTCTTCAGCCAGTTCAGTTGGTATTTTGATTTTTGGCCTTTGGATGCATTTTCTGGGGAGATAAGTTGAGTTGATTTAAATAATGTTATATTTTAATGTTATGCTTTCTCATTAACCCCTTGGCCTAGCTTTATCACTTTAAGTTGTTTTAAAAGGGGGACTTCATGGGTGAATGCCTCATCAGGAGGTAATTAAATATTTCTAAGGCCAAAATTATGAGAAAGTCTAAGTGGGACGCCAACTTCAAGGAACCTTTTGAAATGGGACACCTTTCTTTTGGAGGGAAATGAAGTCAATTCAAATTTGAATTTGGGCGCACTTTCTAGAAGCTTCTGGAGATGCTTTGCTGAGTTTATAAAAGGAGGCCATCTCTCTTCAGTTCTCCATCTTTTGTCTACCATACCGTTATGTTGCTGGATTGTTCATGCAAAGCTTCGAGGAAAGCATACCTCCTAGCACTTGGCTCACCTTCTTGCTTGAAAGATAGCAACTAGTTGGGTGTTAGATTGTAGTTGAGTGGGTTTTCTAGTGAGATTTTGCATTGTAGTGGTTATCTTGCATTTGTAATTCAGTTTCAGGCACGTTAGTGAAGTTTTCAGAGTTGCTGGTTTATGGAGCTGATTGTAAGTTTTCTTCATATATTCAAAAATAAAAATATTTTCATTCTAGGCATTGCATCATTGTGAATGTTTGGTAGGGGCAACCCTTTGTGTTCATTTGCAGATTTTTTAGTGAAGTGTGGAATTTCTTTCAAGCAAATCGCCCTTCCTAGGGCCGTACCAAGTACATCAGCATTGGGATTTGAGCCAAATAAAAAATAGAAGGCTGTTTGTTGGGTTTTGACATTGGGATAGGGGCGCCTTCATCTTAGAAGTCTTATGCATTTTGTTCCAAGCATTTTGAGTGAGTAGGGAGTGAATGGTGAGCACTTTAGTGCATTCTAGGGTTGCTGAATTGTCATATTTCAGTAGTTGGACTGTCATATCAGAATTAAGAAATCCATCCTTTGGGCTGGGATTGAGCCTTGGAAGTCATATTTGGCACTTGAAAGACATTCAATACAGTTGCAACTTGATATTCTCTCTAATTCAGTGTGCTTGCAGGATATTACTTCATTGTAAGTCATTGTAATTTATTAGTTGCAAACTCAGGGATCCTCTGACCATATGCTCGCCATTCTTCGGCACATTCATGGTTAGAGTTACTTTCAAACAGTAGTTGATAGGGATCCTCTGACCATATGCTCGCCATCCCTTGGCACATTCTTGGTTAGAGTTACTTTCAGCTCAGCTTGCATAAGATCCTTTGACCATATGCTTGTCTATCCTAGACGCATTCTTGGTTAGAGTTCCTTTCCAGTTCTACATTGCATCAAATCCTCTAACCATATGTTCGCCTGTCTTGGGCACATTCTTGGTTAGAGTTACTTCCACATCGTTTTGGTTTCAAAGCTAACTTTAACGGGTGCGTGTTGCTTTGTAATTACAATTGAAAATCAAAAAAATTTAGTCTGGCTCATTACAGTAAATCCAAGTGTATCTGGAAAAATCATCCATAAATGTCAAGACATATCGAGCCCTGCTAGAGGATGGATGTGGAAATGGTCCTGCCAAGTCATTGTGTACTAACCCCAATAATTGTATGGCCCTCCATGCTTTGCCTTTATCATACTTCTCCTCAAGATGCTTACCAAGAATGCATCCTTCGCAAACCCTAGAAAATCGAATAGAAAACAATCTCGAAACCATGTTGTGTTGACTAAGCTAATGCAAGTAGTGATAGTTCAACTGGACAAACCGTTGATGCCACAAACAACTCACCTCATCTGAGTGAGTAATGTTGTCAAATGAGAGTCGGTAACAAAGTGAGAAAACTGATGTAGTCTAGACTAATGATTTACTTTTCCCACAACTGTAGACCCACTGTGCATTTCATTGATGACCACTGTATCTGGTGTGAACTCAACTCTCTTGCCAGAGCCCACGTGAGTGATCTGATAAACAGATAGGAGATTAGTTGACAAAGATGGAACACAAATAACATCTTGAAATGTTCCTTTGCCCACATCAACGGACTCTCTCCCACACTCCTACAAGAGTGTCATCACCCATCAGTATGGCAAGCATAGAACATGGATCCAATGGGGTAAACTCATCTAGAGATGAAGCCATGTGGTGCGAAGCACTCGAGTCAATTATCCAAGTGTTAGGTTGTGAAGCAACAGCATCAAGGGCCTTTCCCTTTCCTTTCCCCTTACTTTTATCTGTGTCCTTAAAAGACCCTTCAGATGAACTTTGTTTGACTAAGTCGAGCACCTTAATATTGTTCTTTGCGAGAAGATGTGAAAGGTGATCAATTTGTTTCTTTAAACACTTACGTTCATCATGGCCAAGCCTTTTATAGTAAGAACACTTAACCTTCTCCTTCTTAAGTTGTTCACCTTTTGATGAAGAGGTCTAATTAGCTTCTTTGAAGCAGCAAGTTTTTGATCTTTCTTCTTGGCTCCCTAGTTCTTTCATTTCTTATCTTGTTTTCCAGGCCCCTTTTGTTCTTTTGTGCCCTAATTTACAGCCAAGGCATGTGACTTAAAGGGTTTAAATTTATCTATTTGAACCAACTTATCTTGCTCCCTAGTGAGTTATGCAGCAAATTCATCTAGAGAAGGCATTTTGTAGGTGCAACCTAGGGCACATTTTGTAGCATAGAATGTAGAAACAAATACAGAATAGTTAAGACCAAGCGTAGAAAGAATACTCAAGATCAATTGTTCATCTTC
Source organism: Sequoia sempervirens (assembly GCA_007258455.2). Classification (NCBI taxonomy): domain Eukaryota; kingdom Viridiplantae; phylum Streptophyta; class Pinopsida; order Cupressales; family Cupressaceae; genus Sequoia; species Sequoia sempervirens. The sequence goes on along the minus strand of VDFB02075321.1, from coordinate 416,481,534 downwards.
TTTTCAATTCCACACAGTTTTAGCTGCAATCTAATGGCTTTCAATTTTGTGAAGAAGTCATCTATAGTGTCAAAACTGGTAGGACTTAAAACTATGAGTTCAGTGTGAAAAAGTTAAGTCCGGAGACACAAACATACATAGAGTACCAAAAGCTTCATCACATTTGTTAAACAATTTTCTCTTTTCCGCATCATCTTTAGGTTATGTTTCTTCAAGTCCCATTGTAACCCTATGATATCCATACCTTTTGATATAGATTATCATCTTTGATTTCCATTCAAAACAGTTATATGGTGTTAAAATAGGAATTGTTGATATATCCATGAGTGCAAAATAGTAGATTGTTGTGCAAAAAAATAAGAAGTGCAAAAATCAAGCACACTAGTCATCCCCCCACCTTTTCACTAGTTTTTGAAACGACCCCTCCACATAGAAATTACAATGTTGGCACTTTATGATCAATGCAATTTACAATGCAAATTTTTAGAGTTCCAAACTCTTTTAGAGCCCAAAATGGCCAAAATACTGAAACTATAGCTCAAGTACAATATGAGATATATTTGAGAGCACAAGTGCATAGAACACAAAAAATATGAACTTTGGAAAAAATGGCACCCAAAAAGGAGTTTGTTTGCACAATTTATGGCTCTGAAAAAGGTCTGAAAACAAGAACTATGCAGCAAATTCTGGAAGAATCTTCAATTTATGAAAAACTGGAGCATCAAATCAAAAAACTGATCACACCACTACGTAGAGCATGAAATTCTACCCCAATTAAAAAAAAATTGCACTAAAAAAGAAGTCAATATGCTCAAGTTATAGGCCTTCAAAGTTAGACTAAGACATCAAAACTTGCAATGGTGAAGGGGGCAAATTTTAAAAGTTTGTGCTAACATCAACATGATGTCATGATGACATCATCTAATTAAATATGCTGAAATTCGCTAAAACATACCCTTGGATGGAATATTCCCAAACCACCTTTTGTTTATCAAAAACCACTATTGTACACTCAAAAACTATCGTTTTCAAATCAAAACAGCCTTTTTCCAACATAAAACCGCCTTCTGGAAAATCACATAGTTTAGGCGAATATTTGTCGAATATTCTTTAGCAGAATATTCTTGCGAGCGGTGTTGGTGGCATTGTCAGCGGCATGCACTACAAGCAATGATGCTGCTAGAGGCTATTGTTGGTAGTGGTGGTGGTGCAAGGGCACTACGAGAGTGGCACTCCCACATTTTTTTTTATAAAAAATACATACAATACGATAGGCTGTACTGCCCAATGGGCTAAAATAAATTCCTCAAAAGCTCCTATGTTGAAATAGGGCCAATTTATAGTCGAAATTCATCAGTTCGACCTCCCAAGTGCGCGATTGTGAGGCCCTTTTGGACTGAAAATGCACCAGAATTTCAGGTACTTTTTGGAACCATGCTTCAAACCCTTGTTTACAACTAGGTCCTTTGATCTCGAAATTTGGTGAAACGAAAGCCAATCTTGACTTTCTCAACTTCTCGACACTATGAAAAGACTGAAAATGCCTCCAAGATTACCAAAAAACTACAATCACCCAAATCTCACAAGAACACAAATATGCAAAATAGAGTTTACAACTGTTTTTCTTTCAAACTATTTTGATTCTCCAGATCATCCAAAGATGCAAAAGAAGAGCATACAAAGTTTTTGAGAAAAATACTAGCACTGAAATAGTGTCAAATCTCTCTCAAAAAAAAAATAAAAAAAATGAACAATACCAAATCTAGGATCTGTTGTAGGTCATTGATCAATGCAACTCCAATTGATAGATGATCGAAGATAAAAGTAGCGAAAAGAAGAGATTATCCTGAAAGAGAAAACAAGAAACAACTGCAAGGGAATTTTGAGAATACTCACGTTACTCTCACCGAACTAGCTGAGGTGAGAAGAGAGTGTTCTATACATTGCAAATAATTGGCAAATACATCCAAGAGGTGCATTAACTCCAACTACCCATAATAGGTGGGAGGTTACATATAATTCCAAAATAGGGTATGACACTCGACTACCCATGTGTGGCAAAGAGTGACACATGTAACTGATCAAATACGTCACGTGGTCTCATATTAACCTTTCTAATTAACCTAAGCAAGCTTAATAATATGTGTAAGAAAAAAGAAATATCCCCTAACATAAGGAAAAGAATAAATCTACACTAACAGTCCAAAGGTTCATCTCCTGTACACACATTTTGGAAGCAATATACACAAAGATCATATTCATTATAACATTCATCCTGATGGACAGCAAAATTATCTTCATATAAAGTAATCGACATGCACTATCCAAAGCAGCAAATGATGAGAACTTTGAGAAAGGAAATAAAGATTAAATTCAGTTAATTGGAAGAGATCCAACTCACCCAAAGTAACAGCCAAATCACATTACCTATGCCGAGAAATACAAACATTGACTAATGTGGTTATCTAAGTAACATTTAGATATTCATAACACATTACCCAAGAACAATTAAGGACAAGTAATGTGCACTATATGGTCTAATTACAACTACAAATTGCAAATTAATCAACATTAGACAAGTAGGGGATTTAAAACCTATGCTCTTTGCAGCCCCACAAAATGACTAGGAAAGACAAATAAACCACAAGTAACTGGAACCTATATGCTAATGATATTCACTAATACAGAGAACCAAAGGTGAAATTTGTTAGTGTTTTTCCCTCTATCAAGTTACTTAGAACAATATATGCTTCAATTCTTAAGACATTTCTAAATTCATGTTTAAAAGACTATAGAATCACATCATTCCAACAATGCATAGCAATATATAGAAAAATACTCATTGAAACCAAGCAAGATCATGGCTTTCCTGTTTTTATCTTGTTTGTAATAAGCATCAACCGTTATATACTCCAATTCTAGCTTCCATTACTACTGCCTCAAATGTAGTCCAAGTTAAAATTAGCTTCAACATTACAACCATTGCTTTGTATTTATATTTATCACATGAAAGATTTAAGAAATGCATCCTCTACTATGGTCGCTATAGAAGCATACCTGCTTTGCTGAATTTGACATCATTGCAGCCATTTCTCCTACAAAAGAGCTCATTTCCTAATCATGCATACAATTCTTCAAAATAAAGCATTATTATAAAACACAAAGTAAAACTAAAACCCTACAAGAAAAAAGTTAAGTGATTTTAATGACAATTACTGCACACCAATTCATTGTCATCATCATCATAGACTCCTGCATCATACATTAAGCGTTTGTTGTTGTCGGACAAGACTGCAAAAGAAATGGCAATAGATTATTTGTGAGAGGCCCTAAACCTTACGAAGATTGATTACCAACATGAACCAGATACAAAATTGAAAATTCCCAAGACTGCCTCATTACAATGACAATGAAATGAATAAAGAGTCAAATTAATTATGTGATAAGGGATGAAATGATAAACACACAGATTTCTATATGTGAACACTAAAAATATTGGATAATGTTTTCACAAAAGAAATTAAATATTGAAAAAATAACTAATAAAGAGCATGGAAAGTTTAGCATGTCAAAGATTCATCATTACATCTTTACCGCTGCTTTGCTTTTACACTAGATATGTGATTCTCCAATACTAGTTAATATAATCTTTTTTGATTGGTACAATGAATATTAGATTATTTGGGTCCATTGTAACCATTATTCTCAACACTGTGTGCTGGACTACTTTAAGAAATTTGTGTTTAAAAATAATATGCACAGATCACTAACCAAGTTTTGGCAAGCTATCTAAAGGCTCCTTAAGAGAAAACACACCAGAAGGCCAACCAGATTTATGCTTAAGCATAAAAATTAAACTACACTTCGAAGAAGATAAAAAATGAAGCCCAACTTGAACGTGGCCACCTAAGGCCATGCATTCCATTCAAGAAGACTAGACATGCTTTTTCCCCCTGGGCCTACAGCAGAAAAACATCACTAGTGGCAGCTTCATTCCTGTACCCCTCACCTTTTCCAGCTCCAAACTACTGTTTTGCTCCTAGCATCCACCTGCCATATTTTGCTTTCTACTTCCCAAACCCCCCATTAGATGTGCTTTCTCCTTGAGTCTGCAGCAGAAAAACCATCAGCAGCACAGATTCCTTCATTTGTACCTTTCACCTTTTCCAGCTCCAAACTGTTGTTTGACTCCTATAGTCTGCCTGCCATATTTTTCCCTTTACTTCACAAATCCCCCAAACCTTACTTTGAAAGAGCATACCTCATTGACAACTCATCTCTAGAGTGAACAGGGCCGTTATTTGCAGAATGATCTCTGCTTGGCACAACGCATGCAATTCACTTAGTAGGCCTTTGTTGTCAATATGGATCATGGGCACTTTCTGTACATGTTTTCAATTGTCGAGGGGTTTGTCTGAACAAAAGTATGGGCCTATAGGCTTGATGCTGAGCAAAAAAAATATCTTCCTTATGCTGTTCAACTTTGAGGTATTTGATGTATAGTGTCACCTCACTATAATGAGACTTGTACACCTCAAGCATGCCACTCAAGGATTTGAGCTCTAGCACAAAACTGCAATTTTGCATTCTGCAATTGAGATTTCTGTAGTGGTGGCCCAATTGAATTCCATGTAGAGCATTCCAAAGCTCATAAGACAGTATTGAAAATCCAATTGTACACCTTGAGCATTACCAAAATGGCCAACTGAGCACAAATTCTTGATCTGGACCACTTCCAGCTGGTGTTGGCACAATCCTCCTGATCTGAATTAAGCTGATAATTCAGAGGAGAATACACTAGTTGAGGAACTTAACATATTTATAAGCAGCAATTGAACAATACTCGAACAAAACAAAGTTGACAATTACTGAATATATAAACAAAGTAGATTCTTATTTTAATTGAGAGCTTATACAAAACAGGCAAATTCGATGAGAGAGCTGTATGCCCTCTACTATGATTACATGCTTTATATTCGGTCATAATAGAACTTGTCTATTCAAGAAATTGAAAAATTACTAAAAATAGTAAAGGAGGTTTCAAGGTGAGAACCAAAGAGCTACCACATTTTGCAGAAACCCATCTACTTCTTAGAAGTTGAAATGAACATCCAAATAAGGACAAAGTTATTAGAAAACTTTTTTAAAAATTCAAGTTAATTTGATATCCCTACTCCTCAGGGTCATAACTGGAAATTTGAAATCTGCACATATATAATTATATTAGAAATCTTAGATCATGAATTACTAAATCTGGGTTGAACCAGAGTGTACGGAGGTCCAACTGTTGCATTGCCATATTCCACTTTGAATAAAAATGCAAAATACAAAAACAAAAAAATAGACTTTCACAAATTTTCATAAATCTGCACAAAAACTGTCACTTGAATAACATTAGATGTTTTCTAGACCATTGACCACTCCTTTAGAAGCAATTTTCCCAATTGCTCTTAGTTTCTATACTAGATATGGAAATTTTTTATTTTGTTTGGTTCTTAGAGAATCACTTACCTTCGTACAGAAATTGCCCTACCTTCACCACCCAATAGAGTAGATTTTGTTAATTCTTCATCTCCTTAACCAATGCATCAAAGATCCAATCCACAGGAATTGGAGTGGCAATGTTAAGGTTCAATTTTGTGCTCTCCATTTATTAAACAACATCTAGAGCATCCAACATTGGCAGAAAGTATGGCCAAAGTAATTCTTTGTTGAACACTAAATGCAACCTAGGTTAGGATGGCAAGTAATTCAAATGCATTATCACACAACTTGGAGATGGTGTATGAACCATATTGCAAAGACTTCAGTTTCCTATTTGGGCTCTAAAGCTTTTCTTTCTAAATGTACAACCATTCCCTGTCTTCCACATGGGACTAATAAGGGATTCAATGTTGATCATGTCACTATTTGTACTTTTCTTTGGTTCTCAAGATATCATGAATGTACTATTGAATGTGTTGAATCTTCTCAATAAATCATGTGGTGATGGCTTGTCCAACATAGTACATAGTGCTACGCAGCTACAGCAATGTATGCCAATGGTTAAAAATCAAGGCAGGATTAGAATGGACTATCCCATGGAGCCATGAAGAGCTTGGTTGTAGCTACATTGAACATAGAGTGAGCTCTCCTCCCATGCATAGAGATGCTTTGAGTGATACATTTAGAGATTGTGCACAATCATGTTATTAACAAACTCTATCTGCCCATCTATTTATGGAGAACATTGTGGATTTTGTCAATTTTATGTCCATCATCAATCACAACAAAGACTGAAAAATGACTAAGAAACTATCTAATAAAGGGGTCTATGGTAAGCCAAAATAGAACCACACATTTTCAAAGAGCATCTTGGCAATGTCCTCCCCAAACACCCTATAGCCACTTGTGCAATTCACTCCATTTCTTGAGGACCCACCTTTTCAACTTCCGCCTCATTTTGACCCTCTATAGCCATGTGCTCTTGTTCACGACCTTGTTTGAGCTTTGTTTATTCATATCCATATCCTTTGTTTAACTTCGCTCATGCTCATGGCAGCCACATAGGTCTAAGCCTCCAAGACTATGCATTAGCATGCTTCCACTTCCTCTCTTTATTGTGGTGAACACTCAATGGTCCTCCCATACCAATATAATCAATTATCGCTCTATTAATGCTCATGTTTATCTTTTCATGTCACATGGATTCTTGGACTTACACAATCCTATTCTAACAAGATGCAATTTGTCTCCCTCACATGGTGCAAGCTCTTCCTCCACATTGTCTTTTGATCCCATAGCTCTCATGTTTATGTTGAGCTCACCCCAGTCCCATAACTTGCTAACTCAATTGCTTTGCAACCAATGGCACAACATTTCATTGTGATCAATGATCTCATTTACCAATCATTGTGCCGAACATTAATCCCTAAATTCATCATGCAATTTCCACGACTCATAATATGTTGATATAATAGTTTAAGTTGACTTGACGATTTGCACATCCCTAATGATATTTTGTGCTTTGACATGTCTTTGAGGTGCAGTGACCATCGATCTCAAACCTCATTGTGTAGTTGGCACACCTACACATTGACAACAATAGAGATCCTCCCTTTGCATTGCACCAAGCAATCATTCTACAATGTCACTTTCCTTGAGACCCACCATGACATCATCCATCTTGCAACCTCTTGCTTGTTGCAAAGACGGTTGTTGTTGCACCAAAAGATCAACCTGTTAATGCCCGATACAACCATCGGAGTTAATGAATCCACAGGAGGCAATTAAGCCATGTCTTGAACCCGAGCGCACAAGGAGACCAAGGGCACACACCTTGCAACAATACCCCCCCCCCCCCAAGGGCAAGCGAGGGGTTCAAACCCATGACCCAGGCTTCGATACCAATTGTTGCAAAGACAGTTGCCATTGCACCAAAAGATCGACCTATTAATGCCCGATACAACTGCCAAAGTTAATAAATCCACAAGAGGCGGTTAAGCCATGTCATGAACTCGAGCGCTACACTGCACAACACAAGGAGACCAAGGGCGCACACCTTGCAACATTGCTAGCATCATCCTCTTACACATAAAGCACATGATCTTGGGCACCACTTCTTGTTGACTCATTGCTAAACTAGCTAATGGCACATCACCTCTCGTTGAGTGTTGTGCTCAATGATCTCAATGTGCATAGACCGTCAGATCATCAGTCGCATCCCAAAGGATTTCATGAGTGTTGACATCTCTTCAGGATGAGCTGATTGTAGATCATGAATGTCATCCAATGGCTACCACTCTTCCTCTCACAATGAGCTCATTTCTTTCCCTCCACACTCGAATGGCTCAACATCATTGGTTACACCAATATGGTGGACCCCAATATGGCGGACCCATCATTTATGCTAAGGTGTCACTTTTCAAGGTTGCCATGTGTGATCATGAGCAATAAAATTTGATGGCTGATCCCCACAAGATTTTGCTTTGTATCCCTTTTCTATGCCAATTCTCTTTGCAATATAGGAACCTATGGTGACATTTAAGATCATGAGTGCACAAGAACCTACAAGAATGTCAATTTAGTCTCTTAGATCAAATGAGTGATATGAGCACAATAAATTTAAATGATCTCCTTACCTTTCACGAGCTCAATTTAGCATGTGCATTTCATGATTTATGAATCATGAATATATCCTTGGATCTAATATTGCTTTCTTTCATGGAGGGACATTTGTTTGCTAGATGTTGATTGGCTTCCCCTTGACTTGCGTACAACTAGAGTAGTTAAGGCAACGGAAAGATATTTTGAATGTGGACAGCCAATTGTATGTAAGTTTATTGAGCACGAAATACGCACCTATCAAGAATGTTCAAGAATATGTAGTCCATGGAAGATTTGATTGGATATGAGCTCACTTGTTGCACTAAATGTGAAATGATCTTCATATGAGAGCTTTGGGCTTGAGGTTCTCCAAGCTCTACTCATTTGTCAAACCTCCTTATTAAAAGCGCATAGTGGCCCATAGGAATGCTTGATTCAAAATTGACACCCAAACCATAATTCTCTAGAATTTTTGGGATTAATGTTGCCACCTACCATTTGTATTTAGATGCACTACATCTTGGGCCTAAATCTCTCTATATATAGGGTGTTGATCGTATTTGGAGGTTGGAAAAAATTTAGAATTCTTGGGATGTAGCTAGTTCTAAGAAATGTTGTAATAGTTCTCCTTTGGTGCAAGCAATTTGGTAAGGGTATTTCTTATTTCAATCTAAGTCTTGTTGTCTTTAAATACTATCATTTTAGTTTGTATAAACTCATTCTAAAAATGCCTTTTTGAATATAAATGTATATTTAGAGATACTTTTGGCTGTTCACAATCTATCCATCTTTTCATGGTGGTTGTTTCCAATATCCCTTGCATTTCCAAGTATAAATCTATCATGTGTGCCATTCCTTAGATGACATCACTCATGTCTTCGTGTTGAGCCAAGATTGATAGTTGCATGAGTGGTTTTTGTGATGTTTGTGGGAAAGTTTATCGAGCCAATGGAAGTCAATGACTACTATTTTCAGATACCAAACCACCTTTCCCTCGCCCTCTTTCCTATTTTCATTTTCTTTTGTTTTTCCCTTTAATCTTTTGTACTTTCTTTTAAATCAAGGAAAACAAGTTTTTGTCTAGTTTAATTTTGGTTTCAATTTTCTTTTATGTTGATATAGACTTGTTTCTGTGCATTCAAAGAAACATTTTATTCACTTGCAAGTCTTTATCATGTTATCATCTCTAGTAAACATGTTGGGTGAACTTACACGAATTAACATGACCTCCCATGTGTTGATGCACTTCATCCCTCAAACTAAGATTAACCTTGACCTTTGTGACTCTCCTTTCTCTTGCGATTTCCTTAAGGAAGGATAATAAAAGGGATTGCTTAATGGAGAATAATTAACATTATCAAAACTGAAATTTAATAAAGCTTAGTTTTAATGAAAAGTCAAAAGGCATGTGAATGAAGAGTTATGTATATCAAAGAAAAGGGTATATAAGGAAGACCAATCAAGGAGAAGAGAACATGAATTGACAAGACATTTTTTTATCTTATTATTCCTTGTGGCATGAACCGTGGTTCAGCAACCTGAGGACAAAACCCCTCAAGGTTTGGAATTAAAGGATGAAAACACCTTAATTTCCATCACCGAGTTAGCGGATGGAAACACCTGATTCAGGCAGACTCTAAGACACTTCAAAAGCATTTAAATAAAGAAAGATCACTGCAGATTGGAGGAAGATTTACAGCAGAGATAAGAGGATAAGTTCTATATTTTCTGAGAAACATTCCAAGCATTAAATCTGAATTATATAACAAACTGTTAAGCTACAATCTCTAGGTTAATTTCATACTTATAATTAATTGTGCTACTATTATTGTGAGTTAATTTCATACTTATAATTAATTATATTATGCTTGCCAAATTGTCCAAAGTTAGGCTTTGATAATGTACTCGCAGTCTAAGTGATGATAGTAAATTTGGTAGAAGCTAAACCACCTTCTTGCTCAAGGAAATCATGAAGGACCTCTTTCTATTTTGAAAAAGCTTGTTGAGCCTAGAGAATGCATGAGGGGATGCTAAAAGTCTTATGTGTCTTTAGAATTATGTTTTTTATCCTGTGAGACCTCCACAAGGTGGATTTGCATGAGCTATGCTGGTTTCAGTAACCATATCATGAAAGGAAGTTAGTGGAAAGCATTCCATGAAAATCACATGATTCTGCCATATAAAATCATTGTCTAGGCTGCCTTCTTGCCAAATGTGGATTCAGTAGGGATGAAAGCAATTTTATGACCAAACTGGTTACATTTGAAACAACGATTTGAAAGGCTTTCAAAATTGATATATTGCATCCACAAGCCATGAATATCAATCATTGCACAAAATCTAATAAATCTTCTTGTTTTATCTGAGGACCCCTCATCCAGCATGACAATTTTTTTGCCTTGGTTAACCAATTTTTGAATGAGTTCAAAATTTCTCATAAATAGAGGAAGATTATATAAAAGTAGCCAAATCGGGATGTTAGTAATGCTTGCATTGGCAAGATCAATGAAACAAGTCCACAATGTCATTAACAAGCTTGATTTTCCAAAGAACCATGGACTATGATCCAAAAAAAAACCTGCAATCTTCCAATGAATGAAAAGTTACTAGAAAAGAAACCAATGATCCAAAAAATCTACCAAAGAAGTCTCCATGTTGCACCAATTCTCTCTACTCCACGCCAAGAAATCTTTCACGTCTGGTCATTTTCTCACATTTCTAAAGACAATGGATCTGGTTCCCAATTGTTCAAATGTTTCATTGATACAATCATTGGAAATAATAATGTTCACCACCTGTGCAACAGCAAAGTCTCCTAGAGTTAGTACAATAGAAGATTCTAGAATAGAGTAGGGAGAAGACTCTAAATTGAGCGAAGTATTCTCCCCTTGCACACTAGAAATCATTGTTCCTTGCACCTCCACACAATTGTCTTTGAGCCAGCTTTGACAATTTTCTGGGAAAATAAAAATTTGCAAAGAGTTTTCGAAAAAGAATTCTTCAAAAATTTACATAGTTTTGGATTACCTTTTTTTTCGTGCTTTGAAAAACGGGAGGGATGGCATCTTTGTCCAATACTATGTTGGAAAGTTCGCAGAGGTTCAATGGAAAGAATTACAACACGTGGAAGCAGAGGATGCTTACCATCTTTGAGTACCGATGTCCAAATGTGCTTGTTCTAGGTACAAAAGTTTGTCCCAATGTTGCTGGGAAGGATCAGGACAAGTATGATGGAAGTAATAAGGAGGCAATCATGCCTCTTAAATTATCTATCGCTGATGACATGTTACTAAAAATACCATTTGGTAAATCTGCTGCAAAGATCTGGAAGCATCTAAAAGATCTTCGTGAGACCTCAGACAAGGGAAGAGCTTTCTTTCTGAAGAATATGCTCTTTTCTATTATGATGGATGACCAAGTGTCTTTGTAGGAGCACTTGATGAAAGTAAAAAATATTCACGATCAATTAGAGGCCATTGGTTGTAAGGTAGAAGAGGAGGATATGGTGGTGATCACTTTAAAAAATTTGTCACGTTCCTACGAGCACTTCATCGAAATGCTCAACATTACATCCACCAATGTTGACTTGAAGTTTGATGAGATGTGCAACAAGCTTTTGCAGCAGGATAGGTGGAAGAAGCAGTTTCGGAGCAGCAGTGAGTCTCCTATTGTTGAACAAGCATTTACTGCCAAGGATGTTGGCAAAGGCAAGTCCACTTAGCTGAAAGGACGAGGCGATTCAGAGGAGGGCTCCAAGAAGTCTTTCACTTGCCATTACTGTGGGAAGATTGGTCATATACAAAGGTATTGCAGAAAGCGGTTGGCTGATGAGAAGTCCAACCAGGAAGCATCTCAGCAAAATGCTCATGTAGCGGAGCAAACTGAGCAGAAGGACTCTGCACACTTTGCATTTTGATGACCAACACAATATGGGTAGACTTAGTTTTTAGTTGATAGATTAAGCATTAAGTGAGGGTATTAGAACTACAATCGGTTCCTATTTTTAATGCTCATCTCTCTTAGTTATCTCTGTCAGTTTTCTTTTTGTTTCTTTTAGTTCTCCTACAATCACGTCTTTGTGATTATCTGTTTCTTTCAGTCAAGTCTATAATCACGTCCCCGTGATTATTGCATCTCCATCATTGTAATCTATATATATTCATTGCTCTGTCAATAAAGAGATCTGATAATTTATACAACATGTATGTATGTATGTATATAATTCTTCCTAATTGATTTCAATCTCCCAATAATCACTTTATATGTGTTTATATATTTAGATATATTTATATATATAATTAATTCTATTCAACTTACTTCCCTAATAGATTTACCATTTGTCTTCATTTATCTCATCTTGAGCTAGTTTCTTCCCACATATTTCTTCCTCCAAATCTGAGTGCATCATATAAGCGGCATCCATTGCTATGCTCAGGAAATGTTGTTCCATACGTCTGTGTTTGAATCTGTTCTTTTATTCCTCTTCCTTATCATTGTTCATATATCTGCCTTAAAATCTGATTATATTTTATTCTATATATATTTCTGCTCCAATGAAAATCATTCTTTCCTATTGATATCTCTTTTTTTCTCTGCTAGATCCGCTTGTGTATATCCCTCTTTGTAAATGATTTAACTCCTTTATATATATTCCCATGTATTAAAGGGTGCATCCTTTGGGATAGACACCTCCTATCCAAAGGACACGTCTTTTATTTAAACTAACTACTGTTTTGATTATGGATCACTATCTTCTTTTAATAGTTAATTTCCTTAATAGATTAAATCTGTCTTTATTTGCATTAACCGCTGCCTAAGTCTTCTATATATTGCTGCCTAGCACAATCGCTGCTCATTAGTAGATGATCTATGGTCTCTTAATAAATACAATTGCTCCTTAAAAGAAGCGCTGCCTTTTAGATAATGACTGCTGCTGCTCTTAATCATCATCTATATTATAGTTTCTTATTTTACTGTTTATAAATTGTAAATATATTTATTTTTATTTTAGTTTTATATATATTTTAATATTTATAGGATTATATTATGATGATTATAATAATATTTAAATTGGTAATACTTATATTTATATTTTTAATATTTATATTGTTATATTTGATAATTATAATTATAATATTACCTTATAAACCTCACATGGGAAAAAAATGGACGCTAACGGTCGAGTTTTGGAAGACGCAGAGACTAGGGTTTCACCTAGTTCATGCCTGGAGGGAGAGAAGCTGCAGGAAACGGCAGTTGGATCTCGGCCCAATGGAGTCGACAACAGAGAAAACACTCGACCAAGGAGCCACACAGAGAATAGCACGCGGAAAGCACAAAAAGTGGTGGACGCGAAGAGAAAAGGCCCTAGCAGAAACGGCCATGATGTGAACAAGAGAGACTCTTCAACACTTCGAAATCAAAAGAATGTTACTCGTGTTTTTGGTTTTTTAAGGGTTCTAAAGCGACTCAGTCTAGGGGTAAACAGTCAAAACCAGCTCTGTCCCAAAAGCAATTAAACAAAATCTTGACAGAAAGGGGGGGAAGGAATTTAGACTTACCTCTGCCATCTAGTTCAATCACAATGGAGCTAGATGATGAGCTCGAGCAAGAAGTGTTTTTTAATGAAAAAGTTTTTTTTGGGTTGGGTCTGATTGGAAGATTCAGGGGATTTTGGCCATGCTTGACAGACCTGCACTAGTGGATCTCTAACCACTAGCAACATGTCTTAGAAGGGTATGTCCAAATCTATCCCATGGCAAAAGGCTTTTTCATTGTTGTTTTTGAAAGGGAGCAGAATAGAAATAAGATCCTTTGTGACTACCACTGGGATTGGGAAGAAAAATATCCACTAACGTTAAAGCCATGGCATCCAGCTTTCAATCCAGCCATTGAAAGGTTTGAGAAGGTTCCTATCTGGGTGCGACTTCCCAACTTTCCACTGCAATTTTCGTTTGATTCCTGCTTAGAGGATGTAGGGAACTCTCTAGAAAGCTTTCTAATGGTGGATGAAGGGTCTTCAAACCTTATGCATTCGAATTTTGCCCGGATTTTAGTGGAAATGGATCTATCAAAGGCGCCTCCGGAGGAAATAAGATTAAAAACTTCGAAAGGATGTTGGGTGTAGCCCCTGGATTATGAAGGAATACCCTTCAAGTGCAGAATATGCTTTAAAACTAGACATTTGGCTGCTAAATGTGCCAAACATAGAGCAACCAAAGCAGCCTCCTAGTGGAAAGATGTTGGCCCCCAGCACTATACAGTGGAAAAAAAGGAAGACAAGCAAATGAGGTCTCAGGAGAAAAGCAGGGAGGAAGGAGATCAGGTAGGGAAGGCATTGGAAGAGGCAGGTAGAAGGGAGGATCAACAACAGAATGGAGTTATCTTGGCACAGGATGGGGATCTAGTTCGGAATAGAGACAATGTTGTTTACAATGGAGGAGAAAAAGAGCTGAATTCCAAAGATTGGGCAGCGACGCCCGAATGTCGAGAAAAAAAGGGTCCGATGAGGTTGCAAGAATAGAGGATGGTTGGCAAACAGTAAAAGGGAAAAAAGCAAGGAAAGAAAGGAAGGGAACTTTTGCAATGGTTCTCAGGTCCCAAACGAAGCGCAGGCCAATTTGTGTTCCAAGCTCTTGACCTGTTAACAGGTCCCTTGTACGATTGAAGGTTTTAGGCTCGCGTTCTTATGATGCCTGTGGAGCTTATGTTTGTATGGTTACGATTCATTGTTTGTAACTCATGAATCTGTTTGTTTTATGGTTAGCTGGTTGTTTAGGGGTTTTATAGAGGATTTTCGTGGGTCTGGAAAGGTTTTTTATGTGGATATTGCAAGGAGAATTGCTATGTAATCAGTTTTTAATATTAATAAAATCAACTCTATTACCAATCAAAAAAAAAATATTATAATATTACGTTATGATAATTATAATTATAATAATATTAAATTGATAATATTTCTTTTTTTTATTTATTTGCATTTCAATGCTTTTTATCTTAGTGTTACAATTTTGGGGTCATGGCATTCTCCATTCACCTTCACCTTCACCAACAGATCTCCACTCCACTTTTGCTTGCTCGCCATCAATATCAATTAAAAATTTATAATTCTATATGTTAAATGTTAAATATTAAGTTTGTTATTAAATATTAATTCTTTGACAAGCAAATAGTTGTCAAATTTAAAATAAAAGGTAAAATAGTTTTTGTTAACACACTCATGTTGTTACACTCCACCCCTTGTTACCATTGTAGAACGCCTCTCAGTGTAATTATGTTAGCATAGATTTGAAAGAACTTGTTGAGCATGTTGTAGGTACATTTCCCAAGTCATTGGAGATGACAATGTCAACCTAAATAGACAATCACAAAAAAATCAATAGACAATCACAAAAAAATCAATAGACAACCACTAAAAAATCTACAAAAAGCCTGAGTGATCATTCATCATCACACGAAAGTGGCAAGTGTATTGCTCAAACCAAAGGGCATAAACAACCACTTGAACAACTCCTCCTTAGACTTAAATGGAGTTTCCCAAACATCAACTCAACTAGAACTTGATGATTACCTAATTCCATATTCAAATTTTGAGAAAAAATTTGCCCCTCTAATCTTGTTTAAGTAATTATCAATCTAAGGAATTGGGTACTTGTTATTAATAGAGATCTTGTTTAGGATAAAGTAGTCAATGCACAATCACCACATCCCATGCTTCTTTCTACCCAATATAACCAGACTTCCACAAGGTGAGACACTTGGCCCTATTTTTCCTTTCTAAATTCAATTCTTCAATCTATCACTTGATCTCATCATTCTCTAGTGCTAACCTTCCGTATAGTGACCGATTTGGCAATGATGTGCCAAGAACAAGATCAATCGAATGCTTCACCTAGAAATGAAAAAGTGCACTTGTGAATGACATCTTTGTACCCTAAAATGTACATTTTTAAAAAGTGTGCTAACAAAGTTGATGTTGTGACACGTGGCAACCATGACCTTTTGTCTTTCATTAGACTTGGACAATCATGCACTACAACTACTTCAAAGATTGACTTTGCAAGTGCCGCTTCTTGTTGCAAAGTTTGACAATGACACTCTGAAGTTTAACCTCATAAACACCATAATATTTGTACATGTAGGGTTGTCTCAAAAAAACATCACAAACATCCAAGGTTGCCATGCCACATACTGCATCATATTTGAAGGGCATGATAGAACAAGAGTCCAAATTGTCAACTAACATGAATGTCTCTCCCTTGACTCACCCAACCAATTGAATGTGGATGCAAGTCAGGTGTTGTTTTAGTTAGACGTCAAGTTCTTTTGACTTCCATTGTCAACAATGAAATGTAGTGACTTGTGATTCGCCTACATCTATGAGTGGAATAGGTGCACCTCATCTTCTAGGAGAAGGGTCTTTGTAATTGCATGGTGGCTTGAGAGTGTACATCAATGATTTGGTCTACAATTTGTTCAAATAGATCTATAGATAATAATGTTGAATTTGTTCCTAGCTCTTGTGGCTTTGTCACTAGAGCCTTGCTAGCATGACAATCCTTACAATCATACCAAGCTCTTATAAGTCTCATACCACATGCATGTATCCTTGTAATTTATGTTTGTAATTTTCTTTGGTGTTTAAATATTGGTAGAGTATCCTTATTTCTTTGCCTTATTGCAAACCTGCTTTCATTGTCTCCCTTTGGCTTCACAATTACAAAAGATTCTTTCTTACCTTTGGGCTTGAATTTCCCTTCATTCTTCACCACATAATAGTAGGTAGTGCCTACAATTTTGATATTATAAATGCCACCTCTCTTTCAATATAGCAATGAAAGCCATAATGATACTTGAGGACCTAATGCTTCTCTAAGTTCTCAATATCGAGATTTACAAACAATGCATGGAAAGAATTGGTGAAGTCTTGTACCAATTGTTCTATTGTCATAGTGGTTGCCATTAGATATACTTTTCTTCATGCGTTTGCTGGAGAAAATTCTTCTTTAATGACCTCAACAAAATCTCCCCATATGGGATTTACCTTCATCACCTAATCAAAGTGGAGCTCCCTCAACTCCCCATTGGCGAGTAGGCAAGCCTCCCACCACTGTTGAACATGGGATTGATCTTTCATGAGAGCAAATGTGATTTTCTTTGAATTTGAGAGATTATTTATAAATTTATCTAAGGTCCTCCCCAATTTATCAACAAAATTTGCATCAACTTTTCTCTCAAAGGTGAGGATGTCAAAGTTTCCTACACTTTGATGAGCATAGCCACCAAACAGCCTTTGTCATGGGGCTCATCATATGAGGCATTTTGGCGCATCTGCACAAATTGGTTCATCATCACCAAGATTTACTTGTCAAGGGCTACCTCAATGAACACTTTATAGGCTTTGTTGTCACCTAAAATTGCACCCTCATTGAACCTAGTCCAGTATTCTAGAACAATGGGAATCAAGTGTGGGACCTTGCTAAATCGAAATCAACCCTCCTAGGAAGGTCAATTCCTTTCTAAGCCTAGATGCAAGTGTTGATCCAATTCAACATGATGCCAGCATTGATCGAAATCAAAATTTCGAGCAACGCTTAAAATGGTACCAAATTAAGTAATGGTCAAAAGTCCAACCCTAATAAGGAACTTAGTGGGAAAAGACGAAATATTGCGATTGGATGGAATGAGATACAAATGTATGGGAGACCTTGACAATCAAAAAGGCTGACAAACTCAACTCTTAGCAAATTTTATAAGGATGAGCTTTATAGGAGCAAATTTCCACCCCTCTTGCAAATTCCCCTTTTACACCCCTCCGCCTTAGAAAATTGAACCCGATTGCGAAATTCCACATCACCTATCTACATTGAATCCACTTGGCGCATGTCTTTTGTGTCGGTAGAGGAGTTTTTGTCGGGGACGCGAGCGCAACATGCTATCGTCACTAACAGATTCTTGCCTCTAGGGTCCGTAGGGACGTTACGTTCTCCATTGGGCACAAACTGTAACGCCTCTATGTCGACCAGCCAGCCCGAAAACGACTCCTTCCCTCCCATTTTGATCTTCAAATGTATTCATTTCACATTCATTCATACTTCTATGATCTCTTGAGCATTGGACTTCATTCTCTTAACAATACACAGCATTTTCATTGAGCAATTCCATCCATCTTGCTGCACTTTTTCCACCATTGGAGCTATGACTTAGTATTCCGAGGGACTACTTTATTGGAGCTATGACTTGGTGTCCCAAGGGACTGCTTCTTCGTTGTTGTGATAGCGTAGACCTTACCAAGTTTGCATTCTCCTCTACGTGCTTGAGGGCACCTCGATTGGGAAGGTGATATTGCTCCTTCATTTACGTAGCATAATGTTGTTGTGATTGTTCGGTATTCCTTTCTGTTATTTCCTTTATTGCATTCTCTATCTCGTGGCTTTCCTAGCTGTCCATGGAGGTGGAAACACCAAAGCAGGGGTTTGACTGAGGCAAACCCCTATACAGCCCCAACATTTTTCCCTCTTGGCTGTGTGTAGGTACATGTACGCGTGGAGCTTGCTAGAGAACTAGACACTCGGTGAGTTGGACTTTGTCACCTTGTTTTCTTCATCTCCTTTATCATTCCCATAGTCATTTATTACCCTTCATCATTCTGTTTAGTTCATTAAATCTTGTTTACTACGCTGTTAGTAGGTTTCTTTGACTTCAATACTATACTTTTTACTTTTTGGCCGTACGGACGCCAACGCACCGCACTGTCGTCCTCGGGCAAAGAGTTGTCTAAGGTGCAATGAAGAGCACAAAGATATATTGAGAGCAGCGGGGGAGGGTGGGGGTGAATCAATATATCAACAAACTTTTACCAACTTTAAACTCTAACACAATCTCAACCATGCAAGAATATCACAATATGAACAAGTTAACACCAAGATTTTACATGGAAACCCTTACGAGTGAAAACCACGGCACAATTAATGTACTTTATGAATTATATAAGCTTTACAATGAATGTAGGCACCAACCTACTTGAATCACCAACTTTCACAATTTAGTAGGCACCAACCCACAAGGAGCATCAACTCCTATCTTTGATTTAGTAGGCACCAACTCCTAAAGTTCGTAGGCACCAACCTATTGGAGGCACCAACCCCCACTTGCCAAGCACCAACTAAGCAAAAATAAAACTTCAAGAACAATGTTCCACCTTCAATGTTGCTTCTTCAACGGATGATGGACAATTCTGCTCAAATATATTTCTTTCAAATCTTCACAAACAACTCTCACATAACTTACATAAATTCGCCCTCAAGATGAGATCAAATTAACGTCATAAATCTGCTCACATATATGATATATATCTGATGTAAATTCTTCTTATTCTGTCCTTTATAGAACTGAAAATCTGCTCCACAATCTCCTCATAAATTTGTTCACATAATCTTCATAGACCTGCTCATAAAATCTTCACCAATCTGCTCATAACTCTGCTATAAATTCTGCTCAAAACTTCCTTTAGGTCTTCTCAAAAATTCTCTCCAATATGCTTCATTATGCCATGCTTTTATCTCCTCCTTGAAATCTACATATTCCTCTTTTAGAACTGCATATGTCTCTTTTAGATCTGCATATACCTCTGCTTGTGTATTGACCTTTTCTTTATCACTCAACTCCACTGACTTTTCAATCCATACCATACACCCTTATTTTGCATTCTTCATGTTATTATATATCTCTATATTTCCATGAAAGGACACAAGACTTCACTACTCTTTTCTCTTCTTAATCTGCTCTTCAAATGATATTCATTTTCACACTTCCAACACTCTGCTGTTCTGATCTTACACAGCCATCCACACCACCATATGCAAATCTGAATTTGAATCATATATATATGTTGCTCAAATTTGCAACCCTTCATTCAAGCTACATGTCTTTTTGAAACAGATTGTACAGCTTCTGAAATTTTCCAACTTAGAAAGAATCACCCCTTTTCATGAATAATTCATACTCCTTCAAAATAATTGTGTCACTTCATAGACTAATCTGAATTTTGCATTCTTTCTTTCAGATCTTTATTCTGTTTGTTACAATCTTAATCGAACCCCTTTAAAGAATAAGCTATCTCTTGATCTTACCACTTCATAAAGCAATCATAAAGAAATCACTGCATTTAATTAATCTTGCCTTTAGACAAATCTGGAGTTTATATGAAAGATCATACCCCTTCAAGCATTTCATTTTGCATCATTCCATTTAGAAGATCGTGTCTCTTCATAAAGACGTGCTTCCTTTTTTTTGACTTATCTTTTGTTAACACTTGCTTTTAAAAACAGATCAAATATTGCTGCCTTCATAATTAGATTAGTCTTAAAGAAAAGATTGCATCATTTTATGAAATTGTATTCCTTCATAAAGTCGTGTCTTTTTGACTAAAACTTATCTCTTCAGGAGGTCGCACTCTTCCATTAATCGTGCCTCATAATCAACACGTAGTTATCTCTTAATTGGTTGATTTGGCTTAGTCGACTCATCATCATAGTAACGAGACTCAGACTCGGCTCCGGCTCGGACTCGGTGAGGGCAACTCGGGACTCGGACTTGGCATAGACGCGGCAAAATGAAAAAAAGTTGAAAAAAACCTAGAAATTTAGAGATTTTTAAGGATTTAAAACTTGTTTCAAGCACCCTTTATTGAATACAACACAAATAAAAGCAAATTTGATCACATGCACAAGTATACAACGATCACATAAGTATAAAGTACACAAATTGTAGTTGCGCTGCTAAAGGAAATAGCATACTTAGATGTATAAAATTAGTCAAATGTATACAAAACTCATGGAATATGAAATCCATGACATCAAATGTTCCATACAAATATGAAATATCAAAAGTAAAACAATAGCTATAAGTCTATGACTCTATGCCCTATGGCATAGTGGAGCCAGCATCCTTCCTACGAAGGCGTCTAAGGGTCCTGGATGATGTTGCAGCTGCAACCATAGTCTTTGCCTATGTTTGACTCTCCATGCCACTCTCACCGACAATAGCTATGTCTCCTTGTGCTCTAGCCTCCTCCTCAGCCATGGCTACAACCTCGGCCTCTCTCTGCCTGGTCCACCCAATCAAGGTCCTCGTCACTAAAGACTGCATCTATAGCCTCAGTGATCCACTCAGACTGTGGATCAACCTCCTCTAGACTGATCGGGGTTTTGTCGTGGTCAAAAAGCTTCTTGTATCTGAGTCGAAGGTTGTAATGAACATATACCAAGTCATTCATCCTCTCCACTGTCAATCTATTGCGCTTCTTGGAGTGTATGTGCTCAAACATACTCCAATTGCGCTCACAACTAGATGAACTGCATGGCTGGCTCAATATACGAATGGCAATATTTTGCAGGATCGGTGTATCAGAACCAAACATATGCCACCAGCTATCTGAGATGAGAAAAAGAAACAAAATCAATCTCATTTCAAGTTTCAAGTTCAAGTTCAACATTTAATAATAAATTATAATATAAAAAAATGAAAATTATGCCCTTAAATATATTTTTACCTGGCAATAATGTTGTCCTATTATCTTTGCACATTTGACGTGCAAAGAAGTCTCCTTGTGCCTTAGTGAAGGCATCTATCTCCTGCACCATCTGTGTAGTAACAGCGGGCAACATCCACTCTATCATCATGTAGAGCCCACTAAGAATTTCTCTATCTGCACGGAAATCACGACGGAATTGGAAGGCTGGATTTAGGAAACATGCGGCTGCATGGATGGGCCTATGAAGTTGGTTTTGCCATCTCCTATCAATGATATCCCAAATGGGATGATACTTCTCCTCACCTCCACCATAGACTAATCTAATGGCCTCTTCGGCCCTATCCATGCTCTCATATATGTAGCCCATTGCGGGCTTCTCCCCATCTGCAACTCATAGGAGAACTAGCAAGGGCTCAATAAATTGCAAAGTGCAAACATGTTTCACAAATAAGTGTGAACGAAAATAAACAAATAAAAGTAAGATATGATTAAAAATTAAAACATAATAAAGAATTAAATTTTACCTTCACAATCTCGTCCATTGGTGTCCAAAACCCTTGCTCATCAAAAATGCAATCAGCCACAGCAATCCCTACAATGCTTTTGTTAAAAGGATGAGGAAGACCACTCCTCACTAGTAAACATGCGCCTTAAAGCTGCCCTTGACCGAATCAAGGATTGCATAGTGATAAAATTTGTTGCAAGCCTAGTGATGCCAGGACGAGACAACTCCCTCAACCGTGTATTGCCTCATAAGGTTAAGCACCCATGTGTGATTGTATACAAATTTGTATATGTTTTTTGCTGCATCCACACATGTTTTGATCTATGTGAGCTTGCCAAGATCCTCCAACATGAGGTCAATGCAATGGGCGGCACATGGAGTCCAAAATATAGTAGGGTGCCTCTCCATCAATAATCTACCAGCAGCAACATAATTTGCTGCATTATCTGTCACCACTTGCACTACATTCTCTTCCCCCACATCAACTATCACCTCCTCTATAGCCTCACACAGGTATGTGGCATTTTTGAATTGGGCAGAAGCATCAATGGAATTCATGAAGACGGTGTCACCTGAAAAAATAAGCAAAACCAATTATTCAATAAATTAAAAAACATAAATCAGCCATATTAAATTATTAATCACTAAATCAAATTCAAATTTCAATGCATTGAGGGAAGTACAATTACCTCCGGAGGAAACTAGGAAATTAAGCAGCGTCCTATTTCTCCTATCGGTCCAACCATCAGTCATGATGGTGCAACCAATCATCCTCCACTGCTTGCGTTGCTCCTCTAATTGTGCTTTCACATCTGCCACCTTTTGAGTCAAAAGTGGGCCCTTTAATTCATCTTCACTAGGGGCTTTGAACCCCGCCCCACATATGGTTATGGCATCAACCATGTTTTGCCAGAAAGGTGACCTAAAACATGTCATAAATAAATTAATAAGTTACATAAGTATTGTAAAATGAAAAGTTTTAAGTTTTTAACTTTAAATTTGAATTTGATAATGAGATACATCTAGATTTTAAAATTTAAATATAAATTTTAAAACAATTAAACGAAAAAGAATTACCTGGCTACATGGAAGGGAATGGTGCAGTAGTACCAAAAGTCTGCAATTGTCTTTTTTGCTGCATCATGTGCGTCCTTGTTCCAACCCATGCTCTCAAGCGACGGTCGGGAACTAGGAGTAGTGTGTGGTACAAAATATGAGTCCACCCTAGATTTACGAACTCTAGGGCCAATGCTAATACTGCCACTACCACTAGCAGTAGCACTACCACCAGCACTAGGAGTACGCATAGGCATAGCTAATGCAGAAACAGAAGCACTAGCACTAGGACGGTATGGAGGCATGGAAGAAGCATCTCCAACAGCACCAAGTCCCTGTGCAACCAACACTCACCAACTCCTGCTTCTGTTTCTTTTTCATTTCTTTTTGCATTTCAAAAGTTTCTAATTGCACCTGCACTTCACGAAACAACCTCAGGAGGTGCTCTAGTGCAACCCACTGCATCATGGGCGGGTATGCGTGCAAGATGGTATTTTAATCTATTTATGCCTCCATGATATATTGTTTTGCAGTAGTTACATTTTGTGTCTCCTCTTTTCATTCCGGGAAAGATTTAGCATGTTTCCAAGCAGGTTTTTTCTGACTAGGGTTTGAGACATTATGAAAATAATAATATGGTTTGATTTGCAAATGAATATGGCTGCAAAAGTAGGGTTTCTAAAATTATTTAAGTTGCAAGTAGGGTTTGTAAAAAAATATGCAAACTCAAAAAAACAATGATTTTACAAATTACAATGAATTATTTGTTAAAAAAACACAAAAAAAACAATTAAAATCAAACTTACCTCTTAGACTTGGCTTGGATTGCAATGCAAACTCCTCCCAATCACTGGTAATGAGCTCTCAATGCACCTCCTTTCTGGTATGAAGCTCCCCAAATGATATAGGACTCTGGATTTGTCTTCAACAGCTTATTGGTTGCCCTATCTTCTCCTCATATTTTTCTTCACAACTCTCTCTTCTCCTCCTATTTTGCCAAATGAATGAAATGAGGTTGCTTTTAGGCCTAAGGAGATAATATAAGTCAAAAAAAAATATAAAAAAACTTTAAGTTTATGTTTTTTTTGGCCTTTTTGGCCTTGGCTGCTTCGGCCGCGTCTAGGTGTCGAGACTCTCCTGGACGCTACACGTCCGGCACGTCCGGCCTGGTCGCGGCCGCGGCCGCGTCCGCGCCAGCACTCCCAAGACGCGGCCAGGGCTGCGCGGAGCACGACTTGCCACGTCCGGGCACTTCCGAGCGAGTCTCGTTACTATGCATCATAGACAATTAGAGGATCATTGATTTTGCTGTTCATGTGTAATGATTTGTTCTTGAACCTTTTATCTTTAGACTTTTGCATCGATCATATAATGTTCTTCCAGATTACACGTTGTGCAGACATATTAATATCGATCATATAATGTTCTTCCAGATTACACATTGTGCAGACATATTAATATCGATCACATAATGTTCTTCCAAATTACATATATCTTTTGTTGAATGTACCTTTCATGTTTTCTTACAAATGGACCTTTCTTCCTCCACGAATGGATCTCTTTATTTGCTTGACATCAATGACAATTTGTTCAACAATCTTGTCCAATGCCTTTGACATCAATGACAACATTTCCAACATGTAGTTCGGATTCCAGAAATCGGCTCGTCTAGTCTCATCCAAGAATTTGGATCAGTAGAGTGACAAAAGCGCTTGAGAGTGCTCTTCATTCTCTATCCTTGACCTAAACACCTGCTTAGCTTGAGGTAAGATAGGGCAACCTTCCGCTCTCAGCTCTCCGTGACTTGGAGCCTTGGTGTGGTTGGTCCCCCTACCTTACAAGAGCAAAGAGTCGCAAGCGGTAGGGAAGGCAAGAAGGTATGAACAACCCCAAAACTCTAAAACCCCAATAAAGGAACAAAATGCTAAGAAAAATGTCAGGAGGAAATTTATGGGTTTTTTGCATTTTTGGACACTTAGGGGACCCATTCAAGATGTCTCAAATCAGTTGTAAATGATGGGTCAAAAAGAGGCATGAAATGACAACAGGATCCAAGGAGCCAACAACTCATTCTTCGATACCTATCCATGATTGCTTGCATCTATTAGGATGATAACTCAATGGATCTCTTGTCTTCAGCTCAAGATTCTAATATCTTAACTATGTTCAACTAACTCGAGGGATAATACACTTGCTAATAAACTCGTTATATAAAAGATTCAAAAATAACAATTGAACAAATCTCAAACAAAACAAGATTGACACAAGATTGGCATAAGATTGACAATTATTGAATAGTTCAACCTAATAGATTCTAATTTCAATTAAGAGCTTAACCCTATAAAGGATGTGTATGCCTTCTACTCTAATAACATTAATCCAAATCTAGCTATTATATAGCTTTTCCATACATGAAATTGAAAAACTGAATAAAAATATTAAATCAATGTTTTTGATGAGAACCAAAGTTCTCCTTGGAAGTTGAAAAGAACTAAATAAGAACAAATCATTTAATTTTGGTAGCCCTACTTGCTAGTGTCATAGCTCCTAACCCATTAGTTGAATTTTAAAGTTTGTATGTGCATTGGGAAAGCTTACATCACAAACTAATTAATCTAGGTTGAATTGTAGCATTACAAGGTCCAATTATCAAATCACCAAATTCCATTTCAAAGGGCCTTGAAAATGCAAAAAACATTGAAAAAGAAATCAAGAAATTAGATTTTCAAAAAAAATCGTAAATGTGCATAAGAAAACAACTTCGATGTTATGAGATGTTTTCTAGATCACCTCCTCTCTCTAGAGCACTCAATGCATTGTAAGGGTACAACCAATCATTATACAGCTTTTCCATACAAGAAATTTAAAAACTTGCTAAAAAACTAAATCAGCATTTTTATTAGAACTGAAGTGCTCCTTCAAAGTTGAAAAAAACTTAATAGAAAACTAAAAAAATTATAGTTACTTAATTTTGATACCCCTACTTGCCAATGTTATAACTCCTAGCCCATTACTTGAGTTTTGAACTTCATATGTTCATACGAAAGCTTAGTTCATGAACTAATTTATATCGGTTGGATCATAGCATTACAAGGTCCAACTATCCAATCACTGAATTTCACTTCAAAGGACCTCAAAAATGAAAATAGTGGGTAAAAAACATCAAAATAAAATAGATATTCAAAAAAATCATAAATGTGCATCAGATTGTTAATTGGATGGCATGAGATGTTTTCTAAATCACCTCCTCACTATAGACCACTCAATGCTTGGTTAAGGTAAAAACCATCCCCAACCCAAATCATGTTATGAGAAGTCAATCTGTAATTGTAAACAAATCTTATGGCAAGACTGAGAGACTACGGGTTCAATATGAATTCTAAGTTTCCAAAATTCTTCCTAAATTCTACGACAGTTTTCGACTTCCAGATTTTATTAATATTCAATTTGCTGAATGCAGAACATTATCTGATTTCTATATCTGCATAACAAGAAAAGGATCCGCCATAAATATGTGAGGAAACCCTACCTCTAAGAGACGCGTCTCATGAGAGGACGTGTCTCCACAAGTGGATACACGTCCACTCATGGGACGTGTTTCTTTAGAGCGTGGGTTAATATAAACACAGTTTAATGATTCGTTTTAGTATAACACATATATACTAGATGGCAGATGAGAAGATAACTTCTGAATACAGAATATAACACCATATATGTAATTCAAATTTATATGAATGCTAATAAATTCGATTAATATGATTTCCAGAAATATTTCAAAATAAAAGATAAACTCGAATCAAGTATGAATGACGATGATGCTTGCAGCAATCGTCCTTCATATCTGACCGAAGCTATCATTCATTAACACTCCCTCTTAGCTAGGGAAGATATTTCAAATCAAATAACTAGAGATATCACCTTAACACGTGATATCTAAGACATGGTATGATTTCTCAAAATTGTCAAGTCACATGACATTCTTCATATCATATCTTTATTATGGTATGTGCACTGACATCAAGTCACATGATGTCTACCATAATTCATGGCATATCCACGAATATAAATATCCACCATGATTATCTCTTAAGGATTATAATGATCTACAAATGATATCAAGTCCCATGATATCAATAAGAGATACTATCATGACATGTCCATTAATATCAAGTCACATGATATCTATCATGATAGTTTTAATCATTGTAGAGTCGTCACTTTACAATGTCAATTACAAGTGTTCATTATTAGAAAGATCGTCACCTTTCAATAATGCACACAGGGGGAGTAGGCCCATAAAGTCATGGAGTCACACACATGACAAAAGAGTTTACACATTAAACATCTTTATATATATTAGTACAATTTATAAACAATTTGTATTTCAAACATAAATAACAAATTACATTTCAACCATACCAAGTTTCTTCCTGAAGTGCTCCACCTTGATTCGGGAGAGAGGCTTGGTGAGAATGTCTGCAGTTTGATCATTTGTACTAATATACTCCAACTGAATTACTTTCTTTTCCACCATATCTCTTACATAATGATAGGGGATCTCAATGTGCTTAGATCTATCATGAAAGACAGGATTTACAGAGAGTTTGATGCAACTCTGATTATCACAATGAATAATTGTAGGATTCAAGGGCTCACCAAAGAGTCCCACAAGTAATTTACGAGGCCAAACTGCTTCTCTTGCTCCCATTGAGGCTGCAATGTATTTAGCTTCTGTTGAGCTCTGTGCAACTGAAGATTGTTTTCTTCAAATCCAGGAGATCATAGCCGATCCTAAACTGAAGCAACATCTTGATGTGCTTTTTCGATCGGTTACACTTCCAGCCCAATCTGAATCAGAGTACCCATGTAGATCTAGTTGATCATTCTTGTAAAGAAGACCATATCAATAGTGCCTTGAAGATATCTCAAAATATGTTTCACAACCATTAAGTGAATTTCCTTTGGCTCACACATGAACTGGCTGAGAACATTCACTGAATAGCAAATATCAGGTATGGTGTTAACCAGATACATCAAGGATCCAATCATCCGTCTGTAAAGGGTTGGATCTGCACACTTGGATTCTACTGCTACTTCTTTCAATTTGTGAAGGTTGGTTTCCATAGGTGTAGACATCGGTCTATAGTCCAACATTCCAAATCTTTTCAGAATATCAATAGTATACTTCCCTTGGTTTAGTATAATGCCCTCTGATTTCTGCCATACTTCTAAACCTAGGAAGTAGTGTAGAATGCCTAAGTCTTTCATGTCAAATTCAGAAATTAGATCCTGCTTCCCTTGAGCAATGAGGTGATCTTCTCCTGTTATCAGCAGGTCATTAACATATAAAATAATTATTAGCATATCACCTTTGATTACCTTGAAGTAGAGATTGGAGTCGGCCTCATTCTTGGAAAATCCTAATCCCAAGAGATAGCTGTCAATTCTTTCATACCAGACCCTGGGAGCCTGTTTAAGTCCATAAAGAGCTTTCTTCAATCTGCATACATGTGAGTCAGGTTCATGTATCACAAAAGATTGCTTCCTACTACACCAGGATATCATCGCAGACCTCAACCTGAAACAACATCCAGAGGTACTTTTTCAATCATCTTCTTTAGGTTCAGTAGGCTCCCTCTGAATCTTCAAGCACTTGCATCAACCTCCCGACCTCATCGTCCAAGATTGTCTACAACACTTGCTTTAGAGAAATGGTTTCCAACGCACACCTCTGTAGAGATTCAGGGCGCCCTCTTCAACCTCATCTCAGATCACTCTATTCTGAGTAGGTTTTCGGAGCTACCAATGTCAAATCCAAATGACAATCTAGAGCAATTATGATCTCAGTAGCTGAAGGGATCTTCTAAGCATTTAGCACTTGGCCTTGCAACACTACAACCTTCACTTCTTCTTAGTGAGTCACAGAACTCCCTCTCGATCCCTGCTTCAGAGATTGCAAGGAAGACTTCTGGAAGTGAACTCCCTCTAGCCACCAACTTAGTTCCATGGCTGCAAGTTGTGACTCCATGCTTGATCATGTCTCTAGTCGGCATGAATTCCTCACTGGATGCCTCAAGCTTTTCCTCTCTAAGCAATCTCCCATCACCCTCTTGCTCCTTGATCCGTCCTGGAAGCATGTTAGAGAGAGATTACTAACAGTTTATAACTATCCAAAGAAATGTCAAGGCTAAATCATACAAAGATTACTATTTCAAGTTATAGCATGAATACATAATAATTTATGAACAATATTAAAACATGAATAAATAAATCAACCTATCAAGAGATCAGAATGAATGGATAAAGAAACTTATCTTTGATGAATTCTGATATAACTCTTTCTTCCATCTTTTGCTCCTCTTGAGAGTGCAAATCTCAGTACAACAAAAGACAATCTGCACAACACACATTATGCAGCCAGCATATTCAATATAGGACCAGCCTTCTCAAGGCAACATTGTAGTCCAAGCACATAGAGAATGGTATCGATGTGACCACCCACTCATGACGAATTTGCATTTCACTTTTCATCTCAGAGTCACACTCAGAGATCTTCACAACGAAATGCAAAGAATGATTGACATCTTCAAGGGATCTTATGCCAATGGTCACTTTTACCAATCACACACAATGTTAGACCTGCACAACTTAGCAGACTAGATTTCAAAAGAATAA
Organism: Sequoia sempervirens; assembly: GCA_007258455.2. Taxonomy (NCBI): domain Eukaryota; kingdom Viridiplantae; phylum Streptophyta; class Pinopsida; order Cupressales; family Cupressaceae; genus Sequoia; species Sequoia sempervirens. The sequence goes on along the minus strand of VDFB02075321.1, from coordinate 416,451,679 downwards.
ACAAAAAGAATACTTATCTTGATGAAATCAGACTCTCTTTTTTTAGGGTTGCACTTTTCCTGATATAGGACTTCTTGATTTGCTCCGCCCTTAGCAGTGGCATCACTGGCGTCACCTCTGACTAATTCCAAGTGAGATTGATATTACTCTCCAAGTGATGTTAGATAGTAGATCGTTATCACATGTTTGAAGCCCTGACCTTAGTCCATGCTGACGCACTCAACCAAGATCATAGATATCTGAATACTCCTTAAGTGTTGTACTTAAGCGCTTTTCAGGTTTGCACTTGACTTTCATGAGAGCTTGTTCACAATAAGTACCTGAAGCATCTCAATTTGATCCTGAAGAGCTCTCTCACAGGTTCAGATGGTACCACAAGAAGATACCAGTCGCAGCTGATGGAATTATTTCTCAGAATAACTCATCTGAAGAAGATGAATCTGATCTTCTCATAATGTCATGAATGACTCATTTCCAGACGGAGGAGAGTTATCATTAATCAAAATTGAAAAAAAAAGGTGATCTTTCTTCCATCACATAACATCTTTTAATCAACTGCAGATCTCAGGCTAAAATCTTTCTTTTACTGCAAGTGACAATAGTGCGAACATAGGTATTTTAATGACTAATCAACAATACAGAGTCGACAGAAGGCAGTCTCCACATATTGCAAATATATATATGGCACGATAAGGAGGTTATCCCCTCACAGGATAAAATAACACTCGTGATTAAATCAACATTAAATTTATACTCATCAATATTTTTCTACACTTCCTCCGATAAAAAGAAGCTTGCTACATACGAACGAATTTATCAGAGGAGAAAAATAATCACAATCTCTCGTTGGTCACCAGATACATGGCAATTATCAATGTCAATCTTGCTCTTACTGAATGTAGGCAATGATGGAATCGCGGGCCTGCTGAAGCAACTTGATGTCCCACAAATCTGATGTCGAGTCCTCAAAATTAGACACCTTGCAATACTTATTTGTTGAGGTGATTTGTCAATGGATATGCCATTTGAGCTTTCCAGTATGCGCGATGCAAGTCACGGGAATGCAATAATATGATTTCCTAAATAGTGTCATCCGATACCATGATTCCTTGCTGTGAAATCCGTATGATATGCGACCAGCGCCAGTGACTCAGACCAATGTCCAGATCGAACATCAATTTCAATGTCTAGATTGAATAATTCAATGGCGTATGGTGAAGATGCAATGCGAGAAAATTCATGGACGCCCACAAAGACTTTGAAGGATCACGGAAGCTTTGCAGATAATATGCGGGAATGCTACAGGCATTGAAGACTCATCGTCCCAAAAGAACTGGATTAGCACGTTACTCCAGCACCAATAGAACTTCGGGCCATCATACCAAGGAACAACTCGAAAAATTGCCCGATATAAAATGAGCCAAGTCCCCGACTATGACGAATGAGAGTTGTCATTAGTAATCACGCCCCCACTGTAAACTCGATGATCTTTCCACATTGAACAGGCCTATCACAAACTTGATGCTTGCCATTACATGAATGAATTCACGGGCTTCAAGTTAGATTTGTTTAGGATTCACACAACGTGGCTCTAATACCATGTAATTGTAAACAGATCTTATGACAAGACTAACATTCTAAGTTTCCAGAATTCTTCCTAAATTCTAAGACAGTTTTCGACTCCCAGATTTTATTAATATTCAATGTGCTGAATGGAGACCATTATCTGATTTCTATATTTGCATAACAAGAAAAGGATCTGCCATAAATATGTGAGGAAACCCTGCCTCTAAGAGACACGTCTCATACACGTCCACTCATGGGACGTGTTTCTTTAGAGCGTGGGTTAATATAAACACAGTTTAATGATTCGTTTTAGTATAACGCATATATACTAGATGGCAGATGAGAAGATAACTTCTGAATACAGAATATAACACCATATATGTAATTTGAATTTATATGAATGCTAATAAATTCGATTAATATGATTTCCAGAAATATTTCAAACTAAAAGATAACCTCGAATCAAGTATGAATGACGATGATGCTTGCAGCAATCGTCCTTCATATCTGACCGAAGCTATCATTCATTAACACAATCAATGACTTCTTTCTTTGCTACTGCCCTAGTCCTCTTCTCATCAATTTTGGTCATACCCTCCTCTCCCAGAACAGCTCAAATTAACATAAAAACAATTATCCTCATAGAAGATGCACTTTTGAGATGATGATCAAAGATTGCTATCATAAAAGGAGAATCCCTTAAATCATCTTTCTCTCTATATAACTAGAATGAAAGAAAGGTCAAAACTATATTGGATCATAGCATTACAAGGTCCAATTGTCCAATCACCATATTCCACTTCAAAGGGCCTCAAAAATGAAAATAATGGGGAAAAAACATCAAAATAAAATAGATATTCAAAAAAATCATAAATATGCATAAGGTTGTTAATTGGATGGCATGGAGATGTTTTCAGAACACCTCCTCTCTATAGACCACTAAATGCTTTGTTAAGGTAAAAACCATCCCCAACCCAAATCATGTTATGAGAAGTCAATCAATGACTTCTTACTTTGCAAGTGCCCTAGTCCTCTTCTCATCAATTTTGGTCATACCCTCCTCTCCCATAACAGTTCAAATCAACATAAAAACAATTATCCTCAATAGAAGATGCACTTTTGAGATGACAATCAAAGATTGCTATCATAAAAGGAGAATCCCTTAAATCATCTTTCTCTCTATATAACTAGAATGAAAGAAAGGTCAAAACTAAATTGAATCATAGCATTACAAGGTTCAACTGTCCAATCACCGAATTCCACTTCAAAGGGCCTCAAAAATGAAAATAATGGGGAAAAAACATCAAAATAAAATAGATATTCAAAAAATCATAAATGTGCATAAGGTTGTTAATTGGACGGCATGAGATGTTTTCTAGATCACCTCCTCTCTATAGACCACTAAATGCTTTGTCAAGGTAAAAACCATCCCCAACCCAAATCATGTTATGAAAAGTCAATCAATGACTTCTTACTTTGCAAGTGCCCTAGTCCTCTTCTCATCAATTTTGGTCATACCCTCCTCTCCCAAAACAGCTCAAATCAACATAAAAACAATTATCCTCAATAGAAAATGCACTTTTGAGATGATGATCAAAGATTGCTATCATAAAAGGAGAATCCCTTAAATCATCTTTCTCTCTATATAACTAGAATGAAAGAAAGGTCAAAACTAAATAGACACAAGAGCAAAAAAAATATAAAATGATATAATAATATCAAGAAAAGCTCTTACCTTAATATAACTACTCTACAAAAATGGTTGCTGCCACAAGTCTTATCATTATATAAGACATTTTACCTCATTGAGAAAGTTGGCTAAACTTGTCCTTTTTTGAGGAATGATTAAGCTAAAGTCCTCGAGGTCATTGTAATATGACATTAGCCCACTCTCAAGTCTAAAAGCTTGGATACAAAATACCAAGAGATCCTTGAGGAAGATAAGTTGTATGAATCCCCATTCATGATTTAGTGGGGATTTAAGATTTGCCACTAAACTCGAGGATTCTTAAGAAACTCCAACCTCCGCCAAGAAGTCAACTAGGTTGTTTGTCTCTCTATAGCCCTTGTTGAAAGTTGATGATGCTAAACAATGGAATGAGGTCCTTGGGTTATTTGAGAATGGTATGTAGGTTCTAGCTTGGGGTTGAGCCATTTCTCATTATATTAATAATTATAAAATGCAAATGTCCTTCAACCAATAGATGAGTAAGAGATCAAGAATGAGCTAGTTGCACCCCTAGTAAAATTCCAACGTGATCTCCAAGAAAACAACTAAAGTGCTCCTAACCCCCTCAAGTTGTATGAATCCCCATTCATGATTTAGTGGGGATTTAAGATTTGCCACTAAACTCGAGGATTCTTAAGAAACTCCAACCTCCGACAAGAAGTCAACTAGGTTGTTTGTCTCTCTATAGTCCTTGTTGAAAGTTGATGATGCTAAACAATGGAATGAGGTCCTTGGGTTATTTGAGAATGGTATGTAGGTTCTAGCTTGGGGTTGAGCCATTTCTCATTATATTAATAATTATAAAATGCAAATGTCCTTCAACCAATAGATGAGTAAGAGATCAAGAATGAGCTAGTTGCACCCCTAGTAAAATCCCAACGTGATCTCCAAGAAAACAACTAAAGTGCTCCTAACCCCCTCACCCTCCCCTCCCCTCCCCTCCCCCCCACCTTTATAGGTGGACACCATTTTGCCTCTTTACAAATTGACTCCTTATCTCTTGAAAATTTATAGTCGAATGTTTATTAATTAATTGACTATAGTCCTTTAAATCAATTTAATTCTTTCTCATGTTAGCAAGATCATACATACACTTGAAAATTAACTAACTTCTACAATACTCTTTGTTACGTAATTACAAGTACTCTTTATTTATGATGATCATTATCACTTCCTTTGGAATAAACTCAAACCTCCTCTCTACCAAATATTTTCATCAAAAACCATACTATTCCTTTTGTTGTTAGTTCCATCTTCACATATGAGTCGGTCTTAAGATCTTGTATCATATCAAATTCCAATTTCATTGTTTTCAATACCTTTTCAAAATTGTTTATCATTTAGTGGCCTGTAGTTCCTCTTGCTCTTGTTTCAAATTAAGCTTCTTCTAAGTCCCTTTTTTTTAAAAGCTTGCTTGTGGATGGTCAATATTCACTTCTAATTTTGTTGTTTTGTTTTATATGTGTTCATTGAATTGACAACTAGTTAGCTTACCATGGGACTAACTCTAGTACCTATGAGGAGAGAACATTGATCTTTCTCATTAAATTTATGCAGATACATTTTTGGTTTTCAAGACCTTGACTTTTTTGGTAAGAAACATTACCTCATTACAGGAGAGCACCTACAACAATACCAAATTGTAAATTTTCACAATATGCATGTTGTTTCAATCTTAAACTTTTAAAGCCTTCCATGCTATATTGAGCATTTATAGCAAGTATAGAATTTATATACCTAGATTATAGCAATCATATTAAGTATAAATATTATTCAATCACTAAACCAATTATAATTCCCATCAGGAGGATCTATTATGATTTTATTGCTCTTTGTAGACACCTAAAAATGGCTAATGCATTTTCATCTTTCATCTTATCATTGTCTTATCAATTCTTGTATCCACATTAATTAAATAATTTTCAATTAAGCTAATATCTCTCTTTTCATTTATAATCATTAAACAATTCTCAATTATTTTTAATTATTTAATTATCTTAATCTTTTTATCATATCTATATTAATTATTTAATTAATTTATCATTTTCCCTCCAACATCAATTAAAATCAAATTCAAATTATCTTGGTCCGCTATATCAAAATCTAAAATTATTTAATTAGTTAACACTCCTCTTAATAATTAAATAAATTAAAATAATTTATTTAAATTTAAATTATCTTTCCCTCCAAAATAAATAGATAAAATTAATATGTTATTTATTTCTCCAACTATCCTTATGAATTAAATAAATAAATTCATTTAATTCTTTCAACTACCCCACCTCATTAATTCAAATTATAGCTCATACCCTATCTCAATTTTTCTTATCCATTGATCAAATATCAAGTGAAGCATATAAATACAAATCCTTCATTCACATATCCTCTCCTAAAACTAGAGCATTATTATTATCAATCAGCTAGTGATCATTATCAAGAGCAAGTGTCGTTATCAAGCAAGTTTTATCAAGATCTCATATCTCCTATCTATCATCTTTAAGAAAATATCATTATCATACTATAATTGTGCTATCATGGTATAAAATGCTATTTTAAAATGCAATCCACATATCGAGCATTCAAACTACTATCAAAGACACAATGAAGCAAATCAAGGTCTTTGCTATGGTATAATTGTTTATTATTTCATTTTGTGCATAGATCTTAAGCATCATTGAGTGATTGTTGAGTGTGAATTTGGTACTTTCATTGTATTGTTCCTATTTTACATTTATTCACATTTTCATCGTCCACACTCTTATTTATTGAATCCATGCAAATGCATTTTTGGTTTAGAAAACCTCAACTTATTTGGCATAAAACATTTCTCTATTACAATGGATCACCTACAACAATACCAATCCTGAATGCTCCCAAATTATATGTTGTTTTGGTCTTTTAAAAGCTTTATACGCTATATTTAGCATATACCAATACACATACAAAAAACCAATGGACAATTCTTATTACCTGCATATCATATCGTTCTAACCTTTGCGTGCAACGTTATTATTCTTGAATACCATTATCGCATCCTAAAGGACTAGACTAGCACCAGAATTTTGTTGCTTAGGACATAATAGCAGAATTGACAATTAAATGCCAATAGTGTGCCAGTTTTTAAATTAATTTGCTGAAACAATTAGTGGGGGTAATATATACAAAAATCACAAATAAACCTGTTTTTCCAGTTTGGCTTTTAAACGCCTTTTCTAGTCAAAACCTCATTTTTACATTGTAGCTTTGGATTTTTTAATTCAGATATAAATTATACTTAAGTCCACAAAAATTGGACTGATTAGGGCACACTTGAGGGCACTCATTCTTCTGTAATATCTGTTTCATTCTCATTCAGTTAGGACACACAAAAGAGACAAGGCCCTGAGAGCTTTTTTAGTTTTTATCGTTCTTTAGAATAATAAGTTGTTTTTAGGATTACGGTAGTTGGAAATTTAGTGTTTAAATTTGCCAAATATGAAGTTAGGCTTTAAAATTTTCAACCATAATGATGTAAGATTAGGCTTTAAATCTCAATAGCGTTTGTACTAACCCATTGCAAGCATTATAGATCACATTGTTCCAAGAGAACCTAGCTTCTTAACGAGGGAACCAGTTACAATCCTTCATGTTTTCACTTTCACTTATCACAAAGAATTCTTTTATGATTTTGGTGAAAGTTCTTACTACAGCTCTTACACTTACACCTGATAACTTTTCAAGAAAATAACTACTGGTACTTGTGATACAACAGGAGAACTATTAAAAAATCAAAGACAATAATTAGGGCTTTCCCCCCACAATACTTAGTTTCTTAAGCAGTGAATCAAAAGTATTACCTGAATATGCTTCCTGTATCGTCTGAAATCGTGTTTTTGCATTCTCTGATGCTTTGGTAGAATCTGCTCCCGCAGACTCATTCGTACTGCATTTATCTGGATGCCATTTCTGTCATGCAATCCAAATTCAACAGATATAAATCTATACCATAACCATAAATTATAATCATTGCGGAAATTTTCAGAAAGCACATTACGCTAGCCATACCATAGCCAGTTTTCTGTAAGCACAGCGAACGTCAGATGTAGAACAGTCTTTCGGTAAACCCAAAATCGAATAAAAGCAAGCCTCTTTGGAGTCCTCCATCCCTATATTCAGAACTTCCTTGCAACCTTCACTTGCTGTTAGCTATAACCCCAACCTTCCTTATTAAGGTAAACAAGCAATCCGTTGGCATAAGACCTCCAAATAGCGTGTACTTCGTTCCTATGGGATAAACCTAAGATCCACAACAAGTCTTCAATCAATCCACAGTGAAACACACACCTTAATTTGATCATCTGCTGGCGAGGAATCTCAACTGGATGCCTGATATGGACTCCCCGCCAATAATTCACCGGTTAGTTAGGCTATAGACTGTCACATTTCGAATTACTGTTTCTTGATGACTGCACCACCTGCCAATAACAAAGACAACCCAGATTTCTGAAAATTTGCCCTAGAGCTTAAATATCTTTCTCCCAGCAAGACCACCAAACCTTTACAAATTTGGAAAAGAAAAAGTAGTTTACAACCCACTAAAGTAGCAAAGTACGAACATTTAAAAGAAATCCGAAGGCTACAATGAATTCAGTTCCAACACTGGAATGGGATGAGTTTAAGTGGTACATCGTCTGGGATTTCGTATTGAGGTAAAATAGTGCATCCACTCTAATCTTAATACAACAGATAAGGAGGCCAGCTGCAAGTCCCGGTAGAAATAGATGGTGGCGTTGAAGCCGAAGATTACCCCGCAATGGAATATTTTATCAGTGAGACTGAAATACAAAGACCCAAATTTACTTGAAACCATTAGCCCAATATATCAATGATCTTGGAAAAAAATAAGTGCAGCTAAAATAGTTTCAAGAACTCTTCAGCCAGTTTACGATTTTTATTTTTTTTTTAAATCTTTAAATATAACACAGACCAGGACACTTTTCAATCCGTCTACTTCAGGGAACGCCTCAAAACAATGAAGAAGAGAAACTATGAAAATCACAATACTTTCTCTAGCCCGGCGCTCTCAATAAACAGAAAAACATAAACGTTTTCCGCCATATTACGAGAATCAACATCCAAATAGACTGCGTTTTCCAAATCAGAAACATTTCTCCAAATAAAGAACAACTCTTGTGAAGTCGCGGAACCAGAAAAGCCTAATTAGAGTACAAAGTGTAAAGAAGGGGATCAAAACCTTGAATGAATCAACGGATTAAGATGCAGGCACGAAGCGACGCGAAGTCCTCGAATATAAAGGGCCCTCTAAAACACAATTGACCACCTCTGAGCTCCGAGCATTCGATCTCTCCAAAACTCTTGTCTGAGTTCAAGACGAGAAGGCTCAGCAATCCACCCCGTCGCCGGCGTCGGAAAGAGCAAAAGCATCTCCAACTTGCTCGTACGGTAGCAAGCTTTCTATGCGACACATGAACGCAAGGTAGTGGGGCCTTGTGGAAGCATCCAGAAACCCATAATGTAACTGCCTACTGCCAGTTCTTCTAGAACTCCGGAGACGACTTCGGTTGGCCAGTGGCATTCCGTTGGAAATGTAAGAAATCGTATTACACAGTGGCTGTGGGCTTCACAGTTTATTTGATTTGTTCGTTTGGTGGATAATCGATGCCCCGCAGGGGCCCATGCGGGCCCCTATCCCTAAATTATAATTGAAGGCGGTGATATAGAGACGGCTCCATGACTGGGTATCTTTATTAGAATGTGGTCACACGGCTCCGCGGAGTAGGTTCAAACAGATAATGTTGGAGATTGTTTAGAAATAATTGTTTTTCTTGGCTCTGTTAAATGTATTTCGGGCAGAGGTAGCACACGTGAACAGTGTGATTGGTTGGGTGATCGGTTGGTGATTTTAGGTGTCGTATGTGTAAAATATTTATTTATTTATTTTATCGTTGAACTCGATATCAGATAGGTAGGTGCTTACAACAACGGTCTTTTGATCTATGTGTAAAAGACTATAAAAAAGAAAAAAGAAACAGAAGAATGTGTCTATTTTGTAACATTGTAAGATCAATCAATTTGATAATTCTTATTTAATCAAACTTACTTTATCACTTGATACACAAATATTAACATAAAGTAAAAAGCTTGAGGATAAATGGGTCAAAAAGAAACATGCATAAGATCATTTTTACAAATACAAATTACACACATTATCTATCATAGTCATAAATTTAGTTTTTTCTTCATTGAACATAAGAGCGGAAATTCATCATACTTAGTTAAATTTTAAAAAGATAGTCATAATAGCATTGTTCATGTATGAAAAACTTGGAAAATAAGAGGAAAACAGTCAAAAAGACTTAAATTGCATTAAAATAAAATAAATTTTCAATCCTTTTATTGCCTTTGACCTAATCATTTATAAACTTGCTACTCAAAAAATCAATTCAACAACTAATTACAAGTATTAAGGAGTAGTTTATAATCCAATGGTTCATGCTAATTAGAATTACATGATCTAAGGGACACGAAAAAGGTAAATTTAATTTGTGTGACAATTATCCCTTGTATAATGCTTATGAACTAAGTCTTCATGTGGCAATTGTCTTGAAACAAGTCCAAGACAACTTCTCATTCTTATAGGTTCCCAATATCTCAGGGCACATTTTCATATGTAATTTTTCCCTTTAATGAACTTCCTTCTCCCAAATTTAAAGTGAAATCATAATTGCATCCAACCATGAATCTTTGGATATTAAATATTGATGGAAAACTATTTTCATAATGTTGTGTCTTAAATTTTTGAAGTAACAACAAATTCATGGAATTGTCTTCTTATATATTCTCATTTGCATTATTTTGGTAATATAATCCAACAACTTTCTCTTTATTGTATCTTCATATCTTAGATCAATGTACTTGTGAAAATCCTACAAGCACAAAAATAAAATATTAAATTTCGATAACTATGAAATCAATTTAAAACAATTTATAATCAATACAACATTTCCATTTAGATTAACTGACAACACCTTCTCAATTTATATTATGCCATGAAATCAAAAAATAAAAATAAAAAGCATGTTGAATGTCATGCAAGGACAAATATTCACATGAAATAGGACATTGTGGGATACATAGGGACAAAATTGACCTTAGTAATGCTCATGGAATTCCCATAATTGTCACTAATGTTTAGATCAAACTATCAAAAATTATCATTCACAAGATAACAAATTGGTACAAACTCCAGGTTAAATCTACATATTGATGGAAAGGCTTCAAATATGATGGTTTGGTTGATATTGTTCATAAAAGGTGCTTAGATATTAATAAGGCTAGAGCTACATTCCAAGATTAATATGTGTACCTAGATGCAAGAGTGACCCGTACAAAGTTAACAAGTTGAATTACAAATGTAAAACACACAATTAACTATATTTTATAAAAGAACTTGTCTCCATTAATATTTGTTAAGTTGAAGTATGGATGCGAAGAGCTAAACCTAATTTGGTTTATCGACCTCCTAAAGTTTGTAAAGCACTAGACCAAACCTAAGGTAACTCAAAATTGAATTCTTTCACTTTAGTGATGACACGTGCACTTTTGTGATGCATGTGGACTTAAACTAATTGGTACATCAAATTTTATAAGGATAGCTAATCCAAAATTATTTATGTATTTGAAATCCAAACATGACCCTGCAAATAAATAATTGTGTATTGAGCTCTTAAAATATAAATCGATATGATTTATGCTTGTCCTTAATATTCCATAGACTTAATCAATTTATACTATGGATTTTAGATGCCTAGTCAATCCAAATTGATAAGGACACTGGTTCAAAAATAGTAGAATTTTTAAAGTATCAACTCAAGATGGGGAGCAAAAAATTATTTTATTATTTATTAAAATAAGAAAAATAAATTGAAATAATTTTTATAACGCACAGTTGTAAGAAATAGTTATAGCAAGCAACAAAAAAAGAACATGGGCTAATCAAAGAAGTTATAGCCCAACCAAACCAAAAAATAACTTACTAGAGATTTACATTTTGGATTCTATACCTATGTTTTATTGTGGACATATCCTTCTAATTTAGAACACTTTATGAGCTCAATTTAAGGACTCTTAGGTTCTCACCTAAATGTAGATGTCAAAATATGTGTTGTTTTAGATGCAAGATTCTAAGTGTATGGTAATTTAAGGTGAGTATGGGTTAAAGTTAAATTAAATATTGTAAATTTAATATATTTGTTTAATTGTATATAATAAAAATATTTGAGTCTAACTACAAAATTCTATCATCTTAGATTTGATTATTGATATCACTAGACCATGTGGAATTCACATATACAGGGCTCAATCAAATAAACTAAAAATCATCAAATCTAAGAAACTAAAACATGGCTATTGAGATAGGGATAAGCATAACATCAAGTAAAATCCTAGATTAAACTTCAAAAGAATTAAAATAATCTAGGACGCGAAGATCAAGGAAAGTATAATAAAGACTTAACAAAATTAATACCCAAACCATCTTTGATAATACATACAATTTAAATGAAACAAGAATCGCAACCATATCATGGATTTTTCACAGAAATACAACTCTTACACTTGATAAATAGATAAAACTATGAAAAGATTTAATCAAACCTAGAAATGGGAACATCAAAATGCAATAAACCAAAAATTGATAAACTTAACCAAAGGACTTCTCTACAACTGTAAGATGTCAAATATTTTCTTAGATAAAACAAAGATCCAAATCCTATCAAACATTCAATCATGTAATCTCCAAAATTGAGCCAAAATATGGAAAAGGGGGTTCTATATTTTTCTTACAAGAAAATGGGGCATTTTGTGCAAAGAACAATAAATGTCAACTATGTCTATAAATACTCTTGAGTATATCGTTTATTAAAGAACAAGTTCACAAGCTTAGAATAGCTTATTAGAACATATGCACGTAATGTATCCATGTAATGATAGGAAAGACTTGCTACTTCACCAAATTCAACGTATCTATACATCAAGTCTATGGCCATGCATTCCCTCTTTTGAGCAATCTAAGTATGAAGATACTATTTAAATTTATTTTTCGTTGAATAGAAATTCATTAGAAAATGCAAATATTTAAGTAGACATGAACACATAATACTTGGGTATTGCTTCACTACTAGCCAAACATCTATAGCTCCATGGGAAATATCAATAGTCCTATTTTGAGTATAGCTCTAATTCTAGCTAGGCATCTATAGCCTCGATAGATTTAATCTAAATCACCCAAACATTGAGATTCATTATTTTATTTTTTTTGTTTTGTTTTTTTTTTTTTTCTTTCTTCTTTTACTCGATCTCAAGCAATGAATATTTTTTTGGGTTAGCGAGCACAATAATAATAAAAAAAAATAGATTTTTCACTTAATATTCTAATCATACTAATTAGTTCAAGCAAACCCAAAATTCATTAGCATATGTATTTTGTGTAAAATCCCCATAAAAATGTCATCATGTATCAAAGTAGCTCATTAAAATAAGTAAAATTATGAATGAAATTAGAATGCATATTGTTGTTTAATCATCAAATCTAAACTAAAATTAAGCTTTCACTATGAATAGCTAGAAATTTTCATCAGCAAATCAACATTAGAGTCATTAGCAAACAACCCACTTCTTTTAAGCATCAAATAAGAATACCTTAATAATAAAATCAAACCTAAAAATTGAATTAAATTAGTAAAATTACCAAACAATGGACTAAACTAACCTATCCATGAACTAGAACAATAATTCAATGTTTGGCCCAAATTGAAAACACACCAATCAATGAAGGAAAAACATCATATACAAGCCACGTGCAATACACAATGTGTGAAAACTCGGGCATGAAAATAATGCTCTTGAAATTATCTATTCCTTGGCAACAAAATAGCCTTCTTAGTCAAAGTCTTAAGCCTAGAAGTAATATATCTTAGAATCTCAAAAACTTGAAAAGGACCAAGCCAATGTATATCAAACTTGCCATGTTCATCCTTTTTCTCACATGTTTTATCCCAAAGTAAAACTAGATAAACTATCCTAAATGCCTTGACTTATTGTTTTCAAACCATTTCTTGATCACAACTTTGTTTTAACAAAGTGCTCTAAAGTTGCATTTTTTCCCTCTAGAATGTGAGTTGTGAATTGAAAATTTTCAAATTAACAAGAAAAATTGGTTCTTCACCATACTGTAGAAGAGGAAATTTTCTACCCTCAAGATGACGAGATCTCAAGGAGCAAACCTTATTTCCCCTCCCTCAGTTGACACGACTCAAGTGAACTAGGATTAGAGAAATGTGAGTTTTAACATAATACAAAAATTATTCAAAACTTTTGGACATCAAAAACCAAAAGAGCAAGGCATAAAAGTCTTTTGGACAACTTGGCAAGGTTCATATCCAGAGCGACAGTGTGGCTATCAAACAATAGTGCGTCCATGCTGGAGTCCTATATGGACAAAAAACTAGAGATGTCACAGAAAGACATAAATTCTTTGTGCAAGTTTCTAGATATAAAGGTGTGAAATATGAATGTGCATAATTAAAAGGTACTAAAATAAATATAGAGAATGAGAATGAAATCAAAGCAATGTGGAAAAGTTCAAGATTGCACTAGGAGTGAGGGGTGAGGGGCCTAGCTCAATTGGCTAAAGCATCCTATTGTAGGCAAGAGGTCACGAGGTCTAGTCTCCGCACAAACCCGTGGTACCGAAGGACGTGTCGCGATAGTGCCACCGAACACATGAAAAAAATTTACCAAGCGCACTACAGTTTATAAGAGGATGGATACCCCACTGATTCCTGCAATCTAAAAAAAAGAAAGAAAGATTGCACTAGGAGTGTCTAAGGGCATTCAAGCTTGCTTCAAGAGATCCTTCCACCTATACCTACACACATAAGACCAAAGAGAGGTGTTTGGGGTGGTCGTTTAGGATTTTACCTCAATCAAAGCCCTGTATTGGTTTTTCCACCTCCACGAAAGCCTTAGACAAGATGATAAATAATAAAATAGATGTGAAAAAATGAAGAAAACCATATGATAATCAAATACAAAGATAAAAAATGCTCAGGAGAAATTCTTGAAGAGTCACACTTTACAAGCACCCAAAGTGAAGCTTGCTATTGTAGTGAGGGAGAAACAAGAACCTCTGAGATGACAACAACTTCTTTGCATTAAGAACTTGTGTTTCAAAGATGGAGTATACTTTAAAAATTGTAGATGAGTTTTCTAAAAGATTTGTGTATATAAAGTTGTAGAAAATGTTGTGAAGGTGAGAGGTGTTGTAGAAATGGAGAAGAAAGAGTTGTATGTGTACTTTCAAGAGAGCAATAGAGCTGGGATGAAGAATAGAAGCATCAAGAATGAAGATTGAATTCTTCATTTTGTAAAAGAGAGGGACTTTTGGCTCAAATAGCCAACTCGAGTGATTCCTGATGTGGTTGCAGGCTGGCAGAGGTGTTACACTACCAAAATGTGGTAGGTGTAACATCTCAACAACCACCTTAGTCACATATTTTTGTGGGATGGTAGCAAGGCTCATGGATGTCTTCACAACGCACATTGGCCCGTAAAAAATTTGGACTTAACGGTCGAGGAATGGGGCATGCTAGGTGGTGAGAAAATGGTTTTTAGTCGGGTGAGCATAATTATCTTAGTTTGTCTAAAGAGAAAGGCATATTAAATGTGAAATTGCATGGGGTGCAATTTTACATTATTACATTTTTCCCCCAATTTAGTGAGCATATGTGTTCAAAAGGAAATGTGAACTAAAGTAAAAAAGGAAGAGAGTGTTATACCCAAGGTGCAAAGGGGAAGCAGAGTCTTCTATCCATGTGGAGTTTCCCCCAGGGAAGAGATCTGAGTCGATCTTGCATAGAATGATTAAGTTGTAACACCATAAACATGGTAGTTGCAGACAAACATGTTAGACAAAAAGTAGATATTTACACATAAAAGATTATACAGACACGAGATAACACCAACATGTATGGGTAGCAAGTTGTGTTATGTTAGAGACCATATGACAATCCAATCAGCCTGTGACTATTACAAATTACATTGTAGGATAGCCATGGAAGAGACATGTAGCCAATCATAAAGATGAAGTCTAGTGGGTTGCCCCATACTAGATGACAAATAAGACAATTGAATGTAGACATATTTTGAAAAGAACCATGAGATAAGAGATATTTAATAATAATGTGATAACCCTTTCCCTTCCCTATTTTAGGCAAAGAGACACAAGTTATTTGAGGTCGAATCATAAGAAAGACATGATAGAGAGAGAGGGACAAGGGATTCTAAACATTTGGGTTAGTATAATTCATATAAAAAACATCTATATAACTACGTATGAATCATCATCACATTCCCAAATATTTTAGATCATGAGGAAGGAACACATGAAGACAAAGTGAAAATAAAAAATTGGGTCAACATGGAAGAAGGCCTAAATGCCTCCAATTCTTTGCATTGTCCCTAAATGCCAAACATCAAGGTACAACAAAGAGAAGAATGATGATACAAATAGAATAAGTGTACGATAGTTCATCTTCCTTGTATCCAAGTACCTACAAGGGTATCTTGGGTCCTCCATGAGAGACTACAATATGTACAAACAAGCATGGGGGAAAAAAAATAAACTCTGATCTAAAGACATGAAAGGTATTTCCCTAATCAATTATGTCCAGCAAGTCATCCTCCTCCCAGTCTAGATCATAGGGGGAAGGAGGGTGAACTCACAATGGAACAATGGCTAGGGCAGTCCTAGACATTTCGCCTATAGCAAGGGCTAGAGATGTGGTTGCTTCAATGTCACCATCTACTAGTTCCTATGAGTCAAGTGCCAACAAATTTACGAAAGTAGTTGTCAAGGCTAGAATATCCTCTAGAGAGTCAAACATACACTTCTTTGGAGAGGAGTGTGGCAACTTGACTATAGGCTATGAAAGAGTGGGAGCCTTGGTGCAAACCTCTAAGTGAGGAGTAGTGAAAAACTTTGACGAAGAAGTGATATCCTCAATGATAAAGACAAAATACAAAAGGGAAGTAGGAGCAGACTTCTTATGGCGGGATCTAGGGATAAAGTCATGCTCAAGCTTATGCTTGGACAATAGGCTAGGGTGTTGAGATGTGGGAGGAGCAAACAAGGCCACACTAAACATGACCTTTGTGTGAGGCATATCTATGGGCTACACAAGTCGAGAAACATAAGGTAGAGACATAAGGAGAGGTAGTTCTAGAGAAGGTGCAATGAACACCTGGACCCTCTGGGGGTGAGGTTCATCCACATCTTTTGAAGGAACCAAAAGTAAGACATAAGTAGGAGTAGAAAGGGAAGAATATGGAGGGATTGAGATAGAAGACTTATCTGCAACTTTCTGTACAACATCACATTCCTTTACCATCGCACATCGGTGGCACTTACGCTCACACGCAATTTGGTTTTGATGGAGACAAAGACCAGGGAAAGGAGCCTAAGAAGATGTTGAGATGACGGGTGAAGTTGTCTTCATGGCCATTAATGTCAGAAGGATAGGTTCCAAAGGAGGGACATGACATGTCAGGGGTGTAAGATCTTTAACCTCGACTGCAGGCACCTTTCCTTCTCATGATTTTTGGGCAAGGGGAGGAATAGGAGGGACCCTCAGAGGTCAAGACATTAGAACCACATGTTAAGGACCAAAAAAATACAACTACTCACCCTTACTATATATAGTAGGGCGAGGGATGTCAAGAAGAATTGGAAGTTTGAAGATACAGAGTTTAGATTTCGTTAACGTAGGTGCCTTTACTTTTCCTGTGCTAGGTACAATCGAAGGAACGAAAGGCACCATTGGAGATTGTGAAGTCTTGGAAGAATGGGAAGGTCTACTCAAGGGAGCATACTTGTCTTTAGCCCCTAATGAAGAAGGCTTAGAAGACAAAGCAAACTACTACACAAGAGCAGGCTAAGAGGGGATTAGAAAAGAAAAGGAGGAGGTGGGATTGAATTAGGTGTTGAGCTCCCAATATTGTATCTATAATATGCTTTATATAACAAGTCACCATGAGGTAGCATGGGTCCCACTAGAGCAAGTAAAAAGTGGGTGAGAGAGAAACCCTCACGTGACACTGGTGATTTGTACCCATTATCCTGGATAGTTTGTATTGTTCTCTTGTGAGGAAATTTTAGACACTTATATACAACTAAAGCAACTGTATTCATGGAAAATAGCCACAGAATGCCTAGCTTCACCATGAACAAGTCAGACTATGGTATGATGAGAAATGTTGTAGAGACAGAACTAGGTCTGACAAGGACCAACAAAGAAATGGATCCCAATGGGAAGAGAGAAAAACCATCATGCATGCAAATGGTGGTATTACACTCATCATATCTCATCCTATGCAAATCATTGAAAAAGAGTGTCTCCTTGATGTTAACATTGACCTTGCTTGTAGGGTCAACCATAATGCCAGTGACAATGTCATTGTTGACCTAAGCATGAATATAGAGGGGAGAGTACTCTCCATGGTGGGCAAGTGATTAGAATAAAATATATGTCAAGTATCTTAGCCTTATGACTCAAAGGGGATATTGGGGTGATAGACACCAAATTTACATATGCAACATCATTAGATGACGTAGAAGAAGTAATAAAGTTGGAAGAGTGAGGTGGGAAAGGATCTATGTAGATTTATAGTTGGTTGTTGGCTTTGGCAACAGAATTGTTAGAGTTATGCTTTTTACTATTGAGGCAGATGTTACCATTATCTATGTGGTCTCGAATTATATGTCTCAAATGTACATAGTGCTCGGTGTCATGTTCAAGCACCTAATGGTATTGGTAGAATTTAGATGCATCATACCAATTAGGGCATGGATTGTTATTAGGAAGTGAACTAATTTTTGGAAGGGTGACTAAGTTATCTTTCAATAATTTTTGAATCACACTTGAGTAAGAATTGGATAGCTTTCTCAAGATTTGATTACGTTGTGACCCAAGCGTGTTGTTTTTATTTGTTTGAAGAACAACTACTACATTATCTATTGCCTTACTTCTTTTTGACCCTCCATAAGAAGATGTCACCCCAAAACCATCAGGACGTGAGGATGAGGCCGGAGCCCCATACTGAGCTAACGTTTATCGATAGTCTCTTAATGCAATACACAGATGAGCAAAGGAAGGATACTTCACCAAGGAGACTCACTCCCTCAATGATGGTTGAAGACCACCCATGAACATCCTATGTATGTTATGTTCAAGTAGGGAATAGGGGATTTGGGAAGAGATAGATTGATGACAAGAAATGAAATCAATTAGCTTCTCATTTGGTTGTTGCTTCCAACGTACAAGGTCAATGATAGTGACATTAAAGCCAATGTTCGCTCGAAACTATTGTAAGAATTAATTTATAAGTTGGTCAAAGGAGAAGATAGAGTTATCGCGTAATGAGAAAAACCACCCCAACATAGTCTCCTTAAGGGATCGCGGGAATAATTTTTCTAGCAAATGATCCTAATGTAGGAAGTCACTACATAGAGCAGTAAAGGAATTGGCATGTGTCTATGGGTCTCCCTTACTATTGTACTTTTTGAATTTTGATATCTTGAGCCCTTGGGGCATGGGAGCATTCAAGATGTTTAATGTGATGGGACTACTACGATAGTATGGTGTAAGAGTGGATTGTGTGGCAATGTTAGTTAGGTTGGCGAGTTGAGATTGCATCTAACCCATGCTTTGCAATAGGGTGTTCAACATGGGATTAAATGGTGGGGGAGGTGGATTAGCCATTGTGGTAGAGACTTGAGGTGTGGATCTAGGTAGAGGAGGTATGTTATACCCCAAAGGATTATAAGACACATTCACTCTGGGATTAGCGGGGGGCATAGACACGACGTTGGTACTATTAGTGGAAGTCATGGGAGGTATAGAGGGATTAGTATCCACTATATGCACGGACACCTTAGACATTAGAAGGTTTGATTGAGTACCAGTGACATCTAATTGGGCATCTTGAGGTCAACTCAAGATGGACTTGTACAAAGTTACATGAGTCTCAACTAGGTTGGTAAGTGCACGAAGCAACTCAAAGAACTTGTGATCTAAGATGAGTAGATTTCTTAGATTACTAACAAAAAGAGCAACTTGAGCATACAGGTTATCATGGTTTAATAAATCTTCAAAATTCTTAAGGCTTTCCTCCAAATATTGAACTTTCTTGAAGGGGACCCTAAGAGAAGTTTCATAATCTATAGAGGATGGAGACCTTAGAGGGGAATTCAAAGAAGAAGATCATCTAAATGTCGATTAAGGGCCAAAAAGATTGGGATTTCCAAAGAACATTGGACTAGGTCTAGTAGGACTATACCTAACTAGGGGTATGGTAGGTCCCAAGCTTCTTCTTACTACGTGTCTGGAGGTAGTAGACTAGGTTGTGAATCTCATAGAAGAGTGATTACAATGCACAACCTTTCCAACTCCAAGAAACAAGAGGACTTGTGAGAAGATGAAGAATTTTAGGATTTATTAAGAAGATCAAGATTTTGCAAGAAGTTGAGTTCATGTCGAGTTCACCAAAATGTAGAGGAGTAAATTTTCTATCCTCAAGATGATGAGATCTCAACGAGTAAACCTTATTTCCATTATCTCATTTGACATAGATCAAGTGAACTAAGATTAGAGAAAGGTGAGTTTTAACAAAATAAAAAAATTATTCAAAACTTTTGGACATCAGAAATGGAAAGAGCAAGGTATAAAGGTCTTCTAGACAACTCGATGAGCTCTCTGTCTAGGACGATAGTGTGATTGTCAGACAACAACGTGGCTATTGGATGAAAGTACGTCCACATTGGAGTCTTCTACGAAGAGAAAACTGGAGACGTCACAAAAAGACACAAAAATACTACGTGCAAGTTTTTAGATATAAAAAGGTGTGAAATATGAATGTGCATAATTTAAAGATACTAAAATAAATAAATAGAATGAGAATGAAATGAAAGCAACATGGAAAGGTTTAATATTGCATCGGGAGTGTCTAAGGGTGTTCAATCTTGCTTTAAGAGATCCTTCCACATGTACCTACACACACAAGATCAAAAAGAGATGTTTGGGGTGGTTGTTTAAGACTTTGCCTCAATCAAACCCTCGTATTGGTGTTTCCACCTCAAAAAACAACCTTAGACAAGATGATAATAACAAAATTAGATATGAAAATATGAAAACCATATGCTAATCAAAGAGAAAGATAAGAAATTCTCAAGAGAGATTCTTGAAGAGTCACCCTTTACAAGTTCCCAAAGTGAAGCTTGTTGGTGCAGTGAGGGAGAAACAAGAACCTTTGAGATGACAATAGCTTCCTTGCATGAAGAAATCGTGTTGAAATGATGGAGTGTACTTTCAAAGTTGTAGACATTTTTTTTGAAATATTTGCATATGGAAAGTTGTAGAAAATGTTGTGAAGGTGAGAGGTGTTGTATAAATGGTGAAGAAAGAGTTGTATGTGTGCTTTCAAGAGAGAAATAGAGCTAGGATGAAGAATAAAAGCATCAAGAATGAAGATTGAATTCCTCCCTTTGAAAAAGAGAGGGACTTTTTGGTTCAAACAACCAGCCCGAACAATTCTCAATGCAACTAAGGGCTAGCAAAGGCATTACACTACCAAAATGTGGCAAGTGTAATATCTCAATGACCACCTTAGTCACAATTTTTTGTGGGACACTAGCACAACTCATGAATATCTTAATGACATGCATTGGTTTGTAGAAAAAATGAACTTAACGGTTGATGAATGGGGCATGCTAGGTGGTGAGAAAATTGTTTTGAGTCGGGAGAGCATAATTATCTTAGTTTGTCCAAAGAGGAAGGCGTATGAAATGTGAAATTGCACATGGGGTGCAATTTTATGATATTACACATATATTATATGATATGGTGATGTGCCTAAGGTCCTTGTCCTATCAAACCATAAAGAAAATTTAAGCATAGTATGTCATTCCATAAGATTCTTGTTTAATATTTTATTTACCACATCCAATAGATTATTATTTGTAGACTTTATAATACCATTACTTTGTGGATAATAATTAGAAGAAAATGTGAGAATTACCTTGTTGTTATACATAAATTTAGAAAATTGAATAGAAAAATAATTTATACCATTATCACATGCCAAAGTAAGCAGCATCCCAAGCTAGGTAACAATATACTCCTCAAGAAACCTAAGAACAATGTTGGTAGTGCAATTCTTCTATAGTTGAGATCAAGTCTACCAAGTGAAATATTTTATATATGCTAGTATAAACTTGTATCCTAAATAATAATGAGAATTAATAACACCAATAAATTGAGATCCCATTGGGAAATGGGTCGAACCTCAATGATAGGATAAAAACTCATGGTTGGATTCCTCTTCATTTTAATTGTGACCTAGCATGTATGGTAATTATAAACATGTGAATGAAGTTATCGCTCTTAAGGAATAGAAACACTTGAACCATGTCTTATACCAAATCTCTCATGAAAATTCTTCAACACTTGTGTTGTCTCTACTTTATTCAAAAATCTCAAGTATATACCTTCATAATTCCTTCTATATAAAATTATTGATTCTATCATGAAGTTATCGCTTGATAGGGAGGATGGAGGAATCAATCACTGATTCCTGCTCTAGGTCTTGCTTGCAAGACCTCCTTGGTGTCTTGTTTCACTGCCTTAACCTATAGGATCTTCTTCTTGCTTAGGTTCCCCTGGTTCTCTTTTCCAACCCCACTACCATCACAAATCAACCTACCAAGTCAATCTTGGTGCAATGTTTCCAACTCTTCCTTAGCCCTTAATCCACCCTAAAGGCTATTCTACTCCAAACCTTGAACTTAGCTTTGCAGGGGTGTGGAGAGGTTTCTAACAGGTTCTTTCCATCCCATCATGGCTCTAAAGGATCCTCCTAACTCCATCTTGTCATCGCTTCCACCAAACCCTCATTTAGGGTTAAAAAGACTACTAGCCTAAGAGCCCCCAATTAGGTCTTCTTCTCCGAGAAAACAGGGTTATTCTCCTAAGTTTCCCAAAGAACACAAAATCTTCCCTTAGGGTTCTTGATCCTTATGCCCATCCCTCAAAGATTTTAGAGGTCTTAACCCTCAACTGTCCGTACACAGCCATAACCCTCAATTAGCAAATTAGGCCTTTTTTAAGCCATTTCCTGACCACACAACAGACTTTCATGAGTTTCTCTCACCAAATGGATTGGTGGAGCTTCCTCCTCCATGCTAAGCCTTTGCAAGGCATCTGGTTACCCTCTCCACATTGTGAGTTGACAGGAAATGATCACCCCTGCAAATCAAAGTTCTTTGCACTCCTTGTCTTCCCTAGCCGGACACTTCCTGGCTCGCCTAGGAGAAGACTTCCACAGTGATACCCTAACTTCTAATGACTCCTAACCCTACCATATTTACAATCATGGAGTCTAGTCACAAGTCCCAAGAGGCCATACGTTATGTATAGTGGGAATGTGACCTAAACCTCCATTTTCTACCAACAAATTGTCATATCAGCAAATGCAAAGAAACAACTACCTACTATAATGCTTGAAGCTGAACTAGAAATCTAAATTTCTACCACACAAGGCTTAACCTATCAGTACAATACATCCTACGTACAATACAGTAACAATTTCAATCCATTAAAGCTCTACTTTGAGACAAAAACATAAATTCACACTAAAACACCACTATCTTTTCTTGAATTCAAAAACTCCAATCAAAGTAAAATGCTTCCAACCTAGCTCTCAGGTCGAGGAACACCCTATATAGGTCAAAAAAAGTAGTTATGCCTCACCTTGGTCAGACATGTCAGTTACATTGTGGCAAAGTTGCAAAATGCACCATTTTGCAACTTTTGCCAATTTCTAGTAAACTAAGTAAAATGAGTTTCTAAACTCATCCACCCTTCCTCAATTTCTATCCTAGAGATCAAACATATCCCTAAGCTATATCCTCTACTCAATGGTCAACATGACCTTCATGGTAACACATCAAAAATAAAAATTCATCCTAGATTTCCTAATTTCCTAGTGTAACTGCCTAGTGTTTCTTAGGTGCTCCTGCACCATTCTCCCCCTCTCTACACAAACACTAAGGAATGTGAGGAGAGATCAGTGACACATCAATGCCATGCTTCTTAAACTGAGTTTCATCCACCCATGTAGCCTCCGATTCTGGTTTGTCCCTCCATTTGATGAGATGTTCCAAGTATTCCTTATGCTAGGTAGACTTCTTCACCCTTGACTCCAAGATTCTCTCTGCTTGTAGCTTATCTTGAGTAGGTAAGGCTATGTTGCTCACATCCTTGATGATATCCCTACTGTTCTGATCCATGTTAGTGACTGTTCCCTTATATCTAATCAGATCAACTACATTGAACACTAGAGAGATGCCTAAATCTGCAGGTAATTCCACCTTGTAGGCATTCTTCCCATATTTGGCTAATACCTTACATGGTCCCACTCTTTTCATCTACAATTTGGTTGATATCCCCTTTTGCAACCTAGATTTGTTGAGGTGGACCATAACATAGTCTCCTACTACAAATTGTAGATCCTTTCTAGATAAATCCACCTTCTCTTTCAACTTTTGAGTAGCCTCATTGACTGTCTTCTTCACCTGCTCCTAAATCTCCTTCATGGTCAGAGAGAAATCCTCTGCATGTCCACTCCTATGCTCCATAGCTCCTAGATCCCTGAGTTCACACACACCTCTTGGGTGCATTCCATACACTATTTCAAAAGGACTCTTCCATGTAGTCATGTTCACACTGTCATTGTATGCATACTCAGCCTGTGATATGACCAAGTCCCATGTCTATCCATACTCTTTGGTTAGGTATCTTATAAGGTTACCTAACACCCTATTAACCACCTCTGTTTTCCCATCGGTCTGAGGATGGTAATCTGATCCAAAAGAACGGTTGGTACCTAATCTGCTCCATAGAGTCTTCCAAAAATGACTCATGAACTTCACATCCCTGTCCGATACAATACTCAAAGGCAATCCATGGATCCTTACAATTTCCTTGAAGAAAAGGTGAGCAATGTAGCTAGCATCATGTGTGGTCTTGCAAGGGATAAAATGACTCGTCTTGTTGAATCTATCTACCACCACAAAGACACTATCAAACCTTGTCTTAGTCTTAGGGAGTCCAACAAAATCCATGCTAACACACTCCCATGGTCTATTGGGAATGGGTAGAGGTTGATACAAACCTACATTACTAGCTCCCCCTTTGGCTTTCATATAAACGACACACTGCTCCACATACCTCCTGACATCCCTTGGCAACTTGGGCTAATAGTAGAACCTTTGCACTAGTTCCATTGTCTTGTTGATGCCAAAATGACCACTAAGACTACCATTGTGCTTCTCCTGGATGAGATTCTCTCTCATTGATCCTCTTGGAACACACAACTGATTT
The DNA here is from genome assembly GCA_007258455.2 of Sequoia sempervirens. Lineage (NCBI taxonomy): Eukaryota > Viridiplantae > Streptophyta > Pinopsida > Cupressales > Cupressaceae > Sequoia > Sequoia sempervirens. The sequence continues at coordinate 416,426,890 of VDFB02075321.1, read as the reverse complement.
CCCTTGAATAACAATCCACTTTGCAATGTATACTCTGAGTATTGACTATGAAAGTGATTCTCAAAGTCAAAACATACCTTGTGTGCTTCTGAGAAGTCTCCATCTTCCCCATAGAGATCTTTGAAACTCTCTATTCCAATGCTCTTTACTTGTATCTCTTGCACTGTCAGCAATCTTCTACTTAGTGCATCTGCCACCTTGTTCAACTATCCCTTCTTGTGCTTGATGGTGAAAGTGAAAGCTTGAAGATACTCCATCCACTTCAAATGTCTATTGCTCAATTTCTCTTGAGTGTTGATGTAGCTAAGTGCTTGATTGTCAGTAAACACTACAAACTCTTTAGGTAGGAGATAATGCCTCCATTTCCTAAGTGACTGTACTAGAGCATAGAGTTCTAGGTCATAGGTAGAATACTTTTTCTTAGCTTCATTAAGCTTTTCACTAAAGAAAGCTATAGGCCTGCCTTCTTGGCTTAGCACTCCTCCTACTGCAATTCCACTAGCATCACATTCCACAGTAAACAACTTGTCAAAACTAGGTAATAAAAGAATAAGTTGAGTTGCCACTTCTTGTTTTAGTTTCTCAAAACCTTTCTTAGCTTCTTGAGTCCACTTATACTTAGTCTTTAAGCCACCTTTGATTGTATCTAGGACTGGTGCACATATGCCACTAAAGTTTCTTATAAACTTCCTATAAAACTGAGCCAATCCATGAAAACTTCTTACCTCTGTCCCGGTGGTTGGTGTAGGCCAATTTAGGATAGCTTCCACCTTACTTGGATCCATCTTCAATGATCCTTTGGATACTACAAACCCCAAATACACAAGCTCTTGTTTGAAGAACTCACACTTTTCTAGGTTGATGGCTAACCTCTCCTCCTACAACCTTTTAAGAACCAACTCCACATGCTTTAGATGTTCTTCTGCTATCTTGCTAAAGATGAGTATGTCATCTAGATACACCACCACAAATAACCCTATGAAATCATTTAGCACTTCATTCATGAGCCTCATGAATGTGCTAGGGGCATTAGAGAGGCCAAATGGCATAACTCTCCACTCATACAACCCATCAGTTGTCTTAAAGGTTGTCTTCTACTCATCTCCATCCTTGATTCTGATCTAGTGGTATCCACTTTTGAGATCCAACTTGGTGTAGTACCAAGCTCCTCCAAGACAATCCATCAAGTCCTCAATCCTAGGAATAGCAAACCTATACCTGATTGTGATTCTATTTATAGCTCTAGAATCAGTGCATAACCTCCATTTACCACCTTTCTTGGATGCTAAGATCACTGGTACTGCACATGCGCTGATGCTCTTCCTAATTAATCCTTGATCCAACAACTCTTGCACTTGTCTAGCTATCTCTAGGCTCTAATTCGGTGTAAGCTTGTAAGCTGCTTTGTTTGGCAATGAAGCTCCTGGTATGAAGTCAATCTGATGGCTAATGGCTCTCTTTGGAGGTAAGGTTGTTGGTGCACCATCACTCACTATGTCCTTATACTTCTCAAGCAACTTCTGGATTGCTCCGGGTATGACTGTTTTCTTTGCTTTGTCTTCTTCCTTGGGTTGCACCATAACCACATATCCTTCACCTCCTTGATGTAGAGTGTTAAGGAACTCCTTGCCACTGCTTAATAAGACACTAGGGGTCTTTGATTGTCCTTCTTCCTCATTTGTCAATGACTACAACTTGAATGTCTTTCCATCCTTTTTGAATGAGATAGTATTTGCCTTTCCATCATAGTTGACACCTCTGTCATACTGCCATGGTCTTCCCAATAGAATATGACATGCATCCATGGGTAACACATCACAAATCAACTTATCCTTGTACCCTCCAATGGAGAACTCCACTGTTGTTTGCTCATTGACAAGAACACTCTGTCCTTTGTTCAACCATGTCACCTTGTAGGGATTAGTGTGGGGTATTTTCTCTAATTTCAACTTCCTTACTGCCTCCTCAGAGATGATGTTATCAGTTGAACCTGAATCCACAATAACCTTGCATACTTTCCCAAGTATTTTGCATCTCACTCTAAATAAGGCTCTTCTTTGCTTTGGCTCTTCCTTGACTGGTTGTCTGATCAAAACTCTTCTAAACATCAGATTCTCCCCCATTTATGATTCAATGTGACTAACCTCTGGTGATTTGGTACTCATGGTGTCCTCTTGTGCATATGCACTCTCTTCTCAGTATTTGATGAAGATGCTTTCTCCGGGCACCTATAAGCTGGATGGCCTACTTGTCCACAGTTGTAGCACTTCATACTAGCAAAGTATGAGTTACTTCTGCTTGCTCCTCTTCCTCTATTTGAACCTCCTTGAGGTCCTCTACCTCTTCAATAGCCTCCTCTAGAAGTTGTTTCACCTCCATGCTCTGTGAGTTTAGACTCTCCCTGATTTCTTTGTTCAGTCCCTCTACCTTGGTATCCACCTCTATGTCCTCTTTGATCTCTTCCTTTTCCTCTACTCTTAGAAGCATGTTCTTGTTTCCCCTTACTCCTATCTTCAATCTTTATAGCCAATTGATAGCATTGGTGCACTGTCTTGGGACTTAGAAGAGTCATCTCCTCTTGAATGTTCCACTTCAAACCGTTAAGGTATCTAGCCACCTTAAGACTTTCATCCTCAGTAACATTAGACCTCATGCAAAGTTTTTGAAACTCCTCAGTATAAGAATTCACATCTTGGTCTCTTTGTCTCAAGCTCTATCTTTTCTTGTGCAACTAAATTTCATAATCATCGGCATGTATGCTTCTCTAACTTTGGCAACCATTCCCTTCCAAGTAGAAATAGGCTTCTTGCCTTCCTTTTCCCTCTCTGTCTGAATGAACTTCCACCATGTCAAGGTAGAACCTCTCATTCTTGATTTGGCCACCTTTACCTTCTGTGCTTCAGTGACTCCATCACATTCAAAATGGTTTTCCATTCCCTCTATCCAATCCATGACCAGATCAGCTTCCATTTTCCCACTAAACAGTGGTATGCCTTCAAGTGCTTTTCCACTCAAAGCCTTCAATGCCTTCAAGAAAGGCTCTTCTTGCAAAACAGGGTCAGGTTCAAGGATCTTGTCTTCCTCTGCAACCTCTTCTTTCTTTGGTACCCTTCCTTCCAACTGCACATTACTCATTACTTGCTCAAGTTGGGCTATTCTTTCCCTCAATAGCCTATTGTCTTCATCTTTTTCTTCGAACTTCTTGGCCAATTCTGCATTTGTCCACCATGTTAGTAGAACCACTAGACTCAACCTCTGACATATATTATTCTATCCCAAATCTTTTGCGGCTCTGATACCAATCTGATAGGGAGGTTGGACGAATCAATTACTGATTCCTGCTCTAGGTCTTGCTTGCAAGACCTCCTTGGTGTCTTGCTTCACCACCTTAACCTATAGGATCTTCTTCTTGGTTAGGTTCCCCTGGTTCTCTTTTCCAACCCCACTACCATCACAAATCAACCTACCAAGTCAATCTTGGTGCAATGTCTCCAACTCTTCCTTAGCCCTTAATCCACCCTAAAGGCTATTCTACTCCAAACCTTGAACTTAGCTTTGCAGGGGTGTGGAGAGGTTTCTAACAGGTTCTTTCCATCCCATAATGGCTCTGAAGGATCCTCCTAACTCCATCTTGTCATCACTTCTACCAAACCCTCATTTAGGGTTAAAAAGACTACTAGCCTAAGAGCCCCCAATTAGGTCTTCTTCTTCGAGAAAACAGGGTTATTCTCCTAAGTTTCCCAAAGAACACAGAATCTTCCCTTAGGGTTCCTGATCCTTATGCCCATCCCTCAAAGATTTTAGAGGTCTTAACCCTCAACTGTTTGTACACAACCATAACCCTCAATTAGCAAATTAGGCCTTTTTTAAGCCATTTCCTGACTACACAGCAGACTGTCATGAGTTTCTCTCACCAAATGGATTGGTGGAGCTTCCTCCTCCATGATAAGCCTTTGCAAGGCATCTAGTTACCCTCTCCACACTGTGAGTTGACAGGAAATGATCACCCCTGCAAATCAAATTTCTTTTCACTCCTTGTCTTCCCTAGCCGGACACTTCCTGGCTCGCCTAGGAGAAGACTTCCACAGTGATACCCTAACTTCTAATGACTCCTAATCCTACCATATTTACAATCATGGAGTCTAGTCACAATTCCCAAGAAGCCATATGTTATGTACAGTGGGAATGTGACCTAAACATCCATTTTATACCAACAAACTGTCAGATCAGCAAATGAAAAGAAACAACTACCTACTATAATGCTTGAAACTGAACTAGAAATCTAAATTGCTACCACACAAGGCTTAACCTATCAGTACAGTACATCCTACGTACAATACAGTAACAATTTCAATCCATTAAAGCTCTACTTTGAGACAAAAACATAAATTCACACTAAAACACCACTATCTTTTCTTGAATTCAAAAACTCCAATCAAAGTAAAATGCTTCCAACCTAGCTCTCAGGTCGAGGCACACCCTATATAGGTCAAAAAAAGTAGTTATGCCTCCCCTTGGTTGGACATGTCAGTTACATTGTGGCAAAGTTGCAAAATGCACCATTTTGCAACTTTTGCCAATTTCTAGTAAACTAAGTAAAATGAGTTTCTAAACTCATCCACCCTTCCTCAATTTCTATCCTAGAGATCAAACATATCCCTAAGCTATCTCCTTTACTCAATGTTCAACATGACCTTCATGGTAACACGTCAAAAATAAAAATTCATTCTAGATTTCCTAATTGCCTAGTGTAACTGCCTAGTGTTTCCTAGGTGCTCCTGCACCATCGCTCGTAAGGCATAAAACCTTTTTTTGTGGTAAAATTAAATGATCCAAACACTTGTTATTTAGTAATTGATAAACTAAATTGACATGCCATTCATCATCAGTAAAAATCTAAAAATCAATTTCAACTATGGCTTCACTCAAACCTTGACCTCTCACAATTTTCATGGGTTGAATATTCATGTTAAACTCTTGTACTATTATCACCATTTACCCCTTAAATCACCCAACTTATCTTGCATAAACATAGCCTTAATCAAAGGATCATGAACAATAGCAAACACTTTACTTCATAAAATATAATGTCTAAATTTAGAAACTTTAACCAAAGAAAATTATTTCTTGTCTTAATGCTAGAATACTTTATTTTAACCCCTATTTATGGGAATTCATGGGTTGATCCCCTTATCAACCCTAAGAAATATGTGAAGTGACAACTATCAGATGAGGGATGGGTGAAATTAAACTTTGACGGTGCTTCCAAGGGCAACCCAGGGCCATTAGGAGTTGGTTGCATTCTATGCGACCATTCAAGAAGGATACTAGTGGAAGAAGAAAAGAAGCTACCAGAAGGAACGAATAATAAGGGCAAAATACAAACGACATGGATGGGGATAAATCGATGTCATAGAATGGGTTTTTAAAGGTTGCATTTAGAGGGAGATTCATTGATCATAATCAATGTTATTTGTAAAAAGGAGACTCCCAATTGGAAAATTAGAAGTTACGTTCGGAGGATTTGGGAAGGTAAGAATTTTTTGGACTTGATTTCAAACTTTCCCATATTTATCATAAAGGGAACGTGGAGGCTAATGGTTTATCCAAGGGGGCTATCAATATGAACACACTCCATGAAGAATCAAGCTAAGGAGATCTAATAGAGCTCCCACATGAGCGAAGAACATTGCTAGGAGTACTCAGAAAGAGTGTGAAATAAATTATTGACATGACAGATTAATGGTTTGAATGGAAGGTGACAAGATAGCTTAAAGAGCATGTAGGGCATGTCCATCCTCTCCACACATATTGCATAATAGAGACTACTATTAGCCTTGGTGTGAAGGATAAGAAAATGGCCTTTCATGGGAGGTTCTTTGATCAGAGACTATGTAAATATTTTAATGTCGATGACTTGGAGATGCTAGAAGTTCTTAAAGGAATTCTTGGGGTGCATTGTTTAGCCTCCAACTATCCTTATAGGGTAAACAATGGCATTGCATCTATGTTTGTAGCATGGCTATTACATGCAATGAAAGGCATGGAGATGGTAAGGTATCTAATGCACGTCACATGGTGAAGTCCTAATGGAGGAAAGGGATGGAGAAATACCTTGAATGGGTTGTAATTGGATGGGGTATGCGACCAACAATAGGGGTTTGTCTTGAGCTTATGATGAGTTACAACAACTTGTGGATCTCTTTTATTGTGTGGAGTGTGGGTGAGGATGTGGATGCCAACATGCAACTTGTGCTTGGACATGTGGAAATGCTAAAGGAGCTCACAAGTGCTTACCAAATGCAAGCAAGGATAGGTTTACTTGCACTCTTGGTCACACCGAAAATGGATGCACTATGGGATGAGAGTGTAAAGAAGGGTGAGGACACAGAGGGGGACTAACTAGAAGGTGGTCAAATAGGAAGCAACATCAATTAGTTATTTTTGCAATGTACTATAATGTTAAATTCTAGTTAATTACAATGTATTTGGGTATGGCCCCTTAGTGCCTATTTGATATATAAAAAAGAGAATAATTTATTTCTATTTATGGAAGAGAAAAATCATAAAAGTGTGGAGAAAAAAATAATGAACGCAAAATTCAAAAATTCCACAAAATATTCAAGCAAAACATATTAGCCAACAAACTATCATAAAACATGTAAATGTACAATGAACTCTCCTTGTATATATAGGACAAGTAGGAAGTAGGAAGGTGAAATAGAAGGATTGAATAACCCTCCAAGATGTGACACATGTAGAACACTTGGGATTAGTGTGAGGGCATGTGTCAAGTGTTTTTGAGATGATACAACTAAACCACTAAGTGAACTTAAGCTATTATGCCTGCTATGTGTAGGAACTACATAAAAGATAACTAAATGCATGAAGACACTTTTCACAATAACACCCCCCCTTAAGTGATTCTTAGGGATTAAGTCACTAAAATATGAGTCCCAATGTCTATTCATGTGTGTAAGATTTGGATATGGAGATAGCCACCTAAGATCTAGAGGCCTAATGGAAAGCACAATATACTCAGAAGATCAATATGATAGGAATAAATTATATCCCTATCAATAAATGCAAATAGAATGAATATGAATACAAGATTACAAAGAGAACCCTTTGGTTATATAGGCCAAGGTGTGACATAGGACAACACAATATTATGACAAGTGTCTTAATATTATGACATGCAACATAAATTTATAAGCATCCTATGTGTAACCTAAGTAAAGTTAAGTGATGAGATGTGAAAATGACCTAATAGTGGAACTAGTTAGGTAATACCCCTATTCATACTGATACCCCCTCTTAAGTGCAAATTAGGGGGAAGATATGTAAATATGGGTCTCAGTTACAAGGCCTAATGAGGTACCCATGTATAGATGCAATCTCTCACAAACAAAGAAAAGGAGAAAACATGGTGTGGAAAAAATATTCCCCCAAAAAAGAAAATACAAGAAAAAATGCTCTCTAGAAAATAAGGACAAAACCTCATTTGTAGAAAAATTCTCCCCCATAAGAGAGAATAAAGAAGAAGGTCAAGTGATCACCATTGAATGTACAATCTCCTTCAGTAATGGTGGATACTTGATGTGAAACTTTAAAGATGGTCCAAAATCACTAAACAACATTCCTTCCCTTAGGAACAAATAAATCCAATGATGTATGCAATATATCTTCCCATTCCTAAAAGGAATATGAAGGAAGAAGGATACATCTTTTGAATTTTTTCAAATTTCACAAGCACAATGAAAAATCCAAATAAGTATCACAAAATTTATGTAGATACAATATTCACTTTTTATTTATATAGGACGAGGAGGTAGGAAGGTGAAACAAAAATATTTACTAAACCTCTAAGTGATGTGACACATGTAGAACACTCGGGACAAGTGTGAAGGAATGTGTAAAGTGTTTATGAGGTGAGAAAACTAAACCACTAAGTGAACTTAAGCTAGTGTGAATATGACTACTTAGTGCAAGAACTAGATAAAAGATAACTAGATGCATAAAGACACTTTTCACACCAACACCTGCACCTAGTAGTCCTATTCACACTAGCTTTAGTTCACTTAGTGGTTTAATTGTCTCACCTCATAAACACTTGACATATGCCCTCACACTTATCCTAATTTTTCTACATGTGTCACATCTCTTGGAGGGTCAGTTAGTATTTATGTTTTACTTTTCTACTTCCTCCTTGTCCTATATATACAAGGAGAGTTCATTGTACATTTACATGTTTTATGATAGTTTATTAGTTAATCTATTATGCTTGATTCTTTTGTGGAAATTTTAAATTTTGCATTCATTATTTAATGCTCCAACATGCTATCAGAGCCATGGTTGCACATCTCGTCGCGATCAAGTGACACAAACACCTAACTCTACCATTAGAGAATTATGGAGCTAAACAAACACTGTCATTGAGTCTAGAAGGCCTGAGAAATGAAGAAATACCCTTCATTTGGTGAAAATTGATAACTTGTAAATTTCACAGAAAAACATTGCTCTATAATCTATTGTATAATACAAATTTGTATAATTTTGTACGGAGCCATATATGTCCATACTATATAGATTTTTGGTCAAAAAAAAACTTTTTAGAGGAGGGTCAAATGGCTCTTGCCCATTTCACTATTTTTGGTAAAGAATTTCCAAGTTTTAAAGTTGGTTCATGGGTTTTAAGCAATGGTTCATGTTTTTATGTGTTATCAAGCCTTCTAATACAAGTTTTGTAGATGTTTTGGTCCTAATCGACCTATTTGGAGAATTCACCATTATTTTATATGAAATTTTAGTGATTTTGTTGGTCAATTATAGGGTTTAAACAATTCTTCTATGCTTGGTTTTAGTCTAGTGCATTCCCTTGTTCCATTCTTCATCACACTACCCTTCCAAGCTATAAATTTGCACGCTTCAACAACTCCTTAAGTCTCCCATTCAACTTAGTTTTTTACATGTCTTTTTAAGTCTAATGGAGAATTTTGGATAGAAACCCTTAGTCATGACTTACCCCCTTCAACATGTGGCCTCACTTCTTCTCCATCGACATACAAAAATTACATGGTTTATAAATACCACACAAAGGGTCTTATTCAACATTTTTGGGTCAATTTTTTAGCAAAAGGGTAATTGCATCATCAAGGCTATCTTCCTTGAAATGATATAATTACCCTTCATTATTTTGCAAATGTAGCAAATTTGGTAGAGACCAAGCGGGTTGAGGATTACACTCATTATAATTTTATCATATTTTTAGGGAGGTTTCACAATAGCAGTGATCTTTAAATCCATTTTGCGATGGCTTCCCTCAAATGGGTGGACATTGTAGGGTTCTAAACCCTCCACATAAAAGACCTGGTCAATTTTTTCCCATGAAACCTCTCCTACATTTTTTTTACTTGAACTATAGCAATAAAAAGCTCCCACGTGTACCCACACCAATAACTAGGTCAACTCACAACAAGCATCCTCTTGGCAAAAAAATCTTTGAAACATTGTGTTACAGTTAGAGATTTTTTGTAACAATTAACATTTATTACATTTTAATGTTAATTTACCATCATATGATACATAAAATTTAACCATAACCACTAGAGATTAATGATAACCACTAGCCTTTTAGAAAAGTTGCCATTGCAACCATTAGGTGCCTACAAGGAGGGATATTTTCATTTTTCTATAAATTGCAAATAGGGAGTCATCTTTTCAAGTGTAAATAGTTGACGAGAAGCTAGTTTTATCATCTACACTTTGGCATCAAGACAATTGTAGAATTGTGTTATTTAGATTTATTTTTTGGCTTCTGAAGTCACTATTATAATCAAATTTCGACAAGACATAACTTTCACCCTAATTATCAAAATTTCACTTTTTTTGACATATATGAAACTCATAGGGAATTCATTTTTTCTTGTAGTTTTAAAATTTGGATTGCCCATCTTTCCAAAAAATTGTAAAAATCATTGTAATTTGTTGATGCCAAAAATTGGAAAGGTAACAGCGCTTTGTGGGAAACTCAGTTTATGGGGGGACTTATTGCACTAAACTGAGTGACCTCCAGATTTTTAAAGAAGTCGGTTTCTTCTGTAATTGGGGTTTTGGAATGGGAAAAGGAAACAAATATAAAACTAAAGAATCTAACAAAGGCGATGTGCCAGAATTTAGATAAAAGGCATGATTAACCTATCTTTTGGATATGATCTAAGGGCCCGCTCAACAATTTACCATGTCCTAGAATAATAGAAATTAAAGATTGTAACATGAACAACTCATTCAATGATATAAAATAAATTTCACACCCATTTACTGAAAAAAAAAAAGAAAAAAAAGAGAGAGTCAAAAGACATGATCTAAACCAACAAACTTGCATTCAAATTATAGAAGTACGACAAATAAACCATTCAAACAATAATGACACAGTATAAAGTTTATCAATAACATAAGAAAATAGAGAGGCCGAACAGTGGCACAGTTTGTGATTTTTTGCAATAATCTAAACAATAAAAAAGGCTTGATGTCTCTCCAAAATCTTGTAATTCTTAAACTAGTGGAACTTAAAACATGTATTATGTAATCTTCGAACCCCTCTTCAAAAATAAAGAGCAGTATATATAGTTAGCATTCCTACCGCCTAACGAGCAGCAACTGAAAAGATTTAGAATCTTGAGCAATTATGTCACAGTGATGATTACCCTCAGCCATTGTAATAGAAAAGGTTTGGGCCATAGCATTTGGTCACCTCCCATCTAGGTGCATTCCTTGTGAATGATGGCAGTGGTCCCGCACAAACAAGTGTCGCCACCTAGTATAAGTAGTTAGAACACGTGGCAGCATCTCGCAGATTGCGGTGTCATGGTTCGCTCCATCCTCCCTTCGTTGAAATCTTGCATTGGGGTGACACGTAGCAACAATGTTCATTATAGACGCCGCTTGTGGGGTCCGCCAAATCTTTATTCAAATGGGAGCTACGTGGCACATGGGCGGGGACCGACGAGGAAGTGAAGGGAAGCAATTAAAATAACCCACAGTGAAGACACGTGGGAGCATAGCGAAGGCTGATAAAAGAGCAAAGGAGAAAATTCCCTCAGAGAGCGCTAAGCAGACACGTGGTAGAGGCTGCACTAATTAGCAAAATGGGTCGATGATATTCATTGAAGGCATGGGTTGGTACTTAGCAAAAACAAAACCTGAAGGGAGCATGGTGAATTTTGTATTCACAAATTCTGGCAACTATCAAGGGCATTTCGCTTAAGGAACATGGAACCCAAAAAATTCTTTGGTTTGTAGACCAGAGTGTCATCCATTGGTGACAAAATTAGAGCTTGGAAAGGGTTTCCTGCAAGGGCATCCAGTTGTCTTCGGATGGTCTCATTATATTGCACAAATTTTCCTGTGCTCCACCTAGGTCGAGCGTTTATTTATAAGGCAACATCTCAGGTAAACCGGCCCCTACCTTGCAATGGAAAAGTAGTTGCGCAAGAGGATGAATAACACCTTCAATGTTTGTTGCAGTAGGAGGCTGGTTGAAACTCTAGAAAGCGGTTGGGTCTTGTTCCTTTTCTTCAAAAAATTTCTGCAATTTGCTTGGTTGTGGCAATCGACCCATCTTCAAGAAACGGGAACGACAGACCCATCTCGCTCAGTCGGGAGAAATTTTCTTGCATGCCATCCATAGTTTGGTTCAAAGTAGTTGTAGCGGCTTTAGTTTGCAGGAAGGCTGAGTGGCAATGGATGAACTTGTTTGTTGTCTAGGTAGCAATATCCCAATCTTCGATTCCTGCCTTGGTCAGGTCTTCATCAAAGACCATGTATAGCTTGCTTAGAAAACTCTTTGCTTTAGGAACCTTCTCTGTGATGAACCGTGGGAATTGCTTGATTGTTTCGTAAACCTTCTAGCTCAATTTTGTTGCCTTCGAGATGAACCAGAGCATTAGCTACAGTGTTAGGCAGAAAGCTTTAACATTTTCCCAATAAGAAATATATAGTTGTCGAGCTAATGGGATAAGGTCCAGCTATGCAGCGGAGGCCTAGAGAGTGCTCTTTAGAAGGGAAATATCAACATCCTTTAAATTGACATCCTTTGTTAATTATGCGGTTCTCTTTTTTGTGGATGCAAGTTGCTCCCCGAGGCTACTTAGCTCTTTATACCAGTTCTCCTTGGCTCGGGTGTGGTTCGCCAATTCTGTGTCAAGAGAGGACTTTGTCTCTTGGAGCTCTTTTTCTACGGGTGCACCGAGAGGTAGGGCAAAAGGGAATGTAAGCATGGCAAGCCCCCGTATTTTGCTCTTCTAGAGAGTAACAGTCTGTGGGAAGAAATAAGAGACTTGCCAAGGTTCAGTTTATGAATCGGTAGAAGGGCTCATCGATTGTCGCGATAGTGGGGTAGTCATTATAGAATCCATTTGCTGGGAAAATTGGGTCGAACTCAAGGTAGCCGTAGCAATGGGGGTACCAATGGTGCCAGAACCTTCAGAAAGAGAGGCAAAGAGAGATTGAGCAGCGGTGGCTGGTGTTAAGGTTCACAGAGGTGTTAAGATAGATGGCCTGTCTAGGTGAATTAAGAGAAACCTCCCGCAAACATTGTGGTAGGGCTAGAGAAGGTAGGGTTGACACTTGTAGTGAGACGTGTCATGAGAACAACAAATGATACTAAAGATTGAGAAGTGAGAAAAGGAGGAGCGAACATTACATGTTGACTGGATGTTGGTGGTGCTCCACTTGTTGCTGGCTCCTCACTTACTTCAGACTCCTGGTTCACTACGAGCACTTGGCTTGAAACAGGCTCTTGTGAACCTTCTCCTAGTATAGCTTTTGTGCGTTGTTGTTTAGGGGACGGGGAGTCTCTGATCTCCATAGTCTTCGGTTGTTGCTGTTGGGACCCTCTTGTTGCTTTTGAGGCCCAAGTGAGCATCTGTGAGGCTCTTGATATATTTAGTCGCACATTTGAAGTGACATAGGTAGGCTTCCTTGTGGACTTCTTCTTTTGTTGAGCGGAGGACATCAATGTATCGACTTCCTCCTCTACCTGCTCTTCTTCTTTATCAGAATCATTTCCTTCGCTAATGCTTGAGTCAGAAGTAGGATGCTCCTCATCCCACAGCCTGTCAAATTCTTCATCATCCAACACGCTTTCATAAGGTGCATCAAGTTTTTTTGTCTCTTGGCGATATATCCTGAAGGCTCTGATCCTTTCTATAGTCCATTCTTGTTCCTTTCTCAACCTATTGAACAAATTTTTTCCCATTTTGCAGTTCTTATCATAATCCACCTCAAAGAAATAGAAATTATGCCATGGTGGCCTACTATCCTCTATGGGAATATGAAATAGGTCAACCAATAATTCATCTTCATCCTCCAATGAGCTACGCCTCTTCTCCTAGTAAGGCTGAGGACTGTGAGTTACCTTGATATGCTCATATGGTAGATCATTGAAAGGGTTGTAATTCCATTTGTCATAGATCATTATCAACCCTAGATGAGCCAACTTATCCCGCAACAAAAGGTGTGTCTGCTTCTTTTTTCATGGCCATTGGTTTGAAGCTTTGCCAGCAGGTCAAGAATCCCTTCCTCTTGGGTTTTCCATTGCAAAAAGTAATATCAATAATGCATGTCTGCCGGAAGAAATCAAGGGCTAGCACTCGATTTGTAACACATGTCAAAAGGGAGAATGGTTCCTTGGTGAAGCCTCACATCCGGATGAATGTGAAATCTGCTCTAAAAAACCAATCACATATGGGAATGAAGTTCTGCATATACTTTGTCTGCATCAAAGTGGGTTGATTAATACTATATTCTCCTTGCAAATCTTGCAAAATCAGAGTAAAGAAATAATCTGAAAAATGCATAATAATCAAAAGTGGAAGAGAGGAGAGGAATCTAGAAAAAAACTGACTTTCTTATGTTCCTTTCATAAAAAATAGACAACTTCACCCACTTATCAAATAAATCAGGGTTCTGATGCAAAAACATATGGGCGAGATAGAAAGGAAATTTGAACTTTCGTTCAACTTGGTATTTGTTAATTTGCTCTATCATTTTATTTGCGAGGTCTCTACAAAATCATACCAAAAATAAGATTGTTTCCTACAAAACTGGAAACCTGGGCCCGACTAAAACACGAGCACCTCCTTGTCGGTGTCCAGACCGAAAACAAATGCCATCATTGAAAAGGCATCTTGCATGTCTTCTTCGAAAGCGTCGTACTGTGCCAGAATTCTTGGTGGCTTCCCCTGCTCTACTTCAATCCTTTGGGTTTTTCTTCGTTATAAAACTCCAAAGCCTTATTCTTGGTGTTCCATATATGATCCCCCTGTTTAGGATTGAATGCATCCATTATCATCCCTCTTTGCTTATGATCAAGAATACATAGCATATTCTGGATGGCTCCTGGAGTGATATTAACTAACAAAGTCCTGCCCTCGATAGTATTGGTGCTTGAGTTGAAATGTTTAATGGCCGCATCGACCAATTCTGGGCAGTAGTGCACAAATGGGACCATATATTGAGGAATCCCATTGAACCATACTTTATATATCATCAACATTGTCTTTTTGGACACCTTCATTCTTTCGCAGACTGCTTCCCTCAATCCTTTAGGGTTCTTTGCAAGAAAGGGATCATGAATATTATCCCAATCCTCCTAAATTAAGTTCTGGTTTCTGTAGTTTTTGGGTCTGTCTAGCTCTTTTGTGTTTGCCCACTTTGGCTTGTCAGGAATAGCTGGTGTGGCATAGGAAATGTTTTCAAAGATATTGAAGACTGGTGCCCCTCGCATAGCTTTAAATAAGTTTTTTGTTGCTCCTCCCTGTAATTCTTGGCTTGAACCTTCAGCCATTTTTTATTTGCGGGAAGCTTTTGCTTAGCTTGAATTTTTTTGCAATTTTACCTTGGCCATGGCTCTGCACTAGAAATGGCTTTTACTCTGGGCAATGTATTTGAAAAGACCTTTTAAGTGCTTAAAGATTTTGCATGCAATACATAGCTATTTTTCCTCAAGGTGGTAGACAGGAGTTACCTTTTTGCATTTAATTCGACATGTACTGCCAACCCTTGGCTTATGCGAGATGAATCACTTGCCATTTTGATGTGACAAGAATTCATAATTGCAATTAGCAATCATATTGTACAACACAATTTTCTTGGAACTTGAGCCAACGCTTTGCTAACAGCTTAAGCATTTGTATGCGTTGGCAATTAATATCCCAAAAGGAATGATTAAGCCAAAGATGCGATTAGCGTTTGAAAATATATGAGCTTTGCCTTGGAATAAGCAAAACACTTGGAGAATGACACCTCAATCCTTGGCCATGCATAACACCACCGATTGTTGCCACCAACTTAGGCTAATTAATTAGCCCTTATTGATTTTATATGCAACAAACTGTACTCAGCAGACACAACTGGGTGGGAAATTTGAACAAGTTCAGCACAACTTTCAAGTTGGTACTCGATTAGCATCACATTTATGGTAAGCAAATTACCATGCATTCCCTTGGTTTTTCTATAAATAGGCATCTAAGCAGTAGCAAAATCACATTTAGTGATTAGAGCAAATTTGGTAGTAGGTAATTAGTTTAGTAGTTTAGCATTGGCAGTGCGTAGCGTTTTCATAGGCTAGACTTAGGCACTTTGTAGAGATAGTTTCAGGCTAGTTGCAGAGTGATTTCCATCATGAATACCCCAATTAGGCTAGTGTGTCATAAGTCTCAGAATTCCTTCCTAGGTGAGATTTCTACTAATCGTTTGAAGAGGATGACGAAGAATAAGCACTCACTGGCTATTATAGCCATGAAATGGGTTATGGGATAGGATTGCCTCAAATACGAGGACAAGTATCAAGTTAACAATGATGTGTGCTCGCACTTTGTCACCTCCATGCTGGATATTCAAATTCCCAAGCCCTTGATTCTTCATCTTGTCAAAGAAATATTTCCCAAGAAGTACCCGAATGGCCTCTGAGAGGTAGTGGCAAATGTTGCATTTGGTGGAGGCATACCAACCACAAGTGACCTTCAGAGGTTCATAGAAGAGAATGTGTTTGTGTCGTGGCTGCCATTTCTGAGTAGCTTTCACCTCCAATCGCAAGATGAACACCACCAAAGGGTCACTCGAGGTTGTCGTTTCCTATTTCACATCTACAATGTGGTGTCGTTTTACGACATCAACTGGTACACAGACTTCAGGAACCTTGTGTTCCCTCTGCCTCTGGTCGTTGCTCCTGTTAATGATGTTGTTGTTGATGATGATGCCCCTATGGATGTTGCTGTTGTTGTGTCCATTATTGCTTCCCATGCTGTGGACTAAAGACTTCCATGTTTTTCTTTTTTCCTTTTAAAAACTCGTAGCAATTAGTCTATTTTTTGTATACATGCCTGAAAAAGGATTTTTGTAAAAAAATATATGAAAGAAGCAAAATAGAACTATATGATTTTAGAAGTGTGGCCTTTGAGCCATTTTGACAATGTAAATATCAAAGCACATATATAATGAAAATTTATCTTTATATAATCATCTTGTTATCTGCTTTTTTTTCTACAACTGGGTCATCTTTTCCTTTTTAGCATGTATATGTCAATTCAATTTGTGGGTGTTTAAGTTTTTGCTCTTTTCAGCTATGAGTTTATTTCCTTACTCTCTGCAATTAATGGTTGACTTGCTCTTTTTCGCCTCAAACCAAAGAATAAATAAAAATACCGGCCAACAAAACAAAAGGGAAAGAAGGGGAAAACATTATAGACCTATTTATATCAGTAGAGTAGCAAGCTTAATTAAATAATTTCAGGTGAATTTCGTTGACCAAAATTCCCAGCGCTTCTTTTTCCATTGTTTCTAACTCATATGCATTATGTTCTTTGCATTGAATTATTCTAAACAGGCCTTCCCAAAGGCCGTGAAACTTCCCATGCTGACCCGGCTTCACAACCCTTTCATTAAATTTTAGCACTAGATCTCTACGCTTTAGACCTTGGTAGGACGCTTTCTTGTCAAACCACCTTTTAACCACTTGTTGGTGGTTAGTCATGGCTGTTAGGTACTTTTCCCTTTTTTCTTGTACTTCTAGCAACTCGGCTAACCGCACCTCTATTGCGTCATTTTGTTCCACCTCGAGAGATTTTAGCAATTGTAGCGCCAGAATCTCCATAGAGATAGGAAATAGCGCCTCTTTTCCATATACTAGCTCATACGGTGAAGTCTTGAGGACTTGTTTAGGAGTGATGCGGTCCACCCAAAGCGTTGTTCAGAGGTTTTTATGCCATTCCCTTTGGTATTCTAACCTGATTCTTTTGAGGAGTCGGACCAGATTCTTATTTGTAGACTCGGCTAAGTCATTCCCCTGTGGGTAGTAGTTTGATGATGTCTTAAGGAATATGCCATGTGTAAGTGTGAATTGACTTACCTTAGAGCCTAGGAAATCCTTAGCATTATCTGAGATCATAGTTTTGGGTGGGTCAAATATCGTCACCAGTTCCTCTAAGAAATCCACTATCTCTACCTATGTCGCATTCTTTAGTGGCATGGCTTCGGTCCACCTAGTAAAATAGTCAGTGGTTGTCAAGATCCATTTATGTCCTGTGTTGGAGGCTAGGTTGATCATTTCGATGAAATCCAAACCCCATTGTGCGAATGGTTGATCAACCACTATTAGATTGAGAGGCATTGCAGAATTCTTTCTTCTTCCTATGAAAAACTAACATTCCTTGCAGGTTTTCACCAAGGAGTAGGAATCATTGAAAAGTGTCAGCCAAAAGTATCATGTGCACATGATTTTGATGGCGGTTTTCTTTGGGGAGAAATGTCCGCCTGCAGAACTTTTGTGGTAAGTGTAAAGGATCCTTTTTGCTTGCTCTGTGGTAACACACCGCAATAGAAGGTCATTAAAATTTCCCTTGAACAAGATCCCTTCAATGACGTGTATCTACTGTTTTGCAGTCAGTAGAATCTTCTCTTTTGAGAAGGAAGGCCCAATGGATACTTTCCTGTATGCACAAATCTTACTCTATCCGGCAGCCAACAACCTTTGGATTCTGACTCGTTCATTAGGACTAGCTCTAACTGCTCTTCTTCGGTGGCCATTTCTTCATAGTGCGCAAGGTATTCGCACAACCCTCTTCCCTGAATGGTCTTTGTAGGATTAACCTCAATGTCATATTCGAGGATCTTGGTGATCCAATTGGCTCTTTTCTCGGTGATTTCTCCTTCCATGATGTATTCGCGCATGCTAGAATGTGCAACATAGAAAATCACCTTATTGCAAGATATTAAGTGTCGAAACTTCTTGAGCCCCTTAACTATTGCAAATGCTTGCCTCTCTACAAATTTGTAATTTGTCTCATATTCCTTTAGGGTTCGGGAGTGAAATTCTATTAGATGTTCTCCCTTGCCCTCATCATCTTTTTGAGTTAAGACAGTAGCAATGCTTGACTTGCTACTGAATACATAGATTATGAAGTCCTTTGATAAGTCTGGATTGACCAAAACAAGAGCGGAGTAAACAACATCCTTGAATCTCTCAAAGGATTCTTTGGCTTCCTTTGTCCATTTAAATGTTTGATCCTTTTTCAGCATCAAGGTAATTGGCCTAATTATTCCTGCAAAATCAAAAATAAATTTTCTAACAAAATTCACCTTTCCTAAGAAGGACTGGACACCTTTCTTGTTGACTAGAAGGGGAAGCTCTTTGATTGCTTTCACTCATTCAGGATCAATTTAAATTCCTTCTTTGGACACCACGTGCCCCAATAACTTTCCTTGTGGTACTCCAAAGACACATTTTTTTGGGTTTAGGGATATCCCGAACTCCTGACATTTCTTGAACACAATCTCAAGGTGATCAAAATGATCATCTTTGGACTTGGAGAACACCGTCAAATCATCCAAATAAAAGTAGGATAATCTTGTTGATTAGTTCGCTAAAAGCATTATCCATTGCCCACTGGAAAGTGGCTCCTGCATTTGGGAGGCCGAATGGCATCTTAGTGTATGCGAACGTTCCCCATTTGGTAGTGAACGTTGTCTTATGTTGATCCTCTTCTTTGACATGGATCTAATTGTAACCAAAGAAGCCATCTAACAAGGAGAACATCTTTGATCCTGCCAACGTTTGCAGGATTGACTCCATTGAAGGTAGTGGGTAATGATCCTTCGAGGATGCTCTGTTCAAGTCCCAAAGTCCATGCATGGACAAATATCTCTATTCTTCTTTCGGACTGGGACTAGATTGGATACCCAAGTGTTGTGCTTGATTAAGAAGACAATCCGCGACTAGATTAGCTTTGTTAATTCTTGCGCCATTAGCACTTCAATCTTGGGATTCATTGGCCTTTTTTTTTGGCGAACTGGTTTTGCACCTTCCGCCATCTCTATTGTATGTTGAATGATATCATGATCATATCCCCTAAGGTCATCATATGACTAGACCGCCACTCCATATTTTTTGCAAAAGTCAATGAGTCTTTCTTTATCATGATGCGAGACATCTTTTGTGACTTTGAGCTTTCTTCCATCTTCGACCTAAAGGTCTGCATAGTCACCTTTGTTTGCTACAAACTTTTGTTTGTCATTTCTTGCATCGTCACAATCGAAAATATTCTCAAGAGTGACTAATCCCTTTAGAAGCTTGTTGGATTTCAACTGAATAATTTGTCTTTCATAAGCTTCGACAATCTTTGGTTGGAGTTGGTCAACAAATTATCCTGATTGCTGGATGAATGAGGCAATGTGTTGATCACTGTCAAACACTTGCTAGCTTTGGTCATTATCTGGAATGGTTGGTCAGACTATCAATCATACAGAGTGTTGTGAATGAGGTCAGAGGTAGGATCAAACTGGGATTTGATTGATGCCATGCGGTCTACATCTGTATTCTGTTCTGGAATGTTGAAGGCTTCAAAACCCTCAACCAGGTCCCAACTCAGTGTTTACAGGATCGCATGCGGACATTCTTGGCCACATAAATTCCTCTGACTTGATTGACTACTAGTTCAGAATCTCCAAACACCATTAATTGCTTAATTACCATCCATTCCACAAGGCTGATATGTTGCATTAGTCCTTTGTATTCAGCTTCATTATTCAAGCAAGCAAACTGGAAGTAGAAAGACCTCAGTGTCTTTTCATTTTTTGGGGACATTAAACATACCTCAACTCCTGCGCCATTTTTGCATCTTGCTCCATCGAAATGTAGCATTCATAACTTTGAGGCTTGACCGTTCTCTGGTTTTCTGATGACCTTCGAGAGTACTAGATCTTCATCATAGATGACATAGGTGCCCAACCCAGTGGCATGGTAATTGCTGAAAGGATCAGTATCCATTTGTTCGCTCAATAGAACATCTTCTTGATTAGTTTGATCTCTTATCACCTTTTCATCTTCCAGTAGTTCAACACAATACATTTCTTGCTTGGTGATAGAAGTATGTGCAGCCTCAAAGTTGATCATGGCTTCATTGGCCACATGTTCTGAATGTAAAGCTTCAAATTCTATCTTCATTTTTGCACCACACTTGGTCCTAAGGATCATGTGCGACCAATCCAGGGACATGTATTTGCCCACCTTTGAAGTAAATTCTCAAGATAAACAGAGGCCAAACATGGGGGGAACATCTATGATGACAGTATCTTGCGACACCATGATGCTAAGGCAAGTGAATAGAGTCAAGGGAATATCCTTAATGACATTGAGAGTTTCAACTCTATTTCCATCAAGCTACATCACTCCCTTTTTTAAAGGTTCATAGCTAAACCCTAAAGCTTCAACTATTTGTTTCAACATAACTATGGTGCTAGCACCAGATTCAATCATGACATTGTGTAATAACTTCTCTCCCACAATAAGTGTTAGGAAGAAGGGTTTGGGTTTTAGGTTATCCCTTTCCTCAACGGGAGCTTCCACTACGCTATTTGTGAGAACTTTGGCCGGAGGTGATTGATCAACAACCTTTCCTTTGAGCAATTGCTCCTTTGGTTCAATGATTGGATCCTCTCGGAGTTCCTTCTGTAGTAATGTCTTCTATTATGGGATAGCTAATATATCCCAAAGAGACACATTAGCAGATGATTTCTTTAACTACTCCACCATGTTGAAGGGTGGCGGATTTGGAGATTTCTACTCCTTTGCTCTTGTTATGACAACTTCCCTTTGCGGAAAACATTGTGGCACCACGGTGAAGGCACTAGGTGTTTGGTCGGAAGCACTTTGAGGTTGCGGATTGACTAGTTGCAGGACAACTAGTTCACCTATAAATCTCCTCTTCGAGCGAGTGTTGTAATCAGACTGTACTTATGGTGTTTTAGATGTGGACGCATCATTGGAAAACACCGCTTCTTCTTCTTCCATCCATGAGAATAGTGTGTGATTGAGAGCGACACCCGCTTCTTGCTCTAGTGACATCCCTTGCATTTGTACAGTGAGCACCGCATTGTTCGTTTGCAAAGAAGCATACACATATCTTTCGGGATTTGACATTGTGCCCTAGCTGCGCTACTTCACCACCTTTTGTTGTAGGTTGTCGCGTGAACAATTTCAGGGCATGTGTGAATCGCCACAAGGGAAGCACCAGGGGTTGGTGTCATCCACTAAATTGTTCTGCCCTATGGTCAACTCTCTACTCGAGCTTAGGCTATCACTTTGCAGCGGAGTGGGTATTGACACTATCTAATTTTTTGTTTGCGCCTGCGAATTTGTGCGGGCGCCTCCTTGGAACTGATTTTTTTGTAAGAGGACCTTCCACCTTGATAATTCTGGTAGGTCAGCTTCGTAGGTACGACTTGGTTGTGTTTGATAATAGTTATCTCATTGGCCATATGTCGCAACATTTCCTTGACATCACTCATATCCTCCTTGGAAGAACTAGATGTAGAAGCAACATTCTATGGCGCGCTTAGATATGTGTACATGGATTGAGGAGGAGCCAGTGCACTGGTAGAAGGCATCTCCTAAGCATGAACTGATATTTTTGGGAATATAGGAATGATGGGTCGAGGTGGCAATTTCCCGACACCTATCAAATTGTTCTCCACCTTGACAATGATACTATATGCATCCAGTAGTGTAGTTCTGCCAAGAGACTGGATCATCATGGAAATGTCGGGGTTGATAGATTTCAAATAGAACATAAATGCCAGATCGAGCAGCGAATGAATATCAACTTGAATCCTTTGCCAGCTTGTATGGAACCGGGCATTGAAATCAGCCATGGCTTCATGCGGGGCGTGCTTTATGACAGATAGCGGATAATATAGCGAGGATCGATCTTCTTTGTTTGAGAATCTCTGGTAAAAAGGATCTCCAAGCTCATCTCAAGTATTGATAGTGTTTGCTTGCAGCGTCCGATACCAATCTAATGCCTTGCCTCTAAAAGAGGTGGTGAACAACCTTAGCGCTAAATTTTGTTTTGTAACGTTGTGTACTAGACATACGTTCGCAACGTCTTGTAGATGTTTGGATGGTGTCCTTGAACCATCTTTGGTGAATTTAGGTATAGCTTTTAGGGCAAAAACTGGGATAGCGGCCCAAACGACAGGCGATACTGGTGCAACAAGAGGACTTCTGACATCCCATGCCACATAATTTTTGTTAACAATAGGCAACATGGCTACTAGAAAGGGCGGAGGAAGTGGAACGTTCACTAATTGGGTCGCAGGTTGTACTGTCCCTAATGGTGGTACTAATAAACCATGATTATTTATTGTTTGGGACGTAGTAACAGACTGATGACTCATACACCCTTCTAAAAATTAGATTCATTTAAGCACGGTCCCACCGGACGTGCCAAGAAAAAGAAAAAACTATTGATGCCAAAAATTGGCAAGGTAACAACCCTTTGTGGGAAATTCAGTTTATGGGGGGACTTATTGCGCTAAACTGAGTGACCTTCATATTTTTAAAGAAGTCGACTTCTTCTGTAATTGGAGTTTTAGAATGGAAAAAGGAAGCAGATATAAAAATAAAGAATCTAACTAAGGAAATGAGCCATAATTTAGATAAAAGGCACCATAAACCTATCTTTTGGATATGATCTAAGGGCCCGCTCAACAATTTACCATGTCCTAGAATAACAAAAATTAAAGATTGTAGCATGAATAACTCATTCAATGACATAAAATAATTTTCACACCCATTTACTGAAAAGAAGAGTCAAAAGACATGATCTAAACCAACAAACTTGCATTCAAATTATAGAAGTACGACGAATAAACCATTCAAACAATACTGACAGTATAAAGTTTATCAATAACATAAGAAAACAAAGAGGCCGAACAGTGGCATAGTCTGTGAGTTCTTGCAATAATCTAAACAATAAAAAGGCCTGGTGTATCTCCAAAATCCTGTAATTCTTAAACTAGTGGAACTTAGAACATATAACATGTAATCTTTGAATCCCTCTTTAGAAATAATGAGTTGTATATATAGTCAGCATTCCTACTGCCTGGCGAGCAGCACCTGAAAAGATTCAGAATCCTGAGCAATGATGTTGCAACGATGATTACCCTCAGCCATTGTAACAGAAAAGGTTTAGGCCATAGAATTTGGTTGCCTCCCATCCAAGTGCATCCCCTACGAATGATGGCAGTGATCCCGTGCAAACAAGTGTCACCACCTAGTATAAGCGGTTAAAACACATGGCAACATCTTGCAAGTCATGGTTCGCTCCATCCTCCCTTCCTTGAAAGCTTGCGTTGGGGTGACGCATAGCAACAATGTTCACTATAGATGCCACTTGTGGGGTCCACCAAATCTTTATTCGAATGGGAGCTATGTGGCATGCGGGTGGGGACTGACGAGGAAGTGAAGGGAAGCAATTAAAATAACCTGCGGTGAAGACACGTGGGAGCATAGCGGGGGCCGATAGAAGAGAAAAGGTGAGAATTCCCTTGCAGAGCGCTGAGCAGACATGTGGCAGAGGCCGTGGTGATTATCAAAATGGGCCGATAATATTCATTGAAGGGATGGGCTGGTACTTAGCAAAAACAAAACCCGAAGGGAGCATGGTGAATTTTGTAGTCACATAATTTATAAATGGTCAATTTTGTATCCAATCTTAAAACAAGTTGTAATTTCTTTTGCACATATTTTTGGGGGCCTGTGTTTCAACACTAATCACCTTGGGGAGAAATTATATTTTTTCTTTTGATTTTACCACAAATTTTGATCATGTATCTCTCACGTAATCCCTTCCATTTGAGTATTTTCATAATCCTCATAATATATGGAAAATCAAATGTGGATCTTGTGGGAAGAAAAGACATGCATCAAAAGATTATATTTGTCATCAAATTGAGGAAATTAAATACCTTCTTCTCAATCATGGTAGTGCCTTACCTAATCATTTAGTTCCAACACTTGTAAAAACAACATTTATTTCTCACTAAAATATCTTGTGAGACACCATGTTTTGGGGATGAAGAATCTAGTTAGATGTCTTGCATTGTGATCTCATCTCCACCATCATCCCTTAATGCTACATCTGAATCTATTATTGATATCATCAAAGCATCGTATGTCCAAAAAAAAATGTCATTGATTTCAAATGGCCTGAGAAATGAGGAAATACCTTTCCTTTCTTTAAATTTGGTAATCTTCATTTTTTGCATTTTGTGGTACCCTATTGTATGGTATGGTACTATACAAATTTGTACAATATGAAAAAATTATAAAAAAATGATTTTTGTAGTAGAGGGTCAAATTTTCCTATGCCCATTATGTCATTCTAGTTGATTTTTTTGTAGGATTTTTGGCCTATTGGCCTATTTCAAGGGTTTCACAAGTTTTTTAATTTTAAAAAATCCCATTTTTGGCCCTAATTGGCCTTGTATTTTAAATTCATCAAATTGACCAAATAGATCATTAAAATCCCTATGGTTGCATGGTCTTGTGGAAGCAAATTGCTATGCATTATAATCCACTAAGGTTGAGTATCAAAGAGTTGTCCTTGCTAGTTACGAGGTACTATGGCTTTGAAAACTTATGATAGAGTTTTGTCTTCCATCTAACCATCCTACTATACTTTGGTGTGATACTCAACGTGCCATTCACACTTCATGTAACTCAATTGAACATTAACAAAGAAAGCGCATCAAGATTTACATGCACTTCATTTAATAACTTATCTAGGGTGTTGTTCTATCCCTAGAGTATTTGTGTATTGAGGATTAGGTTGCAAACATCTTCACTAAATCTTTAGAATTTTCTTGCTATCTTCTGTTGTTTTAGTTGCTTAGGATGAAGGGGGTTATCCTTTAAAATATCCCTTGAAAATTTTGACCTCAACTTGTTGATTTGATGTTCAAGGAATATTGACAAACACTTGGCCAAAAAAATTTGTACTTGTTGATTGCTTGTTTTTTTGTTTTTTTTTTTTGGATGATATTTGCAATGCTGGTATAAACTTGAAAGTAGTAAATTAAAGTCTAAAATATAATGCAGCAACTGACAATGCAAGGATATGAATGAAATTATGTTGAATATGCATCTACATCACCATGGGAATTTCCACAAACACTTAGCATGCAAACTAGATCATTGAAATGAAGCTACAACAAGAGACAATTTATCAAACATATGGCATGCAACCTTATATCTCCTTTATTATATGAAAAATCAAGTGCAATGCTGAAGTACAACCTGATATGTTGATTACAACTGATCAATATTCCTTGCCAAGATTTTTTTAGCTTACAACGAAATGTCATTACAATGTCTAATACAATTGTGCACCTACAACCACTATATGGCAACAACTAAACTATGTGAATGACCCTATATAATGCAAGTAAGGAACTTGGATTATGCTGATAAGAATCGATGATGACGATGTGGACTTGATAGCTGATTTGAAGCTCTTGTTGATGGCAATTTTGGCACCACAAAAATGCAAGCAGAATATTGCTATTTTGCTTCTCCTAAAAGAGAAAGGCAACACATGGATGCCTTAGCTCCCAAGGTCTTTGTAGTTGGGTCTTAATTGTGCTAATGTTACTCAGTGGTCTATGCAACAGTAATATTCAAGGGGCCTACTGGTGTTGAGCTTCTGGATTGTTCTAGGATCAAGCATGAAATAAAACCTACTATAACAGGGGTTTTTAAAGAAATATAAAAAGATAAGTCAGAGTTTTGAAACAAAAAAGAACAATAGTTCATCCAACCTTAACCAGACTTGTTAACTTCAAGGAATTTGTAAACCAAAACTGCAGAACAAAGTAAACTTGTGATTGACACACAACCTCTTTCATTCACAGTGCTAATTCACATAACAGATTTTAATTACCATTTAAATAAAACACAACATAATATTTCATTCCTTGAAGACTTCACAAATCAAATGATAAATTTAAGACAAATATCATTCTGGAACACAACACGAAGGAGATTAAACTCTGATTGCTTCTACTATTAGTAAAACAAATAAGCAATATTTACAAAGCTGGCACAATCACTAGTGTACAGAGAATCTGAGGCTCCAGATTGTTTCCAACTACACTAAGAGAACTTAGAAAATACATTACAGTATGTACTGAAATCTAACTGCTAAACAAGAAGACAAGAGAAGCTCTCATTACTGAGAATCAAGATGCAACTCAATCTCCTTCTGTTAACTAACTAACTTCTAACAATTCTAACTCTAAACAGTTCTTAGTCTAAAAGTTCTCTAACCTTCGAAGTTCTAATCTAGAAGTGCTAACCTTTACAAAGAGGCAAAAATGCCTTATATACATAATGTACCAACAGGAATGTGTTGTCCCCTACACTAGGGTTTACAAAATATTTGCAGACTGTGGGAGAGTCGGCCCTCAGATCTTTCTAAGGAAAGTCAAAACTGCATTCAATGTGAATCCCTATTGTCCATGCTAAAAAGTTGTTCTGGGGACGACCTTAGATCTTTTGCAGCTATAGCCTTTACTCTCCTATCTGCGTGTCCATCTTTGAACTCCGTTGGGGTCATCTTGAATGCTCAGAATATCTCCATTAATATTGATCTACCTCCTTGCCAGTGGTCATTACAGCTGTCCCTATGAGTCATAGTTTCTTCTTTCCTTCGGCCTCCTTCTGTTCTGGACTTCTTTGTACGTTTGACCGTTCTTCTAGAAACACCATAGGGCCTTCCTGTAGATTTAAACCTTTCACCCGAGTCGATCCATTGCCTTTGGATCTCAGAAGGAATCCATTTCGCTCACATTTTGTGGTTCTTCATCACAGGCGCAGTCAATCGATGAAAGGGACTGATGAGTCACTCTTTTGGCTCCTTCTGATTGGTCGGGCATACGCCAAGTGAACTCCTTAGGCAGTCAAAGGTGGTCCGATCAACATCATATGCCGGTGAGACACTCATTGTGTCTCCCCAATGCGATTTTGTCTTAATAGCTATCGGCATAGCAAATGGCAGTTGGCAAGACATTTCGGCGAGCTGCAGAAGTCATATCGAGCTAGCAAAAACCCATCGGCAAGACCGCATCCTTTCACTGAGACCACATGGCAAAGCTTTTGTTTTCTTTTGGAGTCTCCTCGACATCCTCCTTATCCTTCGAGCTCGGGCTCCTCTTGCTTCGGTGTGACTTTCATAGTCGTCGAGACTTCTCAGTGAGAGTCTAAATCTTCCCCGAAAACCCTTGGGGAACCTCTGTCGGCAAGACTTATGGCGACTCCCTTGCATGTCGCTGAGACTCTTTTGTATCGGTAGGACCTTTCACCAATTTCTTTCACTCTCGCCGAGCTTCCTCCTTGTCACTGAGACTTATCAGAATTGGGGAGACATTACCCCAAATTTCTCTTCTCTTACCGAGCCCCTCCTTGTTATCGGCATGACTCCTAAATGTCGGCCAAACCTCTTGGTGCACATCTTTCCTCTCCTCGAAGGGACATCCCGTCGGCATTACCTTCTTTCTTCACCAAGACCTTATGGCGAAGGCATTACCCTCTTGGTGAGCTCCATTTCTTTTGGTGAGACTTCACATGGTCGGGGAGACCTACGGCAACCCTTTCGTTTTCTCCCCGAGCTCGGCCTTTTCGGCGTGACCTCCACATGTCGGTGAGACTTTCCGCCGAGAGTGCTACCTTTTGGCGATCTCTTATCATTTTGGGGAGACATCGCTCGATCGCCGAGACCTCATAGTGAGCCCAAATCACTACGCCGATGCCGCTTTTGTTGCCGTGACAATTTTGTTTTCTTCATGATGGGCCACTTTCACCATTAGTCAGCAAGACCAAGAGACTTCGCCAAGACCTTACACCGAGGTCTTATCCTTCACCGAGTGTTCATTTGAGTTCGGGGAGAGTTTGTTTAGTCAATGAGACATCTCACCGAACCTTAGATCTTTTGGCGATATCCACCTATCCTTTTGGGGAGATAATCTCACATCGGTGAGACCTTTGGCCGAAGCCACTCTATTTTGTTGATGTCATTTCTTGTCGTTGTGACCCCAACTCTTCGGCCAGACATTATGTCAAAGGTTTTATCCTTCGCTGAACGCAACTCCCTTCGGTGAGACCCATGCTAATCGACAAGATCTCATGCTGAAGGCAAAATTATCGCTGACCTTAGACCTTTGATGGGACCCCTCCCCGTCGACAAGACACTTTGATTCTCTCCCTGAAGACATACTGATAGAATCCACCGTGCTATGTCAGTATGACCATAGCCACTCGGTGAGACGTTACCCCGATTCAGTTGAGTCCTCTCGAAGTTTGTTTGCTTTGTTGGCGGTCAGTGAGACTTGAAACTTTTGCCGAGACCTCTTGGCGGGGAGAAAACCTTATGTCGATATATGAATCCTTTTGACAGCGGTCGGCGAGACTTGAAGATTTCTCCAAGACAGTCCCCTGAAGACCAACTTACGCCGATAGGCAACTCTTGGTCACCAAGACGAGGAATGATGTCTTGGTGATAAATGCCTGCATATGATTTTTGATCACTGTGACACCAGAAAAATCCTGCTTACATAAACCATCCTTGTGCTCTGTCGGCGAGACCAAATGTACTCACCAAAACATCTCTCCGAAGACAAGCCCTTTGCCAAAGTGTAGCTCCTAGTCACTGTGACTATATTTCATTGGCCAGACATTACACTGAATGCCCACACTCTCTCCAAAGGAATCCTTATCATTGAGATTGCACCCATTCGCCAAGACTTCACGGCGAGGTGATCTTGCTTTGCCGATATACGGACCCATCCCCGTCGGCAAGACTCCTGGCATTCAGTGAGAGCACATACCGAAGAGAACAACTCCCACCGAAGTGTAGGCCTGTATGCACTAGTCGGTGAGACACAAAGATTTCGCCAAGACTTTTTCCCAAAGACAAGCTTTTATGCCGATGGGAAGCTGATAGTCGCTGGGACTTTGAATGATGTGTTGCCGATTGGAAATTGCATGTAAACTCCAGTCGCGGTGACATCCCTGAGGTCTTGCCGATAGGCAACAAAGATGCATACTTAGCAAAATGAACCATAAGTCAGGGAGACTTTGATGATCTCATGGTGATATGACCTGTAATGTGGAGTATCCAGACTTGATGAAAACTATAGTGCAATAGGGCCAGATATGGGGAAAATATGCTCATGGTGGGACTTTTCTGGAAACTTTGCAAGTATGGACAATATGTAATATCATTAAAATTTTGTAGTTCTAACACCCCCTTTGGATCGCTAGCAGACAGAGCCAAGCCACCAGTCGGCAAGAGGTTAGGAAAGTCTTTCCGACCTTTGCCTTAGCTAATTTTCATGACCAATTGGATTGAAGAATGCACCCCAACTGAGCTCCCTTGACAAATATCATCATGTATGTGATTTAATCCTGCATTCATTAAAGTAGGGTACCGTTAAATCTTTGAGCAAAATGATCATACAAACAGTTCGGGTTTCAGGCCGACCCGTGAAACCCAAGCCAAGGAGGAATTTCAGAGAATTCTGAACCAGCTGGATTCCAGCGGAATAAGCATGAAAACACCCATTAGAAACTTAATCCGATCATTATCAATCAAGGAACAGCATGTGAGATCTCAAAATAGCATCAATTATTCATAAAATGCATCATCATTTATTAACTAGCCTTACTACTCCATACTTCTTCACATTCCACCAGATTCTGGGGAAATCCACGTGGGACGGATTTCTGCGAAGGAGAAGACATTCCAGCAAACCCGGAACAAACAGGGAACAACGGATTTCAGGAAAATTCGGGGGAGAAAGAAATCCGCAAAAATCTGATCCACATGGATTTCCACGAAGACTGAAAATCCTTGAACGACAATGCTCAGTCGGAGTTCGAGCGAGATCCGGGAAAATCCAGATGGGGCGGAAAATCCCGAACCCAGGAGAAAACCTGAATTCCAACGCTCAGTTGGAGTTCGAGCGAGAGCAGGGAAAATTCGGATGGGGCGGAAAATCCCAAACTCCAATTGAGGTAGAACTAAACTCTGAAAAAACTAGAAGACAAACTCAGACAGAAAACCAGAAGAACCACCAAGGGGAAAGCAAGTAACCAAAAGAAAAAAGAAACCAGAAAGAAGAAAGGGGGACCCATTTTGATCCAAAACAAAGTGGGGTGGTTTTGCAAGGCATAACAAATGGTGACTTGGCTGGGAAAATGGTTTAACCATTTTCATGAATCTGAAGGATTCAACTACCCAGAACTCCTGGTTCTTGAACATCACAACTCTAGTTGGGTTAGTTATAACAAACAAGGTAGAGCTAGAATCTCAAATGTAAGCCAACAGTAACTAGCCTTGAATCTATGTGTTTGCTTGATAGTGTATCATCCTTTCATAAAGTTCCCTATCTTTCGAACAACAATATGCAAGATTTGAGTTACATGAGTTGATTCCTTTTAGCTGTCGTGCAATGATATCCTAGGCATTGCTTCGCTTCCAGTCAGGCATCTATAGCCCCGATGAAGATACCTCTAGTTTCCTTACAGCATTGCTCTACTGCCAGCCAGGTGTCCGTAGCCCCAATAGAGATACTGGAATCATCCATTCATATTGAATTCCCTCTTTTTTTCTTTAGATAATTATTTTCTTTTCTCTTTCTTCTCTCTTTTTTTTTTTTTCTCATAGAGTTTCAGATATTTCATTTAGTTCTTTTTCAATATGTCAGATGCTTAACATCCGATCTGAGTTGAAAACTACCATGGACCTCAAGATAGCACTTGGGAATCGGATTTTTCACTCAAATCTTGCAACACCATAGTCCTAGGATAGATACACTACTAGAAGGGGAGATGATTTTAATGAGTTGTGATAAATTCAGGGGAGTTGATGGAGGTTACTTACTTGTCACCTTGTTTTCAAAACTTTTTGCAATTTTTATTGACAACAAGCATGAAACAACGAATTAAGGACAAAATCATCTAATCAGAAAACCTAAAAATATCTAAACCACTTCTCTCCTAATGACCAAAGTATGCTTTAGATAACAACCCACAGTTTTAGATGGAAAGGACGGATCAACCCTAAAGAACCAAACAAAACAAAGACCAAACAACAAAGGAAACACAAAGGACAGAAGGAAAGAACAAATAAATAAGCAACAAACTATTTACAAGCAAAGAGTAAATTATCTACACAAGGAGCAGCAGACTACTGATAAGCAGAAACACAAAAAGTATTTACAAAAAAAATACAAATTATTTACAAACAGGAGACAAAATAAATTATTTACATAAAGAACAATGAATTACTTACATACAGAACAAAAATTAACAAGTCTCAAGATTCAAAATAATGCTTAAGGAACTGCCCATGAACAGGCAAAGGAACAGGTTCTCCAGTTAGGCTACTTAGTCTAAAAGCATTTTCCCATAGGATCTCAACAATTTGATAAGGGCCTAACCAGAGTTTGTCAAACTTTTGGTGATTTCCTTTCTTTTCACCAGCCTTATCCCATAGCAACACTAGGTTTGATATCCTATAAGCGTTTATCTTGGGTCTTTTGTCAAACCATCGTTGACAACAACTTGATGCCTAAAGAATTGTTGTAAGGCCACATCTCTCTGCTCTTCTAATTTCAACAAAGCAGCAAATCTGACCTCTATCTTATTGTCATTGGAGCAGAATTTCTGCATGAACTCAAGGATAGGTATTTGCAGATGGATAGGAAAGACAGGCTCTTGGCCATATACCAGCTTGAATGGTGAGGTGTTTAAGGTAGCCTTAATCCTAGTCCTATCTGCCCATAATGTGAATCTAAGCTACGTATGCCAGTCTCTAGGGTTATGCTCTAATAGTTTCTTAATGACCCCTAAGAGATTCTTATTGGTTGACTCTACAACTCCATTGCCTTGCGGGTAATAATTTGAAGAATATTTCAAAACAACCTTGTGATCATATGCCCAGGAAATAAACTCAGTAGAAGAAAAGGCAGAGCCATTGTCACATACCAGAGTGAAGGGTACCCCAAACCTTGTAGTGATGCACTCGGTGAGGAGCTTGGTCACTACCTTTGTGGTGTTATTCTTATAGGGTATAGCCTCTGTCCATCTTGTGCAATAATCAGTAGTAGTCAAGATAAACTTGTGCCCTGCAGAAGAATTTGGGTTGATCACCCTAATAAAATCCAGTGCCCACTGGGAAAATGGCCTTACCTTGTAGACAGGTTGCAAAGGCATGGCTGAATGGCATTCCCTTGGTGCAGAAATCTGACAAGTGTGACATGTCCTCACATGCTGATGAGCATCTTTGAACACACATGGCCAGTAATAACCAGATTAGAGGATCTGGTGTGCCAAAGAATCTGCAGACCCATGACCTATGTCATGTTTCCCATGAAACTGAGAGATCACATGTTGAGCCTCTTGATGATCAAGGCATCTCAGGTATACTTCTTTGAAATTCCTCTTGTATAGCAACCCTCCTTTGAGCATGTAATGAGAACTCTTCAGTCTTAAGGCTCTCCTTTGGGTTGCATTCATTTCTTCTGGACATCGATTATGGAGCATTAAGCAAATGATATCAGAATATCAGGGGTCATTAGAGAAAGACTGGGTCGTGTATTGCTGACAGATGATCTTCTCGCCAGTGTTCGCCATGGACTGAGATAAGCTCGTGCCCATGACTAGCTTCATAGGGTGTATCTCCAGATCGAATTCTTGTAGGACGGCCATCCATTTGCCTCTCCTTTCTCCCAGCTCGCTCTGCATGAGTAGGGACTTCACAGCTGCATCAGGAACTACAACAACAATTTGGCTTCAAAGAATGTAATGTCGGAACTTCTTAACAACCCAAACTAGCACGAAGGCTTGCTTCTCTAGGGGTGGGTACCTGATTTATGCGTTCTTGAAGGGAGAACTCATGAAAGCAATCGGCCTCTCCTCTGACTCTCCTTTTCATTGAGTTAAAATAGTCGCGCATGAATGCTAAGAGGCAAAAGAGTAGATGTAAAATGGTCTGAGATAGTTGGGGCTGGTGAGCACGGGTGCTTCTGAGATGGATCGCTTGACTTGTGAGAACGTGGCCTTTGCTTCCTCAGTCCACTCTATCTTGGTGTCTTTCTTCATCATCTCATTGAGTGGCTTCACGATTTCAGCAAAGCCTGTAATGAATTTCCTCACGAAATTGATTTTTCCCGAAGAAAGACCTCATTTATTTCTTGCCTCCTGGCTTGGTGATCTCCATAATGGACTCGAATCGATCTAGGTCGATTGAAATCCCTCTTTCAGAAATTATGTGTCCCAGCAGTTTCCCTTCAGAAACCCTGAACACACATTTTTTTGGATTCAATGAGACTCCATATTGGACACACCTCTCAAGGACCTTGTCTAAATCTGCAGCATGATTCAATCGGTCCTTGGAGAACACTGTCAGGTCATCCATATAGACAATGACGCACTTACCGATTATGTCCTTGAACGCTATGTCCATGGTGTGCTAAAAAGTTGCTATAGCATTTATCAAACCAAATGGCATCCTTCTGTATGCAAATGTCCCCCACTTTGTAGTGAAAGTCGTCTTCATCATGTCCTCAAAGTCAACCATTACCTGATTGTATCCAGAGTAACCGTCCAAGAATGACATCATTTGTGCTCCATTGATAGTCTGTAATACCTCATCCAGGGAAGGGAGTGGGTAGTTATCCTTTTATGAAGCTCTATTCAGATTTCTAAAGTCCATGCATAGTCTGATCTCCCCATTCTTCTTACGGACTGGTCCTAAGTTGGATACCCATGTTGAATGGCGCACAGGAAAGATTATCCTTGCAGACAGCAATTTCTGAACTTCTTTGTAAATCAATGGCTCAATCAGGGCGTTGACAGGACGTTGCTTCTGTCAGAAAGGTTTAGCCTCGGGCTTCAAGGGAATAGTGTGTCATAACAGAGGCATCAAAAATTTTTAAGTCCTCATATCCCCAAGAAATTGCAGAAATATCTTTCTTAAGTGCTGCCAATATGTCTTTTCTGATCGCTTAAGGGTAGGCTTTCCCTATGTAGACATTCCTTTCAAGACCAGAATCAGCTAAGTTAACTATTTCGTATTCACCTCCTTTATCTTCAGCTGATACCTTCTCTCGAGCCCTTGGATTTGAGTCAAAAATTCTCTCCAAGGCCACCATTCCCTTGGGGATGTTATTATTCTTTAAGTTAAGAACTCCTTCTGTATCGCATTCCTCAGGGCTCCAATCCCCTTGATCTCTGTTGAACTCATCAATAATCTACCCCTCAAAAACATCTGAGCTTGCCAAGAAAGCCAGAATATGTTCGTCATCATCAAAAACTTGAAAGTTCGTGATGTTGTCAGGAACTGTAGGGGTGGAAATTAATTCCACTGAGAATTTCCTGAGGTTAGAGCCTTGCATAGGTTCCAGGGTGATTGCAACAACAACCAATAAATCAGCTACTTGATTGTCTTCTCTAGGGATTAAGCTGATCCCAAATGCATCAAAGTCTTCGATCAGATTCCATACCCTATTTCTATACGCTTCCAGCATTTTATTGTGATAGGTGTACTGGCTGCATACTTGCTTGACAACAAAATCTTTGAATCTCCCTTGACCATCAAGGCAGTGACCTTCTTGTGTGCAAACATCAATCCTCGAGCTAGAGCTTCATATTTTGCCACATTATTGGTACATCCAAATTGCAACCTGTAAGATGCAAAGAAGGTTTTCCCTCGAGGGCTGGTTAGTACAATTCCAACACCACTACCTGTCTTAGATTTGGATCCATCAAACGTGAGGGTCCATAGTTGATCATTGGCTGGGGTTGGTTCTTTTAAGGTCCTGGTGGGCACTTGGGTTGAATGAGCCACAATTGGGACTACTTGATCCTTTGCATCAGGTATATGGAATAGGTGTTCAATAGGTTCCTCCGACATACTTTCCGATGTTGGCTCAGTTGTATCATCTGACCTGTGGCTATCCTTCTGATAGTCACTTGTTTCTTCTGCTGACCCCTTGGTTTTTGGTATATTAGTGGGTGAAGGGGTGTTGAGCAAACCTTGAGGTTGTTCCACATGAGTATGTTGGTTAAGACATGTGACTGAGTCCAGCTTGATCGGAGAAGGAACTTCCTCTGAAGGTATCCTATTCCTGGTTAGCATTGTTGCTTCTTCAACTTCAAATGGGAAACAATTTGCAATGGTCTCAGGGCGACTTGTGCTAGCTTCTTTATCTTGGGCAACATGATCTAAAATGTCAATGCAGGGCTAGCAAGTTAATTCAGAGTGGTTTTGGTAGTGTACCCTGCACCAATTGGGGAGCAGGAGACTTTGCAGATCTACACCTTCTCCCAAGACCAGCTAATCTTGTTGCAGTTTTCTGACTAATGCCTGCTGATTTTCGTCAATCATAAGATCAGGGGGCTTTTGCATGGGCATTTCTTTAGGATCAAAAATAGAAAAGGTTAAACTTTCTTCTTTTTTATAAACACCTATCCCAATTTTGAAATAGGCTACCTCATTGGGGCAATCATACTCCGTGATGATGTGCTTGATGCGGGGCTCACTCTCAATCCTAATCTAAGTTGGGATCCCTCTCCATGGTAGCCACATATGTGAAAAGTCAAGGGAAAGATATCCCCCTAGAATTTTCATCAAATCTCTGCTCAACAGCATACCATAGGTCTCAGGAATATCTGCTACTTGAATATCTATGTTGGTTAGGATCCTAGGATCTGATCCTACTTGAACATGTATGTTTCTTAATTCTCCTACCACATTAACCTATGTCTTGTCAAGTTGAATGACCTTATTATTTGTTTGAATGGGGTTTAATCCCAACTTCTTACATATGGAAAATGGCATAACATTGCCTGAAGCTCCTGAATCCAATAAACAGTTGTGTAGGTTCTTCCCATAAATTCTTAAACTTAAAAGGAAAGGTGGAGTACCTACCTTGTTTCTGTACAAGGCTACATTCATATGTGCAGCAGGTGCAACCTTGCTCTTTCCTTTTGATTTATCAGCTAGTTCTAAAGCCTTCAACACTATTTCCCTTTGAGCAGGGCACCACTTTAAGATGTCAAAGAATGACAAAGAAGTTTTATGTCTCTACATCTCAGAAACAACATCAAATTCCATGTTATAACTTGAATTACTTTTGAAAATGACAGAGGATTTACCCTTATTAGGGAATTCTAGCAGGCCTTTTGGTGGAGGAGGATTATTATCAGCACCTTTATTTGTTGGCACCATGTGATTAGGGGGTGCTGATGTAGTAAATGGCCCCTTATCTTGATTTCTCAGGAAGTGTCCTCCTTTTGACTGAAAGGCTTGGGCATCATATGAATCTTCCTCAGGTTCATTCTCCTCTTGCCTTGGGAATGAGGGCTCTTCTTCAAAGATATCATAAGCCATTGCGGTATCCAACGAGTCACCTCCTTTGTTTGAATTCCCCTGGAATGTGTGGGCATCTTCGTGTGCCATCTTGACAACCTTCTCCATCTAAGGGAAATTTACCTTAGAATGGGTCGCTGTATCATGCAACCTACACCAGTTAGTCATGAAATTCAAGTCCGCCACATTTGTCGTATGTGACCTCTCCTTATTAACTTGATAATTATGAGGAACTCCACCATTGTTAAGCCCTGTGTTCCATTGTCTGTTGTTATTTGTTCTCTGGTTGTACCCTTTGTTTTAGTTTTGATAACCTCTATGGTTGTAGTTGTTGTTATTCTGATAAGTACCCTGGTTGTTGTTTTGATTAGGGTAGTTCCCTTGGTTTTGGGAAGGGTTCAACCGAAGCTGTGCCATATCGTTTGTAACTTGAGATAGTGTTTTCTTCAAGGTTTCTACCTCATTCGTAAGCTGGACTGTCTTCTCACTTTCCACACTCTTAGCAGCAGGTGGTTGACCGCCATGATTTGGTGTTCCAATTTGGTTTTGATGACCATGGGGACTTTGAGGAAGCTATGATTGTTGAAAGGGATCAAAAGTTCCAGTAGCAAAGAATGGGACAGGCGGTTGAGTTTATAATTCAGATATAGGCCCATAGTGGGAAAGAGACATTCTTGGGATGGTATTGAATAGAGGAGTTGGGCTATGCATCTGATATCCTATTGAAGGAAAACCTCCTCCTAAGCCTCCTTGTTGAGAACTAATCTGTTGCTGCAACCTGATAGCTAAATGATAGATTTTGGATAGAGAATCAATATCAACTGGTTGGTAAGTTCTTTGTAGGAACAAACCTAGCAAAGGGTCTATAACCCTAAAGTATGCCTGGATAACACTGTTCTCAGTGACTAGATAGGGATCTTGTAATCTCCTATACATTCGCTAGAATCTAGTATTGAACAGGGGCAAAGATTCACATGGCTCTTTCCTGATGGTGGAAAATTGATGATATAAAAGAGCTGGGTCCACATAAACCCTAAACTGGTTGATGAAAGTGTTTTCCAAATGTGTCCAGGTCAGAATGGAGCCTTGAGGAAGATTAAGGTACCAATTGTATGCCATGTCCCCTAAAGAATAAGGGAATAACTGGCAAATTACATCATGGTGAGCTATCTAAGCTCTAGTACAAGCGTCCTTGAAAGCTTGAATGTGCTCTTCAGCACTCCTTGACTCACCATGAATATACTTGGGGCAGAACTTCTCAGGGTTCTTGGGCATATCGTGAAAACCTCCAGGAATAGTCCCCAATGAAGAGGGATTATTCTGAAAGAATGCCATTGCTAGCGGTGGTGGTGGTTGAGCCAGCTGTTGTATGGGTTGAACCAGCTGTGATGACAATTGAGATGGATTGGATAGTGGATTGATAGGTATCCACTAGGCTATTGGTGAAAAGCCTAGTGGGGTGAGTGGAGCTGATAAGGGTGGTAGGATGGTGGCCCTAGTTTTGCGAACCTTGTGCCTTGTTGGGGTCTTGAGTTCTGTCAACGGTCATGGATTTTCAGTTGATTGAAGAACTCTGTGGGGCTTATCTAAGGAGAAAGACTGAGCTTTATCCAACTTTCCCTTTTAGGCCCTCCTAGCACCAGTTCCTGTTGATGGCGATTTTGGCACCACAACAATGCAAGCAGAATATTGCTATTTTGTTTCTCCTGAAAGAGAAAGGCAACACATGGATGTCTTAGCTCCCAAGGTCTTTGTAGTTGGGTCTCAATTGTGCTGATGTTACTCAGTGGTCTATGCAACAGTAATATTCAAGGGGCTTGCTAGTGTTGAGCTTCTGGATTGTTCTAGGATCAAGCATGAAATAAAACCTACTCTAATAGGGGTTTTTAAAGAAATATAAAAAGATAAGTCAGAGTTTTGAAACAGAAAAGAACAATAGTTCATCCAACCTTAACCAGACTTGTTAACTTCAAGGAATTTGTAAACCAAAACTGCAAAACAAAGCAAACTTGTGATTGACACACAACCTCTTTCATTCACAATGCTAATTCGCATAACAGATTTTAATTACCATTTAAATAAAACACAACATAATATTTCATTCCTTGAAGACTTCACAAATCAAATGATAAATTTAAGACAAATATCATTCTGGAACAGAACATGAAGGAGATTAAATTCTGATTGCTTCTACTATTAGTAAAACAGATAAGCAATATTTACAAAGCTGGCACAATCACCAGTGTACAGAGAATCTGAGGCTCCATATTGTTTCCAACTACACTAAGAGAACTTAGAAAATACATTACAGTCTGTACTAAAATCTAACTGCTAAACAAGAAGACAAGAGAAGCTCTCATTACTGAGAATCAAGATGCAACTCTATCTCCTTCTATTAACTGACTAACTCCTAACAGTTCTAACTCTAAACAGTTCTCAGTCTAAAAGTTCTCTAACCTTCGAAGTTCTAATCTAGAAGTGCTAACCTTTACAAAGAGGCAAAAATGCCTTATATACAGAATGTACCAATAGGAATGTGTTGTCCCCTGCACTAGGGTTTATAAAATATCTGTAGACTGTGGGAGAGTTGGCCCTCAGATCTTTATGAGGAAAGTCAAAACTGCATTCAATGTGAAGCCCTGCTATCCATGCTAAAAAGTTGTTCCAGGGACGACCTTAGATCTTTTGCAGCTGCAGCCTTTACTCTCCTATTTGTGTGTCCATCTTCAAACTCTGTTGGGGTCACCTTGAATGCTCAGAATATCTCCATTAATATTGATCTACCTCCTTGCTAGTGGTCATTACAGTTGTCCCTATGAGTCACAGTTTCTTCTTTCCTTTGGCCTCCTTCTGTTTTGGACTTCTCTGTATGTTTGACCGTTCTTCTGAAAACGCCATCGGGCCTTCCTGTAGATTTAAACCTTTCACCCGAGTCAATCCATTTCCTTTGGATCTCAGAAGGAATCCATTTCACTCGCATTCTGTTGTTCTTCATCACAAGGCCAGTCAATTGATGAAAGGGACTGATGAGTCACTCTTTTGGCTCCTTCTGATTGGTTGGGCATACGCCAAGCGAGCTCCTCAGGCAGTCAAATGTGGTTTGATCAACATCGTATGTCGGTGAGACACTCATTGTGTCTCCCTGATGCGATTTCATCTTAACAGCTATCGGCATAGCAAATGGTAGTTGGCAAGACGTTTCAGCGAGCTATAGAAGTCATATCGAGCTCGCAAAAACCCATCGGCAAGACCGCATCCTTTCGCTGAGACCACATGGCGAAGCTTTTGTTTTCTTTTGGAGTCTCTTCGACATCCTCCTTATCCTCCGGGCTCGGGCTCCTCTTGCTTCGGTGTGACTTTCATAGTCGCTGAGACCTCCCAGCGAGAGTCTAAATCTTCCCCGAAAACCCTTGGGGAACCTCTGTCGGCAAGACTTATGGTGACTCCCTTGCATTTCGTCGAGACTCTTTTGTATTGGCAGGACCTTTTGCTGATTTCTTTCACTCTCGCCAAGCTTCCTCCTTGTCACTGAGACTTATCAGAATCGGGGAGACATTACCCCGAATTTCTCCTCTTACTGAGACCCTCCTTGTTATCGGCGTGACTCCTGAATGTCAGCCAGACCTCTTGGCGCATGTATTTCCTCTCCCTGAAGGGACATCCCATCGGTGTGACCTCCTTTCTGCGCCAAGACCTTTTGGTGAAGGCATTACCCTCTTGGCGAGCTCCATTTCTTTAGGTGGGACTTCGCATGGTCGGGGAGACCTTATGGCAACCCTTTCATTTTCTCCCCGAGCTCAGCCTTTTCGACGTGACCTCCACATGTCGGTGGGACTTTTTGCCGAGAGTGCTACCTTTTGGCGATCTCTTATCATTTCAGGGAGACATCGCTCGGTCACCGAGACCTCATAGCAAGCCCAGATCACTACGCCGATGCTGCTTTTGTCGCTGTGACAATTTCATTTTCTCCGCGATGGGCCACTTTCACTGTTAGTCGGCAAGACCAAGAGACTTCGCCAAGACCTTACACTAAGGTCTTATCCTTCGCCAAGTGTTCATTTGAGTTTGGGGAGAGTTTGTTTAGTCGATGAGACATCTCACAGAACCTTAGATCTTTCGGCGATATCCACCTGTCCTTTTAGGGAGACAATCTCACATTGGTGGGACCTTTGGCCGAAGCCACTCCATTTTACCGATGTCGTTTCTTGTCGCTGTGACCCCAACTCTTCGGCCAGACATTATGCTGAAGGTTTTATCCTTCACCGAACGCAACTCCCTTCGGCGAGACCCATGCCAATCGACAAGATCTCCTACCGAAGGCAAAATTATCGCTAACCTTAGACCTTTGATGGGACCCCTCCCTGCCGACAAGACACTTTGATTCTCTCCCCAAAGACATATTGATAGAATCCCCTGCGCTACGTCGGTGTGACTAGAGCCGCTCGGTGAGACGTTACCCTAATTCAGTTGAGTCATGCCGAAGTGTGTTTGCTTTGTTGGCGGTCGGCGAGACTTGAAACTTTTTCCGAGACCTCTTGGCGGGGAGAAAACCTTATGCTAAGATATGAATCCTTTTGATAGCGGTCGGCGAGACTTGAAGATTTCGCCAAGACAGTCCCCCGAAGACCAACTTATGCCGATAGGAAACTTGGTCACCAAGACGATGAATGATGTCTTGGCGATAAATGCCTGCATATGAGATTTCTGATCACTGTGACACCAGAAAAATCCCGTTGACATGAACCATGCTTGTGCTTTGTCGGTGAGACTAAATGTACTCGCCAAGACATCTCTTCGAAGACAAGCCCTTTGCCAAAGTGTAGCTCCTAGTCGCCATGACTATATTTCATTGGTGAGACATTACGCCGAACACCCACACTCTCTCCGAAGACATCCTTGTCATTGAGACTGCACCCATTTGCCGAGACTTCCCGGCGAGGTGATCTTACTTTGCCAATATACGGACCCTTCCCCATCGGCAAGACTCCTAGCGTTCGGTGAGAGCACATACTGAAGAGAAAAACTCCCGCCGAAGTGTAGGCCTGTATGCACTAGTCAATGAGACACGAATATTTTGCCAAGACTTTTTCCCGAAGACAAGCTTTTATGCCGATGGGAAGCTGATAGTCGCTGGGAATCTGAATGATGTGTTGCCAATTGGCAACTGCATGTAAACTCCAGTCGCAGTGACATCCCTGAGGTCTTGCCGACAGTTAACAGAGATGCATACTTAGCAAAATGAACCATAAGTCGAGGAGACTTTGATGATCTCATGGTGATATGACTTGTAATGTGGAGTACCCAGACTTGATGGAAACTATAGTGCAACAGGGCCAGATATGGGGAAAATATGCTCATGGTGGGACTTTTCTGGAAACTTTGTGAGTATGGAAAATATGTAATATCATCAAAATTATGCAGTTCTAACACCCCCTTTGGATCGCTAGCAGACAGAGCCAAGCCACCAGTCGGAAAGAGGTTAGGAAAGTCTTGCCGACCTTTGCCTTAGCTAATTTTCCTGACCAACTGGATTGAAGAATGCACCCCAACTGAGCTCCCTTAAAAAATATCATCCTGTATGTGATTTAATCCTGCATTCAACAAAGAAAACCACAGTAAAGATCACACAAACAGAAGTTAATTAATCAAAATCATCATTAAAACGAATCCTATGTCAGTAGGGTACCTTTAAATCTTTGAACAAAATGATCATACAAACAGTTCGGGTTTCAGGCTGACTCGCAGAACCCAAGCTAGGGAGGAATTTCAGAGAATTCTGAACCAGGCATATTCCAACGGAATAAGCATGAAAACACCCATTAGAAACTTAATTCGATCATTATCAATCAAGGCACAGCATGTGAGATCTCAAAATAGCATCAATTATTCATAAAATGCATCATCATTTATTAACTAGTCTTACTACTCCATACTTTTTCACATTCCACCAGATTCTAGTGAAATCCGCGCAGGATGGATTTCCGCGAAGGAGAAGACATTCCGGCAAACCTGAAACAAATAGGGAACAACGAATTTCAGGAAAATTCGGGGGAGAAAGAAATCCATGAAAATACGGTCCACACAGATTTCCGCAAAGACCGAAAATCCCCGAACGACAATGCTCAGCTAGAGTTCGAGTGAGATCCGGGAAAATCCAGATGGGGCAGAAAATCCCGAACCCAAGAGAAAACTTGAATTCAAACGCTCAGCCAAAGTTCGAGCGAGATCTGAGAAAATCCGGATGGGGCGGAAAATTCGGAACTCCAACTGAGGCAGAACCAAACTCTGAAAAAACCAGAAGACAAACTCAGGCAGAAAACCAGAAGAACCACCAAGGGGAAAGCAAGTAACCAAAAGCAAAAAGAAACCAGAAAGAAGAAAGGGGGACCCATTTTGATCCAAAACAAAGTGGGGTGGTTATGCAAGGCATAACAGCTCTCAAAGTTCCAAACTGTTCCTTCACTAATGTCGCCCCTATTCTTGAAGATGCAACTCCAATAATAAATCATGACAGCTTGGTATAGGCTCCAAACAACCTCTATTACCAGCACCTCAACTCTTCGGATCAAAGTCATTATATGGGTGTTTGGATGCTACAATGAATGGTACTAGTCAACTATGGTACCGTCCAAGTTAAACTCATACCCAAAAATTATCCTCTGCCCCTGATCTGTTGCAATATGTTGATATATTACTACTGCAAACTCATATCTGCAAAAATATATACCTAAAACTCATCCAAATAAGCCCAAATGAAGACCAAGGTAGGCCCTCCCCAATAGTGAATTGGGTTTTCATCCAATCCACGATAACCTTTGAGAGTTTTCATTCCCATAAGGTTGAAGCACTGTTGAAACCCTTCTCTAGAGCTCAAACCTGCAAAGTGTTTTGTAAAAAATGAGAGTAGAATGCCCAAAAAAGAGCCCATCACTTTGCTTTATAACCTCCAAGAGCCTTTTTTTATAGAATTCAATAAAATAATATCTTGAGGGTCTTTCCTCATCCAAAAAAAAGGCCACTTTTTAAAAATAACTTGAGTTGCTAGGATTGGGGCACTTTTTACTATTCACCTTATGATTT
The DNA here is from genome assembly GCA_007258455.2 of Sequoia sempervirens. NCBI lineage: Eukaryota > Viridiplantae > Streptophyta > Pinopsida > Cupressales > Cupressaceae > Sequoia > Sequoia sempervirens. The sequence continues at coordinate 416,383,040 of VDFB02075321.1, read as the reverse complement.
TTAATTACTATTCCCATAAAGTAACTTTAATCTTTTCACTTTATTTCTAGATTCATCATTTGAAATCCAATCTGAAAGGCTCCTAGTTAACTCCATAGCCCTTGGTTGGGTCCCCCAACCATGCTGTTAACCTACAGGAACCCAAATAGTAGGCCAACCTCTGCTATAGTCTAAGTTGTCTAAGGGACATTATAGTCCTCTCTTCCTAGGATTGCTTGCCCTCAAACAATCTGCAATTGCAATATCTCTCAACTACCACAACATCTGATATCTGAATAGCAAACCATTTGTGCCTGACCGCTAACCACCTAGATCCCAAGTGATCCTAGAAAGAACTCCAACCAACATCCTCTGTATACAGCTAAATTTCTTGTCACTTTCAAGCCCTGTCAATCTGTGAAGCCAATTGTCCAACAAATAAACTCTTGGATCCCAGTACTGGAAATCATCTCTATATAAATTGTGCACAAGGATCTCTACCATATGCTGATCAGTGAGCTCTAACATCCAAGAATTGCGGAGATGAACCACATGCATCCACACTATCCATAAGCAAACTCCATCGGGATCCCATGAATAAATTGGAAATCCAACACCTATCTCTTTCTGTTGCGCCACTCTAATAACATCTAAAACCCAAATGTAGCAAATATCAACGTCCTGATACAAAGGGAAATCAGCAAGAGGGAACAAAGTTGAAGACTTTCCAAATTTGGACTCATCACCTATAGACGAATATATATCATACCAGAGTGAATCAAAACACCCCTTATTCAACCCACGTCTCAGTGTCAGCAAAGACATGGTCAAATCCTATGTATGTGGACTAAAAGGAGACTAATGAGCACACCTCATAATGCAATCGAGGTGAAACTTCCCTGACTGCACCAATGGAAAACTAGAGTGGTGATGGGTACTCCATCCTATACTGCCATCATCAAAAGAAAACTCACAACTCACAATAGGATGAGTTGGTATTGTAGCAACATCATCATTATCCCTTGCAGCTGTGTTAATAAAACCTTTATCAGAAAGCAACTACGAGTATCCTAACTTACTTCCAAGAGTAAGAAGAGTACCATCATGGATGCCATCTATCTCTTAAAAAGAGGCTAGAACAACACTAGGGTCCAGCATGCAAAACTTAGAAGAAACCGTCTTCTTCTAATAAGACTATCCAATGTCAGTCTCAAAAGTACCAATGTAGAGTCTGGTGGTCAAATCTCCCATGTGTACATAGATTAGCTCACGAGGCCACCAAATACCATGGTTGTAACTCAGACCAACAACAAGAATGGAATCATAGGTGTCAACATACCCATATATACTAAGGAAATCCATCAAATAAACATGCCTCCACGCACTCCCAAGCAACTAGATAGCTGGTGTAGAACATGAAAATTCAAAAAGTGCAATGGAATTCCAAGTAGGACAACCACTAATCCATTAAGTACCAAATAAAATGAAGTCACCTGCCAACGAATATATCGCTGCCATATCATAAGAAAGAGTTGACAAGTCCACAAATGAATAGTAGATGTTTTCCTTTTGCATCATAGACAAACCTTTAGTGGTTGGTCCACTATGAATGCCACCCAATATCTCATCAACTCTAGGTAGGAAAGGATCAACTTCACACCTAACCATCCCTACTTGAATGTTCTCAATGCGAGGTTTCAAATTTGACTCATGATATGAAAGAGAATTGTTGATCAAACTCAAAAAATTAGACTTATGCTTATACCTCTTCAATATATCTTCATTGTCCTCTTTTTCCCTTGGAAGAAATAAAGACCTAATGGAAGATTATCTTTGTCTCCTTGCATCATCTAGTTGATTGCAATGTTCTTTGACTCTTTGGGGGTGTTGTCTTGCTTGGGCAGCAAGCATCTTTGCTTGGGTAGCTCTATGTAACCAATCTTCAATCAACCTTTGACAATGCTTTATATTTGCTGCCCCAAAGTACACAAAATCTTATTTATGCTGGGTTGTATCATTCCCATCATTATGACCCATGCTTGCACCATGCATACTCTCAAATGTAGAAATGCAAATCATTACTCTCTTCTTGACCAAAAGTTTCCATATATTGAGGAAGAGAAGTTATGTCATTGTTATAGAATTCAGAATCACTGTCATACCTTGGTGTCAAATCTTCAATTGTTACAAGCTTCTTTTCCTTGTAAACCTCATACTCAACCTTTGTACCTTGATTGTTAATGCTTGTGGTATCCTCCATATTGACTAATCCATGTGTCAAATCTACAACCTCATGAAAATGAGAAAGGGAATTACTATTGTTCATGCCCAGAAAATTGGGATTAATTTGTTTATCTTCATTGATGCTTTTGACACCCTCAAAGTCATAGCAAGTAAACATTCTCTGAGCTGCCCCATCCTTTTTTTCGTTCATTAATGATTTAAGCTTGATCTTTTTTCCCAAGTGAATGAATTCCAATTCCATTTTATTAAAGTCTTGGGCATACCTCCCAAGAGACATCAACCATTGCACACCAAGTACCGCCTTTGTTCCTCCAACAACATAATAATCATCTATGAATGAATAGTTATCCAATGAAACAGGTAACTTTGGTATCCTCCTAGCGCAACTCATTTGGCTATCCACAATGCATTGCTCACGTGTTGATAGTGGACTACTTATTGCATTCAAGAAATCAAAATTATGGTCTCTTGAAGTGTCTTTGTCATCTTCAACAAGCTCTAACCTCTGACATTGAGAGTCATATGCTACCTCACCATTCCAAATCTGCATTTCCAATGTGATTTTTTCCTCCAACCACAACCATGGTGACACCATCATGACAAACAAAACATTATCATTTTGTAGAACCTTATGGTTAGACAATTTTCTAGTCCCTACAATCAACTCTCTAAAGCAAAATGCTTCATATGACTTCAACAGGCGATCCTCCAATGCTAGCATATGAATGGGACATTTGAAATCGATCTCACTACATGACCACACATTATTACAAAATGATTTCTTACCCATGAGTTCTAGAGTTGTCTCATGCAATTGAATATAGGTGGAATCCACATCCCCATGTAGTTGATCAACCAAAGTAGAGTTTGCAAACTCCATGGACGCATCTTCCTCCACCTTGCAGCTGGCATGTAGACTTATGCGTTCCTCACTTGAGGCTTTAATTGTTGCTTCTTGCTTGTTCATATCCTCTTGTGACTGGAGTGGACATGTGAACATGGGTTTATCCTCCTTCGGGCTTCCACATGTTTGGCTAGAAGTTCAAACTTCTAGACATGATGACTGAATTTTACCTTTTCCATGGTCATTTGTATTTTGCAAGTTGCAGGTAATGTTTCCTCTTTCTTCTCCATCCTTTCTTCAATGGTGACTTTTGAGTTTTCTTCTTTCAAGAATGTTCCTACTGGTTGCAGCTCCTTACTCTTCTCATTCATTTCAATTTCTGACTTGTTTTTAAGACAATACTCTAATTCATAATGCTTGGAGTCGAATCCCTCTTGAACTTTCCCTTCTTTTCTTCTTATGTTAGACCTATCAAAATATTTGGTAGCCCTGACATCCTCAACATCACTTGAGTATTCATCAAAGATTTTGATAACCTCCTCATATACAGGTATAATTTTTCCTATTAGAACTATATATTCTTGAAATGTCAAAAGATTTTTCCTCTTTTTATATCTATTATACCACTGTGTTTTTATATTCTTGAAATGTCAAAAGATTCTTGAACTTTTCTTTATAACCTCCAAGAGCCTTTTTTTTATAGAAGTCAATAAAATAATATCTTGAGGGTCTTTCCTCATCCAAATAAAAAAGCCACTTTTTAAAAACTTGAGTTGCTAGGATGGGGGCACTTTTCACTATTCACCTTATGATTTTCAATTACTATTCACTTTTTACTATTCCCATAAAGCAACTTTAATCTTTTCACTTTATTTATGGATTCATCAATTGAAATCCAATATGAAAGGCTTGAAAGACTCCCAGCTAACTCCACAGCCCTCAATTGGGTCCCCCAATCATGCTGCTGACCTATGGGAACCCAAACAGTAGGCCAACCTCCATTATAGACTGAGTTGTCTAAGGAAGGGACATTACATCCTTGTAGGGTCTAGAGTCCTCCTTTCTTTGTATATAGTTCTCTTTTTTGGAGATAAGTTTTTTCCCACTAGGGTTTCTCCTTTACTTTGTTTAGAAAGTTTTATTTTGTACATTAGTACCTCATTAGGCCTACATGATATACAAAGATCTAAATAATACAAAGATATTTTTTTAATTTTGGTCGATAAGATTAAGACGAATTTTTTTATTTATAATATAGACTTAAAAATGCTTCCAATAATTTTTTAGTTGACTTTTGGAAGTATAACAAGAGAGACATATAGATTATAAGTTGACATTGGTATGAAATAACTATTCCAACCTTATCTCATATCCAAAGATGAATAATTTCCACCACACATATATGACGTGCTATTATAATCATTAAGTGTCTTGCGTTTAAAACATCCTTGTTTTGCTCTTAATTGTGATAATACTCTTTACTTGGTCAAATCCACAACTATTAATATTTTTTTAAAATCTACAATTATTTAAATAGCTATCTCTTTTTTTTTTTATAGGTAAAGGTAGGGAGTCCCTGCAAATTTTTATTATATCTCAAAAAAGAATTACATTTATTTGTAACATCCTTAACAAGCATCAGGCCCAAATAACCCCACTCCTAAACCACTTCTACCCCTTGCACACCTCATATATCACAATACATTCAGATATTTTCAAACATTACAAAAATCTGCAACCAAGCTTTACTTCTTTTTCCCTTTGCCATGGGAATGCAAATGCATATTGAAGGAAACTTCCCTCTGCTTCTTCTTCCTTTGTACCTTATGCCAAATCTCTTCATAGTCATCTATCCATGCATGCTCCCCATCGGCCACTTCTGAAATGCTCTCCTACAGAAGAAACCATGTTCAAGCATTTTGAGTGACCACCCAAATCTTCTTTGGGGCACTATTTTCCTCCAATTTATCCTTTGCATACACCAATGGGGGATCTCTATTAATGACAACATTACTTGGTACATTGGTCATTTCCTTTCCTCCTAAGCCCTCTTGCTCCACCGAATAATGCTAAGGGGAGACATCTTTCCACTAGGTTGCTTGATGCACCTGCCTGTTCTTAGAGCATTATTCATTATTCAACAACATGACCAGTGTTGAAGCATCTACGACATCAAAATGGTACTCCTTCATAGTCAATAAATTGTTTCCACTCTACACCTAAAACTTTCAAGTTTACATTTTCTTGGATGTCTTTTGACATATCCATTTCTACCAATATTTGTGCATAAGTGGTATGCAAAAAATTTAAAGAGCCCTCATCAACCCCCAAAAATTTCCCCAACGAGTTCCCAATTTCTTCAAAACATGATTCAAACCAAAAGCGTAAAGGAAGATTTGGCAATCTTACCCAAAGTGGTGTCAACTCGAAAGATTCAGTATTTGGATTGAAAGCGGGGTGCCACTACTTCAGCATTAGCAGGTATTTGTCTTCCTAGCTCCATTGTTACTCACACAAAACTCTATTTTTGTCCTCCACATTCTCAAACACCACCACGAAAAACCCCCTTGCATTGGGATAAATTTGCACTTCACCCTCTAAAATGGGACGCCAGGTTTTAGTAATCTAGTGATGTAACTCAACAAGGCATGGTCATAATCCCCAAAATCTACCAATCAACCCCAACTCTGCAAAATATGCATTCTCATAGATTTCACTTGCAATTTCACCATCTAGAGAAACAAAGGGGGATGAAGACGCACAATGCACAGCTCTGCATATATTTTTGCCACCCGAAACCTCTTTTTTTCCCCATCCCACCTTGCATGTTCTCCCTCCAACCATCGAGCCTCTCTTGGACCTAAAACTCAACCATACGACACCCCCATCTATTGGTTAAGGATTTGTCACGATCCCCCATTATGCCTTCCAAAGGCAAGCGCACCTCCTCACATCAAGTTTCCCTTCACAACCGCAACATAAGGCAATGGCTCATGGACCATAGGGCGAGCAAAGATAGCAAAGTCTCCCGCCTTCCTTCCACTAAAAACCTTAGTTGTAGCAGACCCAAGCACTCATAGTGATGACATCGTAGAATAGCATGAGCCTTTAAATAGCTATCTCTTAAACCCCCTTATCAATATTAATATTTTGCGAGGATTTCATTTTAACTATATTAAAGCTCACAATTTCCTAGTTTGATCAGAAAGCTCATAGTTTCCTTAGCTAATACTTAGAAATATTTCTCAACATTATTATTTAAGATATTTCTTATAAATTATATTTTATGTACTTATAGTATGTGCCCCATCCACAATTCTAAAAATTCTAACCTCGTAACCATAAGGAATCCATCATATGTACATTACATATTAAATTTTGAAATCTTGCATCCATAATCATAGCATGATATTTCTTCAAAATCTCTCTTGTGGAAGTTATTATTGTCTTGTAGGTGATTCTGAGGTGTTGATGAGTTCACCATAAACTCCTATATGGTATCAGAACTCCAGTTAGATTTCTTCCCAAATTTAAGGGATTTGTCTTGGCTTGAAGATTTTGATAGGTGTATTTTAGAGTTTAAAGGACCTCACAATTGAATCTGGGGAATTAAAGAAAGTCAAGTTTTCCTTTTGTTTCATCAAATTTTGTTATGTTTTGATTGATCTACAAGGGTTTTAGTTGGGGGTTATAGTTGCCATATTTAGAAGGTAGCTAAATTTTCGAGGCACTTTGGGCCAAATTTGACTTTGCCATCACATTTAGAAGGCTCAAAAAGATAAGGATCAACAATCAAATCATCAATAATGGACACTTTTTGTCTGAGGGCATCAAAGTTTTTTTGTTATGGTCATAAAAAAATTATATACAATTGTATGACAGTCGTACTATATGATGTATGGTATCGACAGTCACTGACATTATTTGTATAGTCACAGGTATGAAATTGACATCTTTTGGGCGTATTTTTGCTATTATTTTTTTGCATCAGATATGTACTCCCCTACATCATTAGCGGTCTAATCGACTATCGCATGGTACTAAAAGTGTTTATTATTTCATAGGTTTTAACTCGCACTTTATATATTAAACAAAACTTTATCTTAAAATTTATTTAACATGTCGATGTTTGGTTAATGAGCTTGTGCATGTGGTCATATCATAGACCGCAACCAAGCTTGGAAGGGGCTAAGCTTGGGTGGCATGACTTTTCCCGCCACCAGCAATGGCACCACCATTGGGTGGAATTATAACTTTTAACCTACAATTACCTTGCGGTCATATGGGTTACCTCCAAATTAAGTGCCCAAGCCCTATATAAGGCCTTTTTTCAAATCTCTATAACTTGCAATTCAAGAGGTGAATCTTTTTGAACGATATATTGATGGAAAGCCAATTTCGCGTACTTTGTGGTGGTGTAGGTATTTTTCCAAGTTTTGGTGTAGGTACATTTTATTCCTTATTTAACTCAAATATTTTTTTTGGCTCTCGAGCTCATAAATTTTTGTCACTCTTTGATTTTTCATGATATTTGTGACGTTAGAAAGGTATTGAGGAGCTTTATTCAGCCATCCATGCACTTTCATGTTTATCCTAGGTATATTGTGATTTTAGTTCTTGCTTGATGGGTATCTTGGAGATTACTTGGATATTTTGGTAGTTGGGAGGGTGTTGTTTTGATCATTGCACTTCATTTCAGCCTCATTTTATGCATTGATTTCATATTTTATCATTTGAGAAGTGTATCATCATTGCAATCAAGGGTTATGCAACTCATCCTTCTATAATCATTATGACTAAGGATAATTATGAGTCTTGAAAAAAAGGCATCCTAACACATTGTAGGTGGCTTAATCTTTTGCCTCATCTTTATGGACTCATTCCTTAACTAGAGAAAACATGGAAGAAATTAATTTGGGGTAATAAAAATGATCATATCATAGAACTGATTGGTTCTAGTTTCAATGCAAGCATCTTTGTATAGAGTTATCATCATATTTCAAGAGTCTTGTGCCAATACACAGTTTGGACCAAGATTTGGGAGATTTTTTAATATCCACATAATCTTCCATTCTCAAATGATCCTACATGAGATTGCCTCATTCCACTTGATGCTGTTGAAAATTTACCCTTTGATAATGAGACCTTAAAGGAGTTTAAATATGATGTTGAACTTGAGCATCTTGATGATTCAGAGACTTCTCCTGCAACTCCTACTTCTCCACTTGAGATCACACATTCCTCATCTATTGATGATTCATTGAGAGATTCTAGTGATTTGTTGCAATAGGTATATCATTATCTTCCTGATTGGGATTCATATTTATCATACATTACATCATTTTTTGTGGAGTCTCACATTTCAGGTTTGGAGGACCAATTTGAGGGTTTATCTCATATTTGATGATAGTAATGGCACATATGTTATCACTTCATCTTTCTATTTGGAGTTAGTTCAAGATCAGTTTCCATTTGTTCTTGTTTTGTCACTTTTTGTTATGATTAGGCATGTACTTGATTGGATTGTGGCATCATCTTCATCTACCAAGAACTTGACAACACATGTGCATGTTTTAAAGAAACAATATTCATACATATGGGTTCATCTTCCTACCAATTCCTATCTAGAATGGGAAGAATTCTTGCATCTATACTTGGTTTATCTTCTTCTAAAGGGAAGAAACATTATTTTTAGGTATTGGATTATGTTTTATCTTCAAACGCTTACCACATTTGCAGGTGATTATACATTATGGGGGGGGTGTCTTGTCTCTCTCTTTCCCTCTTATGGGGAGTCATTGATTGTATATACATGATGTATGTAGTCCTTGGGAGTATCATTGAGTCCTCCATACATCATTTTTTATTTTCTCTCTTTTGGAGAGGATTTTTGTCCCACTAGGTTTTCTCTTTTTCTACATTTGTGAAAGATTTTATTTGCATATGTACATGGGTACCTAACATGGCCTAGTATTTGTGACCCATCTTTGTGTCATTTTCATAATAATCTTCTCCCTAAGTTGCACTTAAGGGGGGTATTGGTGTAAATAGGTATTTTACCTAACTAGCTAACTAGTAAGTCATATTTACATGTTAAGTTTACTTAGGTCCTAGGTGTGTTTTCTAGAAGTCTTAGTTGTCAAGATAAGATCTTATCATATCTTATATAGTTGGATTTTATTTAGTGATTATTACCTAGGTCATTTAATATTGTTGAGGTAGTTGTATCATTGTACATGATTAAGTCGCATGTCAAGATCTTGTCTAATCCTATCTCACAACTTGGATTTATAAGCAAGTCATCATATTTACATTACATATTCAACCTGGTAATCTTGCATTCTAATCATAGCATGATATTTCTATCATTTCTCTCTTGTGGAAGTTCTTGTTGTCTTAAAGGTGATCCCGGGGTGTTGAGGAGTTCACCATAAACTCCTACAATAACCATTAAGAACATCATCACATTTCTTTGGGAAAAGCCTTATCTCACATTTGAAATGTTAATGATTTTTTAATTAGTAAAATTATCTTACGAGGGTGTCCTTTGTCTTAGATGTCATGACCAGGAGACATATATTTAATGAAAATAATCTAATACTTGCACTTAATATTATCCATAAGGGTACACTTCATATGTCTCAATTCACTCCAAAATTTTGATTAATTTATTGATTAATCTTTGTATTCATATATAATTATATAAAAATACACCTCTCAAACCCCTTGATAAATATCAGTATTTAGTAATGAGTCCCTTTCAATTAATTCCAAAATTCAAATTTAATATTTTTGAAAACAAGGATTAGATATTTTAGTCAACAACATTATTTAAACTATTTTTTAGGTATTATACTATATATAAATATAATACTAGTGGTGTTGACAAATATAGTAACTAAATCTCATGCTAACCTTTAAGAATATTTTGTGAAAATTAAAATTTACTCAAGACTTATTATTGGTTTTGTTCAAGAGGGTACAAAACACGTAAAATTAGATGTGGTGGCCTCATTTGTTTAACTGCATGCACTACACTTAAAATTAAATATGGTAATTTACCAAATTCAAACATTTAAATTTCTATGTATTTAACATGTAACATATTTATAAAAGACATCAAATTTCTACAATCCTTAATATTGTATATGAGTGTTTCTAAATTTGATTGTGTAAGAGTTTTTATCATAAAAAATTCTTACACTGTCAAATCTATAAACACTCATATACAACATTTAACATAATTCCTAAAAATTTAAACATAAATTTCCATACTAAAAATTCTAATAACATAAAAAATTCTTACATGATCACATTTATAAAAAAAATTATACAATATTTAACATATCTTCTAAAAAATTAAACACACATTTCCATTATAAAAATTCTAAAGACATAAAAAAATATTACAATCAAACTTAAAAACACTCAAATATAACATTTAATATATTTCCTAAGAATTTAAATACACCTTTTTATTATAAAAACTCTGATAACATAAAAAATTCTTACAATAAAAATTAAAATCACTCAAATACAATATTTAATATATTTCCTAAAAATTTAAACACATATTTCCATTTTAAAATTTTAAATAATTTCTCTTAAATTCAACCCATTTATTTTTTTGATGAATATATCCTATTTAAATTTGCATTAATTTAAATAAAATAGTACAATATTCACAAAAGAGAAAGGGTGATATAGAAGCACACCCATGAATCCAAAAAAGGGCTTAGCCCTAAAACAACATTACAAAAAATATCTAAGCAGGCATGGCTATGCTAAGCAGAGGAGGATGTTTATAATCAAGAGTCCCCAAACATCACCAGGGATAGAGTCATCAATTGGCTCCCAACCAGTGAGAGCATTATCTTTTAAGTTATCCTCTAGAGATGACTGAGTGTGAACTAGAGAGATGGCAAGCAGTACATAGGGAAATTTGTTGGTGTTTGGCTAGCTAGTGTCTCACCAAGGAGAAGGAAAATGTGAGGACTTAGGAATCACCCACAAACAACATTTTCCCTAGGGTTCTATGATATAGGACCATGAGAATGAGACTCATAATCTCCTCGATTAGCCCATCTAGATGAGCGGCTACGCCTAATCCAACACCTATGAGGAGAAGTGGAGTTAGGGGGAGGTTGGGAAACAATAAAAGGGGCATTACCCCCATGGTCTAATAACCCTTGGAGATGAAAAAGTTCAAGTGCAACTTTACTAGCTTGCACCTAACTCTACATAATAACATTAGAGAAAATTATAACATTAGTGTACAAAAAAAATTTCCAATAGTGTTGCAATTAAACAACACAACATTTCCATCTTTTCAAATATTGAATAAAATTTCCACCTTAAAAGTGTGTCATACCTAGGTAAAATTTTGAGTGAGATCAGGCCAATCCCTAAGAAGAATCATGTGCCATGAGAAGGGAATAGGCCTGAAAGGCCTAAAGAAGTCATAGGTCCAATTCCAGACTTCTTGATCCCAAGGACAAAACTAAAAGAGGTGCTTGAGAGATTCAATTTTACCACAAAACGACGGTTTAGAGTGGGAATTCCCATGTGATTGAGATGGGCCCCATAGGAAGACCTTGGTACAACATACACCAAGCAAAGTGAGCCATTTCAGGCTCCAACACAACAACCCAAACACCCTAGAATCATTTAATCCAAATCTCTAAAGAGGATTGCAGTTGCTAGTGGAAGTTAAGTTGATCAACCATACGCAAGTGAGGAGAGAGCCAAGAGTAGCCCTTAAAGGGCCTATATCTCTAAAAAGGAGTATTTGAAAACCATTTTTAGTCCTCCCACCAAGGCTTCAAGCACTACACACCTGACTTATGAAGAAACTATGAGGGAATGGAAACAAGAACCATTTGGTAAGTTTCTTGATTATGATTTGAGAGTATGTACTTCAATTTGAAATATGACCAAGGAAGAGATTCCTTCGTAGTAAGATGAATAAAATATGGCAAGGTTTTGGCTCCTCTCTTTTTTTTAAAATAGAGCTCGGGTCCAATGTAATACAACCAATGGCCTCCCTTGAGAATTGAAGAGTTGGGACCATCAAATGGAGTATTTACTAATGGATAAACCATTGAAAAAATCATCTCTAGCCCAATGAAGCTAAGGTTTGAGGGATTTCCAAGCTTTCCAAATGCTTTTAATTACAAAATTAACCTAAATTTGAATTGACTACTTCATGGTCAAAAGAGTGCCAAGATCCAACCCCTTCTAGGTTGAACAACCATGAAGAATGCTAGAGCTAATGCAATGTCAAAGAAGAATTTTGTAGGCCTCATTTCCAATGAATTCCCTAATTATCCACTTGGAACACAAATCAATGTCTTGCCAAAAAATAGAGATCACACCAAGACCTATAAACTCCTAAGCTAAATAGCAAAATTCCCATGCCACCGATGAAAGACATAATCTTCATTATTGGAAGCCTAGAGAAATTTATAAGGAGCATTTCAAGCTTCACGTATGAAGCCTTGGAGGGAACCCAATATGAGGAGTAATAAAGATGTGTAGCCACCATTATCTTGGAATAACTTTGAAACTTACTAGCTAATGAAATATGCTTGGTGATCCAATATTGAAGCTTCTTTTCAATTTTCGTGAGCACTCATTGCTAAAGCTTGAAAGGGCTAGCATGGAAATAAAAAGGTATGCCCACAACTCAATTTTTTTCCCTATGATCAAATCCATTTCGTATTGAAAGAGATCAACTAGGTAAGCTTGGGAATAAAGGATTGTATGTAACACAAGCTCTTATGCCATTGAATTCTAGAGTTGGATAGTTGAAAAAATCGTAAAGGAACTTGAGGGTCTGAGTGATATTCTCTTTTTCTTTGTGAAGAGTGAGGAAAGAATTATTGAAAAATAACTATTAACTAGTTGCTACTTAGAATTAGGAAGAACAATCCCCTTAACATGCAAATGGGAAACAACCTAAGCAAGGAGGTAGCCAAAAGATTTTACAACCAAAACATAGAGAGTTGAGGAAAGAGGGCATCATTGTCTAATGGATTGAAAAATCCCAAAATAGGGAGACTGTTAACCAAGGATGGTAATGCAGGCATAAGCATCTACAAAAAACATTTGAGTTGACTGGAGAAACACTTTTTGAATCAACTAGAGAAATTGTGGGCCAAAACCAAGCGCGTAAAGTATGGCCAAAATGAGAGGCCATTCAATAGGATTGTAAGCTTAGAAAAGTTGATTTAAAAAAAAAAACAATGATTATTAAGATTATTAGGCTCATTCCACTCATTCCCAAATGACTATTATGTTATCTAAGATAAATACTAACTTGATAAATCTTGTTTGCTCAGGTTTGTTAGCACCTATAAATTTAATGAATTTATAGTGCTTTATTTTTCCCCTTGTGATACACATCAATTTTAACCAATCTAAAAAATCTCAATGATATGTCATGTTCAAGTCCCTCCATTTGTTGCATTACCCCCATTATTTGGATATGTTCAAAAACCCATTTTGCATATTGTCCAAAAGTTATCCCTTTTCCCCCTTTCTTTTCTTCTCTTAGTCTTGATGGGGTTTTGGGTCTCAAACAAATATTTGGACCAAGGTCCAAATTCATTCCCAATAGCCAATCCCCCTTCTTTATTCTTTCAAATCCTTTATGATATTTGAGCCCCAAATAGATATTTGGACCAGTCCAAATGTCCATGTTCTTCCCCGATTCCCCCTTCTTTTATTTTCCTTTTGTCCCTTCGAGAATTCGGGACTTGAACATGCACTTGGACTAAGTTCCAATTCCACTCTCAACTCCTGGCTCTACTCTTCCCTTTTCTCTTCTATCTGATAAGAACTTCATGTCCCAATTAGACTTTTGTATCTAAGTCTAAAAGGTTTGTAACCTTTTTGAAATCCAACCCCTACTTTCTTCCTCTTATTCCTTTCATCCCATCAGGACTTTGGGTCCCAATGGGACCTTCAGACTAAATTTTTGCAAGTTCACATGCCTTTTAAAAAGTATTAAGTCTCTTTTCATGGAAAGATGCCATGTGGCATGTTTTCATAGGTCAATGGAGTCATTTGGATAGGTTCAATCTATTTTTGTGAAAGCGAAAACATGGCATGTTTCTATGGGTCCATAGAACTCTTATGGTCGATCCATCTTCTAACCACGGGATTTTGGAATGTTGCAAAATTTTATGACTTTGATCAATAATTCCAAGTGCGATTAGATACCTGATCCTGATCTCGATAAGAATTTTGGACCTAAGGTCTGAAGAATCCAAATTTTATCGAGATTCCTGATCTTGATCAATCTTCTTCTTCTTTTTTGATCTTGTTAGGACTCAAGTCCTGATGAAACTTTTAGACCAAAAGGTTTAAATTTATTCAGGAATTTTGCCCGCAAACCTTCTTTTCCTTCTAATAGGATCCTATCAAGGTTTTGAGACCCGATTGGACTTTTGGACCTTTTGGTCCAAAAGTTTAGTTCCATTTTAGTTTCCCAAACTTGATTTTCTTCCTTGTCGAGACTTAAAACTTTTTTAAACTTTTGTCCTGATAGTCCAAATCCAATTTTAGTTTTCACTCCTACCCTCCAGTTTCTTCAGCCTTAGAATCTTGTCAAGTTTTTAGAACCTGATTAGACTTTTGGACATTCTATGAAGTTTTTTGCATTTTTTCCATTAATGCTACAACAACTCTCTCAACTACCAAATTTGATTCTTAGGGCTACAGGGACAATATTAAATGCATTTCTCAATGAATACAAGTGGGATAAGGTGATGCCATGCTCCTTTATGGTTCTTAGGCCTCCTTTTAGTTAGAGATTTGATCTTGGTCATGTTTTTCTATAGATTTTAAGAGGGTTTTGTTCCTCATTTGTGTGCTCGTTAATGTAGGGGCATGCTCTCATCATGAACGACTAGGTGTGTGTGGTACATGCAAGCATGTGGGCCTATACAATTTTTGACATTCTTGGTTCTCTTCCTAATGTATCTTGATGAGGTAAAGGAAAGATCTTCCTAATTTTTAAGAGGGATTCTACAGAGGAACACAAGAGAGAAGAGAGAAGCAGTTGCAAAGCCAACAAAATAAAATATTCAGAAGAAACCCTAGGTTTCAATATCCAGTTCTAGGTATAGCCATTTTTTATATTGTAATGATTTGGGTTTGATCCTAATTTTATAATAATATTTTTAAACCTTGTACATTGAATTATTAAAGGCAGGATCAACCTTAGTGGAGTGTGTCCTTATGCATGGTATGCATTTCCGGATGTATGATTGATTAGTTTTTCACCCAAAAGTTTGTAAAATCTATATAAAACTTTTGCATGGTATCTTTTCAATATAATAAAGGAAATGTGTGGTATGATTAAGGATTAATAAGTATCCTCTCTTAATATTATGCAACTATCCATTGTCTTTCTGAATGAATTCCTAGAGCCTAGATTGCATGTGCATTTGGAAAGGCATAGTCTTTTGTGGCAACTTGATTAAGTCGTTACCTTGTTTTCAGTTATTGCTTCTTTGGTTGAATCTAAATACTTTGTTGTCCAATGGATAAAGGCACCGTGTTGTGATTGGATTTCTCTCCTATCATCCCCAACACACTCCAAATACATCAATTCAAAAACCTTTAAAGTTTTACTTTTTGTGTGTTTTACTACCATGTCTTAACAAATACAACAATAAAAGGGTGTTGTTGGTTGTTTTTAATGAACCAAAATGATCTCACAATATAGCCTATGGAATTACCATCTTCTAATGGTCAGCTAATTGGATGGATTGGCCAATGAATGAGTGAAAGCTTGAAAAGGCTTTCCTCTTGCACTTTGGGCTTTGCAAAACTTGGGAGGGTGATCCCACACAATGCACCTTAAGATCCTCTATGCCAATTAACCTTGCACATTGTAAATAACAGATAATCTCTACTTATAATTGCTTGACAATCTAATAACTGCAAAGGTTTGGAAACTACATACTAATTTGTTTCAAAAGCAATAGAGCATGATAGATCTTGACTTGACATACATTTCAATAAGAATTTCAAAAGATCAAGTGATTTGAATGTATTTTCTATGAAAGATCAAGAAAAATTCAACACAAACACAAATCCCATAATAGTGCCTTAATTCAGGGTATGAGGTCTAATACAATGCAAATAAACTTGATAACAGGTGAACACTTAGCATCACAAAGCTTACACAATGTTGCATTACAACATCAGTCTCAATTACTCAAAACCAAAACTCATGATCATATTGTGACACTCGAACCATTTAAACCTATGATTTCATCCAAGCAATTTAACCAATTCTTTAAATTAGGACAAACACAAAACCATACATTCATTGGAAAGAATAAAGACCATTAAAACAACCCTTGATTATTTCATTGATAATTCAAATGATGAATACATCGAGAGAGAATTGGATTTGAAGATATTTCATTCTTTATGTTCAAATACTAGTACTATTATCAAAAATTTCTTACAAAAGCAAAATACTCATATAACCTAAAATGCAAATTCTATTCTATTCTTTGTATTCACTCTTTACGAAACTTGCTCTAAGATTCATCAATAACCCATACAATTGGCCCTAAATCCCCTTTTATAAAAACAAGGCAGCAAAACAAGCTTTGGGCCAATGTACACATGTCACTTTTTCATTTGACATTCCCAATTACATTCAAAAGACCATTATATTTTCCAAAACTCGAGGGAGATGTCCATATGAAACAAAACTTATTTCCCATTTGCTGATGAACATATCTCCCACCTTCCAAAAGGCTCTTTAGTCAGTGAAGATGTTCATTCCACAAGGAGCGACACCTTTTCCACATGCTTCCAAAATTTGAGGATGAAAAGCATGAAAATAAGACAAGAATAACCCAAATATTTCCACATCAACAGTCCATGTCATCAACTTTAAATTTGAGGAATATACAATATTTAAATGTTAACATATCAAAGGCCTAATTTGTATTGTTTCCAAACGATGTATTGTATTCCTCATGTTGTAACTTCTTTTACTACAAACCATTACTTTACTAAAGACACAAAATCAAAGCTCATCACCACCTTACCACTGTAGCAAACTATAGGTCCAAGATATCAACATACTTGGTTTTCAAAAGCCCAAAATCTTCCTCAAAAGGCCAATCAAATGTCATGACCTCATATGCTTTGATCTTGTATGGGTTATATTTTATGACCACTTGGTTGGCCTCTTTATCAAACTCCTCAAGGAAAATACCTCTACGAGTAAGCTTTTCCATATTGTTCTTTAGCATCTCCACATCAACTTCATCACAAATCAGTGACTGCTTGAGTTGTTATCACCTTACTTGCTTGATCCTTTCATTGTTGTAGAGGTTTAAATTCACCAACCTCATTTAAGATACCAGGGAGGAAACTGAAACTCCATTAATCAAACTTTTGCACTAGCTCCCTTATTTTCTTTTCTAATTGTTCAATTAACCCCTAAAAGTCCTTAATCCCATTTACAAGCTTGAGGGTCGAGATAATGTTGGGTGGTTGATTGGCATCATGCTTTGATCCAATAGCCATATCTCTTAGTTGTTGGAATCTAGGGATCCACTTGTCCATCAATGGGATGGCTACCTCCTTGTCCCTATCAAAACTCTTTATTGCATCAAACATAGAAGTCTAATTTGAATGAACGCTAATTAGTCTTCTCTCAATCCCTTTATTTTTTGATGAATAGTAACTAATCTATACTAAATATAAATATTAAAATACATATTCACAAAAAAAGGTGGGTGGTAAGAAGGCACACCTCGAGAGTCATATGGGTAGCGCCCAAAAAACCAAAAAACTTAACAGTCACATGGGCCTAGCCCAGAAGTCCAAGATTACAAACATAAAAAAGGTCATTAAGTGGCTAAAGCAGTACTAGAAGAGCCAAGAGGGCCTCTATCATCCAAATTCTTCCCCCATACATCACCAGGGTTTGGAGTGACGTTAGGAGGAGGACCCCAACCATCATCAACATCTTTATCTTTTTATTTTTTATCCTCGCACAAGGGCAAGATTGCAAGCATTAGACATGGAAAGCATTTACCAGAGTCTGGCCAACCAAAGCCACCAATAGGAGTATTATCAGAGTGCCACCCAAAACCGTCACTACTGCTCCCTGCTACTCCTCCAGAGGGCCACCCCTGGCCAACCCGCGAAGGAGGAGAACGAGACCGCCGAGGAGGGCGAGAATCACATCGAAGAGGAGGCTGAGAGCGGGGGTGAGCAAAGCCACTCTTCTGCCAGCCCCGAGAGGCTGACTGACTGTGAGAGGAAGTGAGTGAAGTGGGCACCCAAGCCACAATACACGGGGCATTGCTCCAATGATCCAAAAGCACCTTAAGGTGAGCCACCTCAACTGTAACCTTGTTAGCTTGAACTTGAATCTCCAAGAGCAAATTGGAGCAAATAATAGCTTTAGAATACAAAGAAATATTTTTATCCATTTGGGTGTTAGAAAATATGCAAAAATTTCTATCTTTCCAGATATTAAAGAGGATTTCCACCCTGAAAGTGCACCAAAGCTAGGTATACTTAGCAGGAAGTATGGGCGAATTGCCTAGCAGAACCATATGCCAAGAGAAAGGCTCCATACTGAAAGGTTGAAAGAACTCATGAATTCAATTCCAAAACTATTGAGCTTTTGCACAAAACCAGAGGAGATGATTAAAAGACTCAGCTTGCCCACAAAAAGGGCACCGAGGGTACTGGACCCCCAAGTGAACAAGCCGAGACCCCATAGGCAAGCCTTGGAAAAGAATACACCAAGCAAAGTGAGCAAGTTTTGGCTCAACACTTGCAGATCAAGTGGAAAAGAATATTTTTTTGCTAGACATGAGCAGGAGATTGAAGAAGCCACCTTTGGTTCAAACTTGCAATCATTGGAAAATGCGGTGAAAGCCACATATAACCAAGCCTAGGCTTGTAATTCCTAAAAGGGTTGTCTAGGTACCGCTTCCAGTCCTTCCACTAGGGCTTGGACCCATGAATTCCCACCTTATGAAGCATATCTGTAGGAATAGAATTCACCAGATCATCATAAGTATCATGGTCCTAGTTTTGAAGACTATAGAGAGCACAAAAATCTTCCCACAACATAATGTGCATTGTGGGTATGTGAAACACATGCTGCAAGGTTTGAATGCCTTTCTTGTGGAACCTTAGCACCTTAAGCCAAGGCAACTTGACCAATGACTGACCATTATTGGCAAAGAGAGGCAGCCACCAAACATTCTATTGATTGAGCAAAATCCCATCATGGAAACTGGAGCCAACCCATCGGAGCCAAGGCTTAACCGCTTCCCAGGCTCTCCAAATGCTCTTGGCCACAAAAGTTCCCACAATTTCAACTAGTTCCTTCATGACCAGAAGGGTTTAAAAGCCAATCCCCTTCCAGACGGGTCTGTGAATAGGAAAGTTGGATTGGATGCAATACCTGAGGAGAATTTTCCACACTTCATCTCTAATAAGAGCTCTAATTATCCATTTCACACACAAGAAAATCCCTTGTTGTTGAGTGGAGAGCAGTCCAAGACCTCTAGAGTCTCTGGGAAGGTAGCAGAACTCCTAAACAATGTGATGAAACCCTTTATGGGACTTTGCAAAGGCCCAAAGAAAGTCCTAAAGCAACTTTTCAAGCTTGGCATAGGCAACTTTCAAAGGAGCCCAACAAGAAGAGTAATAAACATGTGTAGCTACCCAAATCTTAGAGCACAGTTGGAATTTCCCTGCCAGAGAAAGAGGCTTGGTAATCTAATAGGCCAATTTTTGCTCAATCCTAGAGAAAACAACTTGCCACAACTCAGCTGGAGAAGCCTGGAAGGCGAAGGGAACTCCTAGAAACAAAAATATTTCCCTTGGTCCAATCCATTTCCAACCATATTGCTGAAACCAATGAGGAGTGGGCAGAATAGACTACATGTAGCACAAAGTTTTATGTCACTAAATGGTGGAACCAGACGCAGGGAAAAAAATGTTAAGACATTGAAGAGCCACCTTAATATTTTTCTCTTCCTCCAAAAGGGTGAGGAAAGAGTCATTAGCAAAATGGCCATTAACAAATTGAGTCTGGGAGTTAGGTAGGGAAGTTCCTTTAACACGTTATTAAGAAACTACATTGGCCAACAAATAGCCAAATCCTTTGGCAGCAAGCACATAAAGAGAAGGAGCAAGTGAACATCCTTTCCAAATGGAGCAAAATAAACTAAATGTAGAAGATTAGCGACCATAATGGTGATACAAGTAGAGGCGTCTAAGAAAAGCATTTGGACAACCTAAATGAAATTAGGTCCAAACTCCAAGGCTTTTAACATGGCCATAATGAAAGGCCACTCAATGTAGTCATAAGCTTTAGCAAAGTCAATTTTGAGAAAAATAGCTTTCTGGTTCGAACACCTGGCCCACTCCAAACCTTCCCACACAACAATAATGTTATCCAAAATAAATCTGTACTTGATAAAACTAGTTTTCACAAGGCGCACAATCTGAGGCAAAAGATGGTGGATCTTTAAAGCCAAAGCTTTGGTGATGATTTTGCAAGAGACATTGAGGAGTGTGATAGGCTGCTAGTTGCAGATATCCTCAAGATCTCCAAGATTAGGTATGAATTTAATATTTCCTTTATTAATTATATTTCCCAAGGTTTTGGAATGAAAAGCCTTGAGATAGACTTTATGTAAGTCGTGCCCAACATAGTCCCAAAGGGCCTTGTAAAATTCACAAGGGAAACCATCAATCCTTGGGGCCTTGTCATCAGCCATGGAATGAATGGCTTCCCTCAAGTCTTCAACTATGATTAGTTGCTCACAAAAAGTTTTTTGGGCTGAAGATAGCCTATTTGGCACAATAGCAAGACAATCCTAAAGGGCTTGTGTCTCTTCGGCATATACTCCTGAGCAGTGAAAACTTGTTCATAATGTCAAAAAAAGGCCTGGAGAATGTCAGGTAGCTCAAAAAGTACCTGGGTTCCATATTTAATTTTTTGATGCTAGGAGAAGAGTGCCTAGTACATAAGGCCAAAAAAAACTCCTTGGAGGCACAATTGCCAATCTTTAACTAGTGCAATCTGGCTTTGATTTGTGCACCTCTGGCAACATAATTATATACAACTTGTTTTTTGTGTCTTAATTCTACCACCTTGACTTGTAATGATGGGGAGAAAGGGCTAGCTTCCAGAGCCTCGGTAGCTAAGTATAGGTCAGCTATGGTAGCCTCATAAGACCACAAGCAAAAAATGGCCAGTTGGCACCCATAAATGCACAAAAATCTAGTCGTGCGAGTGATAGCATCATTTCACCAATTAATCCAACTTGTATTATGAGGTGGCCCACACTCCAAATTCTAGAACCTACAAATGTGGGCCAACATGAGCTAACGACAAAGCAAATACGTGTTAAAAAAATTGCATTTTGCAGGCCCGAGGTTGTCTTGTCTCCCATTCAATGCAAAAAGAAATGGGGAAATGATCTGACAATGTCACATCCACTAATGACTTAATTGGAAGCAAGGAGCTGTCAAAAGAGAAGAAATATTCAGTTGAGATCATGGCATGATCAAGGCACTTAAATATCCTATCATAGCCAGCCCTGAAATTACACCAAGTATGCTAGAGGGAACGAGAATGGTGACGACCAATATTGGGATCAAAGAGATGCAATTTATTACGCATGAAAAACCATGCCTCTCTTTCACCAGCTGCCCATCTGAATGGATGAGTTTCATCTTTATCATATGCCATCTCAACCATATTGAAATCCCCACACAATAGCCAAGTAGCAACTGGTAGTGAATCAACAATCCAACGCTAAAGCAAAGAGCATTCCACAACATCATTAGAAGCATAAACATTAATAATCCCAAAAGAGCGATTATCAATGTTAAGGAGGATCTAGATGAGCCGATGTGTGGGGTCAGACCCATGGTAAACCACACAAGAATACCACCATGGGGAAAAAAGGGTGATAGCTCCACCACATCCAACATCATGAGCAGTACAAAACATATGACTAGCTGGCCAAATAGAACAACAAGCCGACGTGAGAAAAAAACCCAAAAAATTAACCTC
Organism: Sequoia sempervirens; assembly: GCA_007258455.2. NCBI lineage: Eukaryota > Viridiplantae > Streptophyta > Pinopsida > Cupressales > Cupressaceae > Sequoia > Sequoia sempervirens. Next base: position 416,360,880 of record VDFB02075321.1, on the reverse strand, counting down.
TTGGAGATAAAGCACTTCAATACCAGCATACTTCTACAAAGTATCCCTAACAGAATACTTCTTGGAGAGGAATGTCAGAACTCAAACATTCCATGAGAGGAAATTCATGAATGAAACTCCTTCATATCGTCAGAGTCCAACTCCTCCTCATTTAGAGTTGAGAAGCGATTCTGCAAAAATTCTGGTGAAACTAACCCAATTTGAATATTTGGAGAAGAAAATCTATGTTTCTCCTACACATATTCTCCTTCTTCTAATGGCGGAGAAGGGCTGTGAGACCATCGTTGAGCTCCTGTCATGGGAGGGGAAACATTTAGTTGTGTTATCATAACAATACTAGGTTTAGGAGTAGCCTTTGGCTTGGGCCATGTCGAAATATTGTTAGCCCCAATCAGGGCCTCTTTCCCCTTTGTTGAAGGGTTTGAAACATCCTTAGTTGGCTCAGGGACTTTGGAAACCATCCCAAAGCCACTGGACTTGTGTTTATGACTTGTAACCATGGTCCATTTCTCATCAAGTTTGGCAGCAAAATTATCCACCTGACGGGGCTTTTCAGATTCCCGCACGGAGGAGTACAAGGCACTGCTAAAGGGAAATCCTTGATCTTGTGGTCTACGAATTGACATCTATAACATGTGTTCAGAAAATTAAAATAAGTGACCTTTTGGGTATGCTAGAGAGCTCCAATTTGAATGTCAATGGAGTCTTTCAAATCTTGTGAAAGGTCCACTTCAACACAGACCCGTTTTTGGGGTTGGCCTGGAAAAACCTATCTAGCTCAGTACAAATGACCTTCCCCATAGAGGACACAATATGACTCAAAAAATGCACACAAGGCAAAGGAAACCTTGTAAATTCAATCCAGACTGGGACCCGCAACTTGGTGTCATTCAAGACAGTGAAATCCTGGGTCCACGACTTGAAAAACCAATAGAGAAGACTTGACATACTAGCGACCATGATTCGGGATTTCCTGAACATGATTGACCTCTGCAAAATGGAAAAGAAAAAACCCTTTGTTAAATTTTGGACCATATCAAGGTGGACCCCATGAGGGACCCAGGCCTTATGGACCCATTATTTAAGCACACTTTCAGGGGGAGTCCTTCCAACAAAGTACCTAACAAGAGTATGTTGCTCAAGCCATTAACAAGCATAATCAAAATAAGGCAAAGGTAAAACCACATCAGCTAGGGATTCAAAAGACTTACCTCGTGAAACACTTTTGAAACAAATTTTCAGGGTCGTTTGTTTGAAGGAGGAGCCATTGAGCAGAGTCGTCGAACCACCAATACCAGCAATAACTATTGGGTTAGAGCGAGTTGAAGGCATATTAAATCAAAAAAATCAAAGTAGGTCGTACACACAGGAAAAGGGAAAAATCCAGCGCCTAGAGCACAATATGACGCAAGAGGGGCCAAGAATGACCACAGACACAAGAAAACCCTAGCATAGCTCATACACCTCCAGTCATCAAATAGTCACATTTTGAGTCAATCCCTTTATTCAAATGTTCCAATACAATTGTTACTATCTTCATGTTTCTCTAATAAATTGATTTGTCAAATTGTTGGCACCTCTCCTCATAAGTTTTGAGTTACTCCATTAACTCTTCCTTAGTAACTTCTTTGTGGGAGACACACTTGATGTACTCGGAGGTGGCTGTGCAATGGACGCATCTTCTTGATCAAGAGGTACAATATCAATTTGAGTTGGGAGAGGTGAATGAATAGGATAATATGGTGTTTTCTCTTATGGATATGGGGGGAAGAATTTTTGCTTGTTAAGGGCTAGGTGCATGCATTGATTGAAACTTTTCTTTAAACAATGCAATCTCCAATTGCATCTCAGCAATCCTTTGTTGTCCCTTATTATATTCAGCTACCATGTCATTATATTTGGTTTTGAATTTGTCCCTCTCCTCTGATAAGGATTCCACTGTATCCTTTGTGAATTGAGCTACATTCACATTCAATGTAGTTGCCTCCACTGTTGATGTATCAGATACTCTTTTTATCACCAATCCTCCTCTCAACCCTATAGTTGGCTCTGCAACCTCTAGCTTCCTATTATTTGGGGCTAAGGACAAAATAGCCAATGTGTCCCATTAGGCACTAAATGTTGATCCTTGCAAGGCCAATGTCACTTCTTTATGTTGGGAATAGGATGCCATTTAATTGAAATCCTAAACATATTTCATGTATCTCCTAAGTCCTTGGAAAGTGTTCCCCAACACTAGGATTAGAAAGAGATTAAATTTGAATGAAATGAACATGTAAATTGACATTTGTATTTAATTACAAATGATAGGAACATGTGGGGATGCCCAAGAAGAGCTCCTACAAAATAGGAGCACATGGGGCAACCACATGGAAGGTGAAATGCACCTTGAGTTAAGTTAATTGTTTGGAGAAAAAGATAACACTTCAATAATGTATGTAAAGATCCTAGAAGTTAGGAATTGATGTTTACATGCATGGAGTTTAGTTCAGGTTAGTTTAGTTTAGTTTAGTTTAGTTTAGTTTAGTTCAGTTTAGTTATGGTTCAATTATCTTCAGTTGAATGCTAGTTGACTTCAGTTGACTTGGGATGCATGACTAATGACTTGAGTTGCATGACATATAACATGTGATAAATTTAGTTAAGTGGGGATGATCAACCATGCATGATATTTGCATGAATTGGTGGAGAGATATGTTTCAATTAACAAAGATTGACTTGGACCCACCTTGGGTGCCCAAGTTGGCATCTTGGAGTTAACACTTTTCATGATAAGATAATTTATAAGGCTAAGTTAAGTGGGCCCATTCTTGGGCACCAACTTTGAGGAGAAGCTTACAATATATCTTCGAAATCAACTTTGAGTTATGACTTCAGTTTGGGACACCCAAATTGATGAAGGACTTGGTTTGACATTGTTTTTCACCGAAGAACTCTACTTGCAAAGAATAGGTGCAGGTTTTTTGAGATAAACTTTTTGCTTTGTAATTGTAAACTCTTTGGAGTGTACAAGGCTCATTATTGTCTATAAATTGCAGCAAGTTGAAGAGAGTTTTATCAGATTTTATTGCAGGTTGTGAAGAAGAATTGTTGAAGGCAAAAGAAGCATCTCAAGCAAGGATTGATAAAGAATAATTGTAATCTTGTTCTAAGGTTAAATAATACAAGCACTATTGATTTTGGTGGTGGAATTTTTTCTTGAAAGGGTTTCTCCACAATATATGTTGTGTTACCTCTATCTTCTAGTCTTATTCTTCTATAATCTTTTGTCTACTTCTATAATTGGTAAAATGAATATAAAATGATAATCATATACAAAGAAATTGTAACAAAGAGAACTTAAATAGATCTACATTATAATAGTTTTACAAGTTTTAAAGCTACATAATTACCTCCATTTTTAACACTTTAGTGGTAAATATAGGGGAATCATGCCTTCCAACTTTATCAAAGGCAAATGTTGATGCAAGATCCCATTTTGGCAATAATAGCACACCACTTTTTCTAACCAACTCTCTTCCCTCAACTGTTGTTATGTCTTGATATTTAGCTCTCGTTTCCTCATGAACTTTAGCTTCTATTACCTCACTTGGAACCTCAGGATTTTCAATCCTTTTCATGTCTACACTTTCAGCATACTCATCCTTCATGTCTCTCCAGACGTATTCCTGAAATGCTTGTGTCTTCACAAAAGCATCATCTTTCATGAAATTTTCACATGCCTCAGCTCTGACATCATCAAAATTGTTTACCCCGCCTAAGTCTGCTTTACTTAATCTAATTTTAAAGCTTTGTGGCACTATCTCCCTTGTGGGAGAAGGAATACCTTGCATCATTTCATCTTCAGTAACAAAAATCTCTTCATCAGATTCATCAGTTGGATAATCCACAACGCCACTTGACTCAACCTTTTGCTTCTTTGATGGTGGTTCCCTTGATGGTGATAGTCCTCTTGGAGGTGAATCCAGTTCAATAATTTGTGGGGTGGATGAATGTGGGGGTGAAAGTGGTGGAAGTTGTGGCTGAGGAGAAGATGCCCTTGACCCCTTTGATTGGGTAGGGGTGGCAAATGTTTGTTGTTTACTCACTCTGCTCTTCCTCCTTGCAAATACATTCACCTTCTTTGGTGGCTGTAGGTTGGCCTTTCTTCTACCATAGGGGACTTCCCCTTATCATATTCCTCAGTTACAACAACTTTTCCTTTATCTTGGATCACTCTTTCTTCCTTGAATTTTGCAATTGTATCAAAATCATGGAAGACATCTTCCACTCTCAATATCTCATTCTTTATATAAGGGAGATCCTTGAATTGAGGATCCTTCACCTGTTTTGCTTTCTCCAATTTGTTGAAAATAATCCACTTCATCTTTCTATCTTCTTATGTCTGGAAATCAAAAATATTTCTAATAACATCCCTAGGGAAAGAGAAGTTATGAACAAACTTTCCTCCCTTCACTTTGTCCTTTAACCAAAGCATAAAACCTTCTGGGTCATGGTTCCTATGTGCTTGCCATTTCATTCCATATGGATTGATCTTCTCAGTAAGGTTATTCCATCCACTAGTTATCATAACAAAATCTAAAACACAGTGTAAGTTGGAAAGAAAGTTCCTTTCCTCATGTTGACCAAGTGATTATCCTCAACACTCTGAGCTGCCAGATGACTTCTAGGAAGCCAAACCTTTAATGGTACATCCCTAGGGAGTAGAGTCGGTAAGACTTATCGCTTTCGGCAAGAGATCATACCGAGGTTCAAAGGTTACTCTGAAGTGTTCATCTATCGCCAAGACATATCGCTATTGCTGAGACGTTACTCCGAAGTCTTAAGTCATACCGAGCACCAAACAACAGTTGGCAAGACTTCTCTCCATCGCTAAGAGTTCTTAGTGAACCTTTAGTGTTACCTCGATGCCTCCAAATGAATACCTATTGGTGAGACATCTCCATATCGACAAGACTTCATATCGAAGCATATGAGTTACTCTAAAGACCACATGTGTAACACCTTGTTGGCGAGACATACAATCTCAATAAGACTTCATACCGAGATAAGCCTTTTGGCCAAGGGTCTCCCCGACACCGCTTGTCACCCAAAGTCTCCCCGATATACGATAGAAATGGCCTATCGACCAAAGATCTCCACTCGGCATAGGGTTACAATGATTGCCACAAGTCACAGTGACAGGTCCACTCGGCAAGACGGAAATAAGGTCTCAACGACCAGAACTGTTCAACAAGGTTTCAACTACTAGTCGGCCAGACACAAAACATGTCACACTGACTTGGCTCTCTTATAGGTTTCAGCCTGTGGGATTGAGGCATATATTTCCAACAATCTCCCACTTGATGAAGATCACATAGGCACCTCCAGAGCACAACAAAAAACTACTGAAATTCATGGGCATTGAGGCCCATCGAACTGGCACACCACCTAAACTTGTCTGTGCTCACTGGCTTTGTCAATGCATCTGCAACATTCTCTAGAGTATCAACTTTTTCCAAACTGACCTTTCCATCCTCCATCATATCTCGTACAAAGTGGTAGTGTACATCTATATGTTTTGTCCTGGCATGGAAAGTAGGATTCTTTGCCAGACAAATTGCACTCTGACTGTCACAAAAAATAGTTATTTTCCCTGCATCAAAACCAATGCTAGAACACAAAAGTTTTAACTAAACTACTTCTTTACAAGCATGTGTAGCTGTCATGTATTCAACCTTTGTAGTGGACAAAGTGACTACAGCCTGCCGCTTACTCATCCAACTCACTGCACAACCATTCAACATGAAAGTATATACACTGGTGGACCTCCTGTTGTTAATGTCCCCTACCCAATCAGAATCCACATAGCCTCAAATACTAAGATTCCTCTGTGATTCAACCAAGTTCCCATGGTAACACAAAGCAAACTCTGAAGTGCCCTTCAAATATCTGAAAACTCTCTTTACAGCATCCCAATGTGTCCTTCCAGGATTAGCCATAAACTGACTAAGAACTCCCACTGCTTGAGCAATGTTTGGCCTTGTACATACCATTGCATACATAAAACTGCCAACCACACTAGCATAGGGTACACTGGTCATGTCCTCCATCTCAGTAGGAGATTTTGGACAGTCTTCAATAGATAGTTTCGTTCCCCACAAGATTGGAACAACTAGCTGCTTGCAATCATTCATGCAAAATCTCTCTAGAACAGTCCTGATATACTTACTCTGACTGAGCCGAAGCTTTCTACTATTCCTATCCCTAGTTATCTCCATCCCTAGAATATAGCTTGCTGCACCAAGATCTTTCATTTTGAATTTAGCAGACAACTGAGACTTAAGATTAGAAATCATCAACTTACTATTGCCTGTGAACAACATATCATCAACATAGAGAGCAATAATAAGAACTTGATCACTTTCAGCTTTGTAATAGACACAATGATCAAATTTTGATCTTACAAATTCCAAAGACAATACAAAAGTATGAAACTTCTGGTACCACATTCTAGGTGACTGCTTTAACCCATACAGAGACTTTTTTAACTTGCAAATCAGTTTCTCTTTACCTTTCTCCACAAAGTGCTCAGGCTGGGACATATAAATTTCTTCTTCAAGATCACCATGAAGAAATGTTGTCTTCACATCCATCTGTTCGACCTCTAAGTCATACGCTACTACAAATGACAAAAGAAATATGATAGATGTCATCTTAGCTACAAGAGAAAAAATTTCCCCATAATCAATTCCCTCTACCTGGGAATAACCCTTTGCAACCAACCTCGCCTTGTATTTTTCCACACTACCATCCAGACCTATTTTCTTTTTAAATACCCATTTGCAACCAACAACCTTTTTTCCTTTAGGCAAGGGCACCAAACTCCAAGTATCATTCTTTTCTAATGATGTCATTTCTTCATTCATGGCTTCCAACCAAGATTCTGAATCAGACATTCTAAATGCCTCTTTCACAGTCCTAGGCTCATCAATGCTAGAAATTAAAGCATAGGCACAAGTAGAATCTATCAAAGAGAACCCATACCTATCAGATTGCTTTCTTTCACGAGTTGACCTCCTCACTTGCTGAGGGTGAGGTTCTTCTTCAAAACTTTCATAACTACTTGAGCTCTCCTCAGTTTCAGGTACATTTTGAATTTTCAATTCCTCTTTCTCTGGTGTAGGAGGAATTTCAACTACATCCTTATTGTTTTATGACTTTGTCTCTAACTGCAGATCCAAGGTAGAAGGCTTCAACTCACAAAAGATTACACTTCTGTTGTATACAACCTTCTTTGTATCAGGATTCCAAAGATTGTATCCTTTTATGCCAGCACTATAGCCAATAAAAATACATTTAACAGCCTTGTTCTCCAACTTAGATCTTTTCTCATACGACACATGAGCATATGCCTCAGCCAAAAACACGAATATGTCTTAAAGAGGGCTTCTTACCAGACCACGCTTCCAAAGGTGTTTTCTCAACAAGAGCAAAATTTGGAGAACGATTTATCAAGTAACATGCCGTAGCAACTGCCTCAACCCAGAACTTCTCCTCCAAGCCAACACTACTCAGCATACTTCGTGCTCTCTCCATCACTATCCTGTTGAACCTTTATGCAACTCCATTTTGCTGTGGAGTATAAGGTGTAGTCTTATGTCTTTTAATCCCATGGTCTTTACAATACCTCTCGAAATCATCAGAACAAAATTCACCACCATTATCAGTCCTTAAACATTTTATTTTTCTTCCAGTCTGATTTTCTACAAGGTTCTTAAATTCCTTAAACCGACTGAATACTTTTGATTTACTTTTCCAAAAATAGACAAATGCTCTTCTTGAATAATCATCAATAAACGATACATAGTACCTTGACTTAGACAAAGAAGGAATATTCATTGGACCAAATACATCAGAATGAATATAATCTAGCAAACCAGAAGATTTATGAGGACTGGAATAAAAAGAAACACGATGTTGTTTTCCATATATACAATGTTCACAAAATTCAAATTCAAGGTTACAATCTTCAAGCCCCTCAACCAAATTTTTATTCTTCAAGGTTTTTAAACCTCTCTCTCCAATGTGGCCTAGCCTATGATGCCAAAGCATAGTCTTTTCTATTGGAAGTTTAACTTCCATAGAGTTTACACAATTAGGAACATTTCCCTCTTTTCCTCCATGAGTAGCTTTATGTGACTTTACAGAGACACTGTTGCATTAAACAACATGTGCATCCAACTTGTACAAGGTACCAATACGGGCACCCATTACTAGCACCATTGAGCCTCTAGTCATCTTGCAACCATTTCCAGAGAATGTGACTTGGACTCCAATATCATTCAGCCTACTAACAAAAAGTAAGTTTCGAGCCAGACCTGGTATATGCATTACATCATTAATTCCCTTCACTCTTCCATCAGGGAATTGAATTCTGACTCTTCCACGGCCAACAATTTCCAAAGTTGGATCACTTGCCAAGTACACCTTTCCACCATCGTATTCTTCATACTTCGTGAACCAGTCTCTATGAGATGTCATGTGGAAAGATGCTCTAGAATCAATCAGCCAAACATCATTTGATGCCTGTGTAGCCAAGGCTGCAATGAAGGCATCCACATCACTTTGAGAAGAATCATTGTTGAAAGAATACTTCTTCTTCTTCTTCTACTCTTTACAATCCTTTAGAATCAATCAACCAGACATCATCTGATGCCTGTGTAGCTTTTGATGGTGAAGTAAGCCTTCAATTCAGTAGAAAAACATCAACTTTGCCATTACTGCTCGCTCACATGAACCAAAACAACTCCATGATGCCAATTTAGCAACTTTAAATTATGGTCATTGATCTGATCATGATTTGGATTGATGTTCAGCCTAAATGGAGTCAAAGAATTTTGAAATTTTGACCCTTTGTTGGCTCAACATCCATCTACTCATATTTTTGACATGTGTGCACTCTCCTTGCTAGCTCCACGACCCCAAAACACTCTACAAGTCGCAAGAGAATCCACGTGTCAATCGCCTGCTAGCCCGCTAAGGCTAACTCAATCATAGATCAAAGGTAGCGGGCTAGCGGGAAATGGCCTAGATCAACCCAGTACATGTCAATATGTACACCTTTTAATCTTCAGGCTTACGCCCAAGCTATTAACATTATTTCATGATGGACGACCGAGATTAAAACATCTCACTGAGCTTTTATGCACGTGCTCTAAAACCTCTTTAGTAGCTCATCTTTTAATACTAATATAGTTGTGAACAATATTTGATCAAATACTTCATACTTTATGAAGTCCTTTAGATGATGAAGACAATGCCATGTGGCGCATTCCCACCAACCCTTTGAGGAATGAGATCAACCTGTGGGTCCCCTGCGTGTAAGGAAACCTAGATGCGGAAGCAACTCTCCTAACATCAAAACCTCAGGAAAGAATGCAAAGACACTTTTAATTTTTTTTTATAATTATAGTCCAATTAAGATGCACATGAAAGAGATAACATAAATAGAGAATTAGACATACACATATGAACACCAGATTTACGTGGGAAAACCCTTACAGGAGAAAAACCCACCACACCAAGAGAAGTCACTTTGTATTACAGTAATAAAGATTACATATAGAGATCTGACTTATCTTTCTGATGTCAGTTTATAGTAGCATTCACTATGATCAACCTCATACAAAAATTTCACATTACAATGTTCTCATAATCGAATTCATCCATTGATCATACAACCACACCATCAATCTGTCGAACCATTCATCATCTGCAACTTCAGAGTATATCCATGTTGCCCCTGTCGGTCGAGCTTCCTCTCAGTAATGGCCACAACAGTCCAACTGCTAGCGGTTCCCATTTGGCTTCTCTAATTGGTCGAATATAAGCCACGTAGGATAGTCTTCACTCGACCAAAGATGTTCACCATGTGTTGGCATGTCGGTGAGACACTAATCGTGTCTCCCCGATGCCACAAAGTCAGCATTCGATATTGCCAAGAGTCCATACTATCGACAAGATGTTACACCGAGTCCAAAGAGCTATCGCTAAGACTTCGCCATGTCGCCAAGACCTCATATCGAGCCTTTATGTTATACTGAAACATTCAACAGTCGGCAAGACTTATCGCATTCGGTAGGAGATCATACCGAGGTTCAAAGGTTACTCTGAAGTGTTCATCTATCGCCAAGACATATCACTAACGCTAAGACGTTACTTTGAAGTCTTAAGTCATACCGAGCACCAAGCAACAGTCGGCAAGACTTCTTTCCATTGCTAAGAGTTCTTAGCAAACCTTTAGTGTTACCCTGATGCCTCCAAATGAATACCTATCGGCGAGACATCTCCATATCGACAAGACTTCATACCAAAGCATATGAGTTACTCTGAAGACCACATGTGTAACACCCTGTCGGCGAGACATACAATCTCGATAAGACTTCATACTGAGATAATCCTTTCGGCCAAGGGTCTCCCCGACACCGCTTGTCACCTAGAGTCTCCCCGATATACGATAGAAATGGCCTATCGGCCAGAGATCTCCACTCGGCATAGGGTTACAGTGATTGCCACAAGTCACAGCGACGGGTCCACTCAGCAATACGGAAACAAGGTCTCAATGACTAGAACAGTTCAACAAGGTTTCAACTGCTAGTCGGCCAGACACAAAGCATGTCACACCGACTTGGCTCACTTAGAGGTTTCAGCTTGTGGGATTGACGCATATATTTCCAACATTGCAAGCTACCAGGGAACGACCATGATTTAATCCTTTCAATGCATCATAACCATTGATCTCTTTATCTTTCATCATCGCAACCTTTGGAGACTGGTAGGTCACGCTAAGAGTAAGGACATATGTCACCACGCCCGCTAGCCCACTGAGTTTTTTCCATGAATATTTTATTATCACAGGCTAGTGGGCAACCAATGAAATGTAAGTGTTGGGCTACCCAACCATGAATTAGGTGTTTTATAAGGCACGTGTGTTTAGCGATGACTTAAAATGGGTCATCAACTAGGTTCAAATGGTAAAAAGACTTAGAGCTTTCATGCCTAGACTTAGGAAGATAAATAAAATATTTTGACATTTTTAGACCTGCATGACTATATACATGGTTTAAATATTTTAAATGAGTAGCATCACCATTCATGAAATTTTCACATGCCCCAACTCTGACATCATCAAAATTGTTTACCCCACCTAAGTTTTCTTTACTCAATCTAAGGCTAAATTTTTGTGGTACTATCTCCCTTGTGGGAGAAGGCATACCTTGCATCATTTCATCTTCAATAACAAAAATCTCTTCATCAGATTCATTAGTTGGATAATCCACAAGACCACTTGACTCAACCTTTTGCTTCTTTGATGGTGGTTCCCTTGATGGTGATGGTCCTCTTGGAGGTGAATCCAATTCAATATTTTGCGGGGTGGATGAATGTGGGGTTGAAAGTGGTGGCAGCTATGGCTAAGGAGAAGATGCCCTTAACCCTTTTGATTGGGTAGGGGTGGCAAATGCTTGTTGTTTACTCACTTTTATCTTCCTTCTTGCAAATACATACACCTTATTTGGTGTCTGGTAGGTTGGTCTTTCTTCTACCATATGGGCTTTCCACTTATCTTGTTCCTTAGTAACAACAAATTTTCCTTTATCTTGAATCACTATTTCCTCCTTTAATTTTGCAACAACTGTATCAAAAATTTGGAAGACTACTTCCACTCTCAATATCTCATTATTTATATCATAGAGAGCCTTGAATTGAGGACACTTCACCTATTTTTCTTTCTCCAATTTGTTGAAAATAATCCACTTCATCTTTCTATCTTCTTGTGTTTGGAAATCAAAAATATTTATGATAACATCCTCAGGGAAAGAGATGTTATGAACAAAATTTCATCCCTTCACTGTGTCCTTTAACCAAACCATAAAACCTTATGGGTCATGGTTCCTATGTGCTCACCATTTCATTCCATATGGCTTGAGCTTCTTAATGAGGTTCTTCCATCCACCAGTTAGCATAAAAAAATTTGAAAACACAATGTAAATTGGAAAGAAAGTTCCTTTCCTCATGTTGACCAAGTGATTATCCTCAACATCTATGAGCTACCACATGAATGCTAGGAAGCGAACCCTTAATGGTACATCCCTAATGAGTACATGAGGTTTCTTCTTTGTACCATATACTCGAAGGATGGTACAATCTTGATAGGGAATTACATCCCCCAATTATGATCAATTTTTAAATCAGGCCTCCTCTCCTTTGGCCTAAGGAAATCATGCAACTCAGTTGGAATCTTTGGCATATTCAATACCAAAAATATTATCAATTTAGAAGCAAAAATATTTGAGAAACCACAAAACTAGATTTTTTCTCATGTTTATCCAAGAGAGGGATCCATGTTTGAATTAGCATATCTTCACCGTTCACCTTTCTTTTCAACTCTATATCATTACCAAAGAAATTTGCACCCTTGTACAAGAACATGTGCATAAACAAGGAGTACCAACAAAACCTCACTCCTGTTTCACCATTCTTCAAAGCTACAAGACCCTTGTGTATCTCCTCTGACAAATAGGTAGCAAAATCATAGGAAGCGTTGAGTGTTGGATGCTATATGTTCGTAGCCATATACATGGATGCAAGTGACATGCTTGAGGTTGGATCAAATCCCAAAATTTGGCAAAGGGAATAGAATGTTTTCTAGAAAGAGAGTGCAAAATATTTGATTGGAAAGGGTTCTATGTCAAATGGACCTAACACAATTTTGCTTCCTCCCTTTCTTGATGCCAAGAAGTGTGCTAGTATTGAGACCTTAAACGTTGGTCTCACCTTCTCATATTCTAGTCTTAACTTATTTTGATCAATCTCCTCCATCTCATCACTCCAATAGCTCAATTTGAAAACTTTTGTGAGCTCTTCTCTGGTAACCCAACCCATGTTCTTACCAGATTGTGTTCTAACCACCCTAACAATAGGGTAATAGTTAGCTGCAATAGCTTTGAGGAGGTCTATATCTAGATACATATTGGGGACAATCAATTTACCCCTATCTAACCTCCATGGATTGGAGATGGGAATGTGATAATTTATGTTGCCAAACCAATATTGAAACAATGACCACCCTTTATATGGCAATGTTCCATCCTTGATGGCAAATTGTCTGTCAACTATGCCATCTTTCATAACTGGACCTTGAAACATGCATTGCCCTATGCACTTGTCATTTTTCGAGGGTTGCAATTGGTCTATTAGGTCTTGGACTAGGGGCCTCTTTTTAGGCTCAAAACCAGGGGGTTGGACTCTTGGTGTCATTTTACTTAACAAGCAATTCAAACTAGGGTTTCACATACCACAACTAGGGCTTTAAGTTTAGGGCTAAAACTTGACGCAAAAGGGTGACCAAATTCACAAATTTACAACAATATAAATGAACATCAAACCTTAAAAGAAGGCCTAAAACCCTACTCAAATTATAGAGACAACAATACTTATGGAAATTGTAAGGAATTGAGAATGAGAGACTTACTGGTTTGCTAATGTTGAAAAACCCTAATTTGCGGATGCTAAGAGTTCGAATCGCACGACAACAACTTTTGGATGCCTTAGAATGTGTTCGTGCTCAAGATTGTGCTTTAAAACTAGCTTTTATGGTGAATAACTCCTTCTACTCGACAGAAAAACATCAACTCCACCACTACTGCTCGCTCGCACGAACCCAAACAGGTCCATGATGCCAATTTAACAACTTTAAATTGTGGTTGTTGATCTTATCACGATCTAGATTGATGTTCATCCCAAATGGAGTTGAAGAAGTTTGAAAATCTGACCTTTGTTGACTCAACATCCATCCGCTCATATTTTTTCCATGTGTGCACTATCCTTGTTGGCTCCATGGCCCCACTACACTCTACAAGTCATGAGAGAATCTAGGTGTCAATCGCCCTCTAGCCCACTGGGGCTAACTTAAGCATAGATCAAAGGTAGCAGGCTAGTGGGCAATGACCCATATCAACCAAGTACATCTCAATATGTACACTTTGTTGTAATGTCACCCTCGGTCTCCTCTTCCTGTGGTAGGTGTGGATCAATGTGGTGCTTGGACTTTGTGACATGGTTTAACCACCTCTTGTGGATCTTGGATCTTGTATAAATCTGGTGGTTGTATCAGGCATTAACAGGTTGATCTTTTGGTGCAACGACAACTACCTATGCAACAATTGGTATTAGAGTCGAGGTCATAGGTTCGAATGCCTTGCTTGCACTAGGGGAGATTGTTGCAAGGTGTTTCCCTTGGTCTCCTCTTCCTATGGTAGTCATGGACTGGCATGACACTTGGGCTTCATGACATGGTTTAGCCACCTCTTGTGGATCTTAGATCTTATATAAATCTGGTGGTTGTATCAAACATTAATAGGTTGATCTTTTGGTGCAATGATAGCTGCCTGTGCAACACACCTTTTAATCTCCAGGCTTATGCTCGAGCTATTAACGTTCTTTCATGATGGATGATCGAGATTAAAACATCTCACTAAGCTTTTATGCAGGTGCTCTAAAACCTCTTTAGTAGCTCATCTTTTAATGTTACTATAGTCGTTAGCAATATTTGATCAAATACTTCATGCTTTATAAATTCCTTCGGATGATGCAGATGATGCCACATGGCACACACCCGCCAGCCCTATGAGGAATGAGATCGGCTTGTGGGTCCCCCATAGCCTAGCAGAGAATGACTAGGATTTAATCATTTCAATGCATCATAACTATTGATCTCTTTATCTTTCATCACTGCAACCTTTGTAGACTGGTAGGTTCTGCTAAGAGGAAGGACTAATGTCACAACGCCTGTTGGCCCGTTGAGTTTTTCCATGAATATTTAATTATCGTGGGCTAGCGGGCAACCAATGAAATGTAAGTGGTGGGCCACCTCGACCACGAATGAAGTGTTTTATAAGGCACGTGCTTTTAGTGATGGCTTAAAATGGGTCATTGGCTAGGTTCAAAAGGGAAAAAGACAAGTATTTCATGAACCTAGACTTAGGAAGATACATAAAATATTTCAATATTTTTAGAAACACATGACTATAGACATGGCTTAAATATTTTAAACGGGTAGTGATCGGTTGAGCTAGGCTATGGGGTTGGTAAGTGAATAACGTCAATGACATAATTCATTACTCAAATGACCAGGAACGTGGTAGAGAAAGTCATTAAATGATTAGAAATTTTTAAAAGGTTTAGCAACATAGGGTTTTTCAAGGGTTTAGGGCATAGAAAAAACCCTAAGACATAGGAAAAACACAACCATAAGACATAAAACAACATCCCAGAGCCAAAGAAATAGGCAAATAAAGATTTTGTATCAATGGAACACAAAAAAAATTAGGGGTTCCACCAATTGTATCATAAACTCATTCTCAGACACTTATATGGTAGATTATTTGTTCGTAAGATGCTCAACCTTATTTTTCTAAACTAGCACATAGGTATATTGTGACACCAGTATTGGGATACATTGTGTAGTGGGTATAGTTTGTTGTAATGCATTGTTTAGTGTTTCAATCATCAAGTCAACATCTTAGGGAAAACCCCCTTGGTCTTGTAGAGCCAAAAGTGAAGGATGTATTACCCACTTCAATTATTGGTCCTTAGTTTCCCAATATAAAGATATGATTGTTGTAATATTCCAAGTTTGAAACCCCTGACACTTGGAAGGTTATTAGACTTCGGTCCGATTTGGGGACTATGGCCTAGGTCACCAATAAGGTCTAATAATAAGTAGCAACTAAAAATCTAGTTTGAGAGCCAACGCTTTGGAAACGATCTTGTAGGAGGTATTCAACAAAGTGATAGGACAGCAATTATTGATATCCTCCAAGTCACTAATTTTAGGTATGAATTTGATATTACCTTTTTTGATTAAATTGCTTAATGACCCAATTTGCATATCTTCAAGGTACATATTATGGTCACTCCCAACAATATCCCAAAAGGATTTGTAAAATTTACAAGGGAAGCCATCAAGAGCAAGAGCCTTGTCATTAGCCATAGAGAAAACTACCTCCTTAAGATTTCCTTGGGTGAAGAGTTGGTCACAAAAAATGCATTGAGCATTTGAAACGTTGCAAGGCACAACCTCAAGGCATTTTTGTAAGGAAAGAAGCATTACAGGCATGTATTCGTAGGCAACAAAAACTTTTTCATAGTGTGAAACAAAGGCTTGGAGAACATCATGTAATACCTGGAAGAGTTGATGACCTTCTTGAAATTTCTTAATGGTATGAAAGGTGTGGTGTAATGTCCCCTTTTCAGTAGCCACATTGAGGATCGTTTAGCCTTTATTTATTCCCCAAGGCTAAACAGGAGAAATAAGGGTAATTATTAAATTAATTATTTATAAAGTTATTTCAATAAATTAAAATCAAAAGATAACTTTATATTTAATTAATTTAATAAAGTGACTAAAATAAAATATTGTATCATAAAGTCACTTTAGGAAATAAAATAATATTATTTCTATAAGCTTCCTGAAAGTCATTGAGAAATCTTTATAAGGAGTTGTTGGCCTAGTGTTTGAGCATGCTTATGTCTTGGATTATTCTATTCATACTAGTATGGTAGAAGCTTGAATGCTTTGCTTGTATGAGGGTTTGAAGACTCTAGGATACCAGGTTTGGTTGTGAAAGATCAACCCTAGTTGGAGATTCTAGAGGAATCCATCCAGGGTTTCTACAGGTGCTTCATTGGAGAGTTTTGACAGGTGCAATAGCTAATGTATTATTTCCCTACTGAAAAAGAAGTGATTGAAGGCAATAACTGGTTTATTATTGCAATTATTGAAGGATTTTGTAGGTTTGCAATAGTAGTTTATTGTTGCATTTGAGGAAGATATTTCTACTGGTTTGATATCAACAAATTTAATGGTCTAGGACCAAATTTGTAAAGCAAAGAAGATATTCGATTGGAAGAAAAATAATTTGCAGATTTCTATTGAATATTTTTAGTCAAATAAGAAGTCAATTTGTGGAGAGAATAATTGCAAATTTTGAAGGTCATTTACAATCAATTGGAGATTTTGATTTGTGGAGGAGAAGTTTGAGTATTTTAAAGGAGCAAATATCAGTCACTATAGTAGATCAAATTTATTCCTTGGAGGACAGGTTTTATTGAATAAAGTCATGATTCTCGTAGGTGCAATTCTATTGCATCTGCTAGCTCGATTTTGGTGATAAGAGACGTATAAAAATTCGTTTATGCTTGGGAAGAAGTCACAACTTATCAAGGAGATAAAGTACTACAATTTTGGACACAAAGGAATACAATTTTATGTGAAGTCAATCTAGTTTATTGTTGTTGGAACCATTCCAACAAGAGCTTTGAATTAGGTTATTTCTGTCAGTTGTAGCATTGCATTGTAATGGTATTTTCACCTCTTATAGTCACTAGTCTATCATAGATGTATTCACTATCCTATAGGGATAATACTCATGTAATCTTGCATTTATATGTTAATCATATCAACATGTTATAGCGCTGCCCATAAGATTGAGTTCGTCATTATTTTGTATTGCAAAGCATCTCTCGTAAGGGGAAAAAATGATACTGCAGTTAATTGAGCTTCAAAGTAGAAAATACAAGGAGTTGAAGTTGCATGCCAATTGTTTGTAAAAATGTCCTATTGTTGTAGTTATGCACTAGATCAATTGCATTTCATTTACAGTCATTATATGATCTTGAAAAGTCAAAAAATATACATTGCATTGCTTTCTCTCTTCGTTTCAGTTATTAGTAGATTGCAATTAGATTCATCCATATTTATGATATCATCACATGCATTGGAAACACAAAAAGAAACCACAAGCAACAGTTGAAGAGTTTACAAGCAAAGTGTTTGACAAAATTCTTATGTTGAAAACTAAAAAAATTAAGCCCAAGCAATTGAAGAGTTTACAAGTAAAGTGTTTCAATCTATAGGGAGACTATCCTGTCCTCCATCCTCAGGCACCTTAGAGAGGTTTTCACCTTCAGATACATCCTTTATTTTTACTTTTTCACATTCAACGGGCACCTTTCGGTTTTCACCCGAAGACTTATTATTTTTATTTTTATTGTTTTCATTTTCACTTTTACGACTAGAGGACAGGACAACCTCACCAAAGTATCTTGCATAATTGAGTTCTATGATAAATCCAATCTTATTATCCCCCACTTGGTATTCCTTTGCGAAGTCCCATGAACTCAACAATTGCTTTGTCATTCTTGAAAGTGTCCAAACTTGGTGGTTCTTGTTGATCCCAATCTATGAGTTGTGGGTAGACAAGGGGTAAGCCATCATTGGTATTGTTAAGGGTCAGCGTGTAGGCAGATAGGGTAAAGATAGAAGTAGAGTCATCAGGTTCCCAAGAGGTGGAATCGATGGTTTCCCAAAAGTGTTTGATCCATTCTTCTCCTTTCAAAGGGACCCTTGGATGGGGACTTGGCGGGTTTTGCGAGGAACCAATTGTAAGTATTTGATTGAATGTTTCTTTAATTTAAGGGGAGGCTCATCAAGTTCTCCAAACAGTTTATCAAGGTCCATGAAAGTAGTGGAGGATAGGGAATCCAATTTATACTCGTTGGAATCAACATCAAAATCCCAAGAATCCTTGTATGTCTCGATCTTGTATGAAGTATCAACGACCTCACTCGAAGATAACCCGATACCCCAAATAGTCACTTTTACTGGTACAAACTCCAACCCTTGATTCTTTAGTAATTTTGGAGGTTGTAAGGCTCCAATACTCCTTGTTTATTTAGGCCAAGGTCATTGTGTCCATCATATCCTTGTCGTTTCATCATTAGGAACCCTTTTGGATACCACTCAACTAGCAATTTCTTAGTTTTAGTGTCCTCCTCTTCTCTGTACAACCTTGTGAGAATGGCTAGTTCCCCCCATTTAGTGAAAGTAGTAGGGAGATTATGGATAATGACTTTAGGCTGCATGGGAGGCGGTTTGCCATAAGACTTTGGTGATTTGGGTAATTTTCCAATGAAAAAGAGACTCTTCATGTTACATGCTCTGCATCCTCTATCTTTAATTTGGATCTTTGTTGTGGAAGGTGTGGTGAATGAGGTGGATGATTTGACAAGGGTAGATGGGTCAATGTAGTGAGATGAAGTGGTGGATGAAGTGGAAGATGAGGCCTCTCGATTGATGGGCACTTGACGTTCAACAATTCCTTTTAGGTTTGTGCAATATTGAAAAGGATCAGGGTTGCCTAGAATAGTAATTTCAGTTCCATTGTACGAGAACTTGAGGCATTTATGGTAGGTGGTTTGATTTCCCTCATGGCATGAATCCATGGGTGGCCAAGGAGAAGATTGTAGTGTAAATCTAGATCCAAGATATGCAATATTGTGTTTTGTATTGCTAGCCCAACTCTTACAAGAAGTGAAATTACGCCTTCAGATGAATGCTTAACATCATCGTAAGCTTGAATCACAATTTACTTGGTTTGGTCTATGCAATTCTTAGAGTATCCCAATGCTTTCACCAATTTTAGTGAAAAAATGTTCAGACTTGCTCCACTGTCTACTAGGACTCGTTTGATCTTGTGTTTATTAATGCATACCTTGAGGTGTAAGGCATTGTTATGATCAGACTTTTTTTTGGAAAAGTCTTGCTCAAAGAAGGTGACATGGTGTGGCATAGCTAGGTATCAAATCATGGCCTTAAATTCATTGACATCTAGGTTAGCGGGGTACAAATGCTTCTTGCAATGCTTTATCCAGGATAGCTCTTTGTTGTGGTGATATTTGAAGGAGCTCCAAAATGGAAATCTGTGTGGGAGTCTTCCCTAGCTGATCTTGGAGATTATATTGGTTCTTAAGCTAGGGATTGGAAGAAGGTACTGAAATGGTTATCTTGGTTCGGTGGGTGGTAACAACACATTATGAGCTTGGCTTGTTTATGGTAATGGCGGCAATGCAATCCTCAAAGGGTCTAATGTTAAGGATAATAGTGTTGTAATCATGTTTGACGATGGCATAACTCGTGTTATTACTATTCCCTGAACTGGAGGCTTTTCCTTTGTCATGGTCTTGCAAGGGACTTTTAAATATGGTGTTATCAACATTTGTTTTGCCTTCTGAATCACCTATCGAAATGGTTCCATTTTCAATAAGGTCTTAAATGATATTCTTGAGTGTCCAACATCTAGCTATTTTGTGTCCTTTCCCACGATGATAGTCATAGTATTCATCTTCTTTCCACCAATCAGGTTTGGTTAATGAAGGTTCATAATTTTTTATGTCTAGTAGTGTGATGACATTAGATTGCAAAAGTTGTTTTAGGACTGATTCAATAGGTTCACCAAATTGGGTATATGTTCTTTTGATACAAGGAGGACCTCTTTGTTGTTGATTGCTTTGGACTACGTTTAATGTTTGGTTTTGACCTTGTGTTTTGGTGTTTGATGTATTTGATGAGGAAGGGCATTTAATACGAATGGTTGGACCTTTGGTTATCACTTTGGCATCAATAACTCCATCATTTGTGACATTCTTATTTCGGGACCAGTATTTGCTTTTGTCATTATTGGGTTTTGGATTCTTCTTATTTACATTGACTAGTCCTTTTTTGACAAGACCTTTTTCAATAAGGAAACCCTTCTCAAGGATCTCATCAAAAGTTGTGCAACATTGGATTTGTAGATTACTCATCATTTCCTTACCAAGGTTCTCAACAAACATGGTGACCAATTGTTTCTAGGGAATGTGACAAGGGAACTTGCTAACCAAACCTTGGCATCTCTAGTAAAATGAGGTAAGTGATTCCTCTTCTTGTTTGGTTGTGCTTAATGTTGCAAGGGTGACATCATTTTTAATGTTGAAGGCAAAGTGATTAATGAATTTATCAGCCAATTCATCCCATGTTCTAATCCTTGGAGGAAGATGTGCAAACTAGTCTAGGGTTGGCCCTGCGAGGCTCCCGGGAAATAGTCTCATCAAATAGGTAGAATTATATGAGACTTCCATACATGACATGTTAAATTCTTGAATGTTTTCTATTGGATCCCCTGTCCCCTTATACTTAGGCAAAGGTGGTGTCGTGAAATGAGAGGGAAAGGGTGGCATGTACAAATTTCTGTCAAATGGAAAGGGGCATAATTCCTCCATGGAATAGGTCTTCTTGTTGGTCCCTAATTGTATTTTTTCCATTTGTTGTTGGAGGGCCTATATTTGTTGCATCAAAGTATCTGCAAAAGATGGTGTTGCATTGGTTTTATTTGCTATGATGTTGGTGTGAAGGTCATATGTCAGATTTGGATTAGGATTGGTATTTTGAGGCATGGGACCTTGGTTACCATGCTGATGTGTGTTGCTTTGGTTTGAAATAAATTTGGCATTTAGGTTTGTCCCAAAAGTCATGTTTGCATTTGGTATAGCATTTTGGAATTGGGGTGTAGACCCTTGATTTGTTCCTTGGATTTGAAAGGTTGGTCATTGATTTGCATTTTGGAAAGATGGTGTAGGTCCTTGATTTGCATTTTGGAGTAATGGGATAGGTCCTTAATTAATGTTTGAGAATGTAGGTCCTTGCAATGTAATAGCGGGCCCTTGGTTGGTGTTTTGATTCGGTACTCTTCGTGAGGAAATGCGAACCTCTTTAGATTTATTTGGTGGATGTTGATTTGATGAAGGGGTGCTTTGAAATTGGAATGAAGGACCTTGGTTTGTGTTTTGAAGTGTAGGTAGAGGACCTTGATTTGTATTTTGGAGTAAATGTGTGGGACCTTGTGACATAGGACCTTGATTTGTGTTTTGGAAAAGGGGATTTGTGAAGGTCTTACCCATGGAATTTAACGAACTTCCAAATGTGAAATTTTGTCCTTGTGTAGTAGTATGGGTCACCTTATTTCCAAATGTGGAGATGCTAGGGATGTGTGTGGTAGTGGTGGTCATGTGTGTAGTTGCCCCAAGTGGTATAGTTGACATTTGTTGTGAAGAGGGCATGCCAAATGCAAATGGATTTTGGGTATCTTCTTCTATAATGGTTGAGACATCAAAAACTTGAGGGAGTTTGGCACCCTTTTTAGCTAGTGCATAAAAGAATCTAGTAGGGTCAGAACCAACGAGTTGATCAACCATGCTTAACACTCTTGGATCTTGGTAAGCTTTTTCAATTTCTTCTATAGTCAATCTCTTCTTGAA
The DNA here is from genome assembly GCA_007258455.2 of Sequoia sempervirens. Classification (NCBI taxonomy): domain Eukaryota; kingdom Viridiplantae; phylum Streptophyta; class Pinopsida; order Cupressales; family Cupressaceae; genus Sequoia; species Sequoia sempervirens. The sequence continues at coordinate 416,338,704 of VDFB02075321.1, read as the reverse complement.
TTCTTCTAGACTTAGATCATCCAATGTAGGTTCTATGTGTGGTGTCTCTCTTTGAGGTGTGTATTGATTTGAATTTTTCCCATGGGTGGTGTCATGAAAAGGGTCATTTGAGAAATCCATGTCCTTTCTTTTGTTTTGTGACCTTGTTTCAATCATGTGAGACTTGCAAGTGGGAAGTTAATGCAAAGTTGTTATGAAGCTAAACTATGTTTTTGGGATTTTTTGAATAGAAGGATGCAAGGTGATTATGAAAGAGTATGAAACTAATGGATGCTAAGGATATCAAAGGTTGATTAAATGATGACCAAGGATAATGATAAGATGTTAATCCAATGATCAAAGGTAATAGTGCAATTAAGGTTAAGATGGAATTAAGCTATGTTTTTGTGTTTTTTTTGGGGATATAAAGGTGCAAAATGAAAGTGCAAGTTAAATACAAGACTAAGGATTGATAGGATGGTAATTAAAGCTATGGTCAAAAGGGGTGATATGAATCTAAATGAGACTATGGTAATGCTAAGGATACAAATCCTAAAATTTTGAGACAAAGGATGGCAACCAAGCTAATGTAGGTCCAAGATAACAAACCCAAATGTCATTGACCTTTGTGATAATCAAGATGATAATTTTGACAAGGTGGAGTCTAGGCTAGGACACAAGCTTGAGACTCAAATTTTACCAAGGTGATAATGACAAAGGTTGATAAAATGAAAGATGAAGGTTAGTGACAAATTGGATATGCAACCAAGGACTATCCAAAAGCTTAGTAGTCTTCCTATGTCAAAAATTTGAAAGGGAGATGCAACCTAAGGTTTAAGTTTAATTTATGCAATGCAAAGGATGGGGGAGGTAATCTTTAATGCAATGTGATCCTAAATGACAATGCTGGAGTGAGCTAGTAAAGGCTTGCAAGTCTTTGGTTTATCAATCAGGGTCACTGTAAAATGAATTGATTAGATTTTAGACAAGGATCTTGATTGTTTATGGTTATTAGGCAGTTGTGACACTATTTTCTGCAAATGCGTCATTTCAGGTTGTGGGTTTCCAAAGTATAGTTGTGGCTTTGTTTTCTATAAATATGGTTCAGTGTAATAGTTGCAGTTTTCTAGTGATCAATTATGGTTCAAAATATCAGTTGCAGGTCTGTTCTTGACAGTTGTGGTTCACAAAGTGCTAATTTTATAGTTTTAATAGTTTTGACCTATTTTTTGAGTGGATTTTGACTGATTTTGATGAATTTTGATTAGAAAACATATAATATAGTCACAAACACTTGTTTTTGGTCTGGTTTTGGATGTGATTTTTTTTTTTTTCAAAATAAAATAGACATAGAAAACAATGCAAAATCCCTATGGTTGGCAAGGAAACCATTGGTTGATATCCGCACTTGGATTTCTCCAGCCACTTAAACAAGGTGGACAACTAGAGACTTGGTGGCACTGGCTCCCATCCACAACACTCACTTCTTAGGCTCACCAAGTCTCATTCCCCAAAGAGGAATTCTTGTCTCTACACATGCTTAGTGAAGACGTGGGGCGCCTTTAGAGGTTCAACCTCCTATGATCAACGAGCGTATAAAAGGGTTTTTTGCCACTAACACAAAATGGTTCTTAGTAAGGGCATTTATTCAAGGTGGCCATACATGTGGCAAGATTAGCTCAAGACTATGTTTAGTCAAGAGGCCTTTCAATCCCTTCCTAGGAAAGGACTTTTGATGTAGCTCACAGGGCTACTAAGGGTGGCACTCGTCGGTATGACACATCCACACTTGTTGCTAAATGACTTTCGTTAAGAAGCACTTTTCTTATATAGTGGTTCAGAAGAGCTTAGCCTTAGCTTGTTACCATTTGGGTTGTTCCCACCTTTCAAAGTGGGTTGGTAGGCCCTCTAAAAAAGGTACACAATAGCGAGGAAGTACGTTGTTTTTTATCTTCCAGATCGCACAAAGTGCATGGAGAGAGCATACACAAACGTCTTCACCTCACACTCACATGGTGTTCATTTTAAGCCCAAAATCCAAATGTGGGGTGTGATTATACAAATTCCGAAGAAATGCTTTTGATCCTCAAGATCGTAAAATGGCACAAGAGGAGAGCATATGCACTCTGTGACAGTTTGCAAACCACCAAACACAAAAGACAATTGTAAATTTTAACCCTTTGCTTATTATTTGAAGACACTCAGATTCATTTTTATACCAATGATGTTTGATGCAATTTCATTTTAATGCCCATGAGTGAAAGAATGCATTTTGTTTTTCTTTTTAAATCCTTATGAGTGAGATATGCAAGTTTGTTTTACCCATCCTTATGCAAGTTGTAGTTGTGGAAAACAAACAAAATGAAATTGCTTAAATCTAAACTAATAAAGAGCTCAATTTTTTTGTTGTTTCTAAAGAAACAATTTTTTAGAACTCCTTGGATTCCAAAGCCACATGTTGAAAAGAGGTTGTTAGAACACAAAAACCCTAACCTACTTGAAAACCCAAAAGAAAAATTGAAAGCAAACAAAAAACAAAAAAAATTATACCCAACATGCAGTTGCATTGTTCAAGACTTCAGATGCGTCACACTAGAACAATTGTGTCACAATTTTGAATTCAAATTTCCCGCCCACCAATGCATCATTGTTTTTCCATAGATGTGTCGTTCTTTTGAATCTAATTACCCTCCAAACAATTGTATCGGTATTCTTAGCAGATGCGTTGTTTCTGAGTAGTTACGTCATTTCATATGGAAAACCTGTAAAAATAAAAAGAAAGCCATAAGGATCCTGCAAAATCTCGTCTTCACATCGGGTTCACCAATGTAAGATGGGGAAAATCAAGCTAGCCTAGATAATAGTGACAACCACAACACTTCTAAGCTAATAACCCAATCTAAACAAGATAAAGCAATCAAATGAAGAGAGCAAAATGAAAACAAAGAAACAAAGCACCCCCCATTGAAGTTGAATCACTTCTCTCGTCTCTCCCATTTCTTCTTTTGCAAATATGCCCTCAAATTTATACTAGACTTGTGCAAATACCTACAAATTGTAAGCAAGAAAGTTAGAGATAAGTGGATGTTAAGGCAAAAATGGAGGAGAAAGGCTTCTCTTATAGACAACCATTTGAATGGACAGATGAGATCAATCTTCTAAAAAGATTCCAAGATCGACAAACGAGGTTGCATGCAACATAGGAAATGGGAGGTTACAAAACAGACGGTCAAGATTGAGAAGAGACTAGAGTGAATCAATGACTGAGATTAGAAAATGAGGTAGTGGAGGGAGAATATGGAAGAATTAAAAATTGAAAATAGTTAATTCATGAGAAGGAATATCTAGACAAGTGGAGGCCTAAATAATTTATTCAAATTAATTCAAATTATTTATTTGAAGAAAAAGGCAAGTGGGAGAAAATGGTCATTTAATTAAAATAATTTGTGGAATCAGTTTTAATTAAATGGGAAAATGGGCATGAGGCATTAAATAATTAATTTGAGTTGATTATTTAATTTAAGAGAGACATTGGGAGATAATTAAATAATTTTGACAACTATTTAACTATAGAACAATTAAAAGATTAATAAATAGTTGAATAATTAATAATAACTATTTAACTATAAACAAATTAAAAGATCAATGAATAGTTAAATAATTAATAATAACTATTTAACTATAGACGGATTAAAATATTAATGAATAGTTAAATAATTAATAATAACTATTTAACTATAGACGAATGACAGTAAGAAAATAATTAAATAAATGATAATCTATTTAATTATTGAAGAAAGGGGGAGATGAGTGACACACTTAATTTTATTTAATTGATCAAGATACAATAAAGGTTAGGAAGTGAATTAATTAAATAATTTAAGAATTATTTAATTAATAGAGGAATATGATCAAGGATAATTAAATAATTAAAATTATTTAATTATACGGAGACGAAGACAAAGAAAAATGATGCTTGTAGACTTAGGACATTTTTAGTGTCTACAATCTCAAGAACTAATAAGATCAAGGTCCATAACCAACATAAGATGACAACATCACCCTCCTCAATGTGCAACGCCAAAAGAGCGAGGCATATTTCTTCAATTTTTTTGTATTTGTACCCATGTAACAATTGCTTAATTATTAAATGTTTTGCAAATAATTTGAATAATATTATATTAATTTCATTCTTAGCTTAATATTCTCTGATGTTGTACTGACTTTCTTCTCAACTTTAATATTCTTTTTTTAATAAAAAGAGGGGTAAAAATTTATTAAATAAAAAAAGCAAGAGTACACAAATTACCACTGCCAACCCCTCCAAGAGGGGACCATCCGACCCAAGCAACCAAATCAAGAAAGGCCATACAAGACCAAAGCCAATGAAAATCACCCTAGACCACCACCTACGAAGGCCTATCCTCAAGAATCAAATCCTTCAGATCTTGAGAACACTCTAAAGGTAAATGTACCCAACCCTCCAATCTCCCATAAACTCTGAAGCCCATTTAGCCAAACAATTAACCACTATATTCCACTCTCACGAAATGTGGATAAATTGAACATCATCCAAAGAATTGTTGAGCTGATGAATCTAGCACACCATTGAATCCAACTGCCAATTAGCATCACCAATCTCCCGCCTATTCAACATACTAATTAGGATTTGAGAATTTGATTCACAAATAATTCTACTCCAACCCAGAGCACATCCCCTCCCCAAAGTCATAAGGGTAGCCTGAGCTTCCATAAAATTATTAGATTGGTGCCCTTGGAAGATGGAGAAGAAGAATAAGGAATCACCAAAATAGTCCCTTCCAACATCTCCAACTCCAACAAGCCCAAAATTTCCCCTAGAAGAACCATCCATGTTGATCTTGAAAACACTAGCAGGAGGAGGGAACCAACTCCCCTCTCATTGGGTTTTCCTTTGGGGTTGGCAGAGCCTCCTTGATAGTTTCTTGGATAGATCCCAACATTCATTGCCATAGTAGTTGCACTTCCAGATGCTGCCCTTGGAAGATCCTACGATTCCTTTCAAGCCAAGCCTACCAAATAATACAAGAAGACCCAATATTCCACACCACTTGAAGGAAGAAGCTTTTAGCTAGTGGCCTTCCTAGACTTATCCAAAACTCAACAAGAGAAGAGGCATGCACACAAGTTTTCTTCCAAACATACCACCAAAGGTGCCAAATGGTTTGCAAGAAAGAACATTGAAAAAATAAATGTGAAATAGTCTCCTCATCATTCACACATAAGAAGTAGATAAAAAGTTCCTTGGAAACCTCACTTGCGAAGATTGTCCCATGTGAGTCATCTATTCCGAGCAAGAAGTCAAATGAAAAAATTACATTTGGGCCAAGCATACTTACTCCACACCTCATTCTACCAAGGGACTTTGTCACCACCATATTTCTAACTGTCCATAATTTGGTAGCTAGAGGCCATTGAGTACACCCCTCTTGGATCCAAGCTCCAAGCCAAAATATCACTAGTCCCTAAAGAGCTACAATGTTTTCCAACAATAATACAATCCAACTACTCCCAATCTGCCGCTACTCCACCTGGTGGACAAATTGAGGAGTCCTTCCACTAAAACACTTCCACCTCACCCAACTTCCTGTTGAACTTTAAATCTTCCACCTTGGACCATCCAACAAAAAAAAGCATGACACAAAGGCTATAAATGTGGATACATGGACAATAAAGGGGGGCACCCATCCCAAGAGTCAAACTAGAATAGGGCCTTGGATCACCTATTATAAATCTAAAACAAACCCTGCTGAATAAGTTTAGCACCTCTCTTAAGAGTATGCTAGATCATAAAACCCTTCCCCAATAGGTTGATCCTAGACATATCATCACTCACCACCCTTGCCAGATATTTAGAAGTGAGAATCTTGGCCCAAGCTTGATCTTGAATAAATCACCAATGCTAATACAATTGCTTCAGTCTACAAATATCTTCCCACTTCACCAAACTCCACTTAGTGAAGTCAAGGTTACCTACCCACATAACTTGTCTAGACAAGGCATCCAATTCCCTCACAAAACTTAATGGAGCCAAATGAACTCTACATCTATAAATTGGAAGAGCTTGCACCACAGATTTCAACAACAACACTTTTCCTGCAAAAGATAGCCACTTGAGAGTCCAATGACTCCATAAAACTTATCAAGAACAACCTGCCAAGACCCTCTAGGAAGGGGGGCTCCTGAAAGGGGGATACTAAGATAAACAAAGGACATCTCCCTAATTTAGAATATGAGGATCCTAACAATTTTGGATTGAATACTAGGAGGGGTGTTGAAGAAGAAAATAAAAGGCTTATCTTCGTTAATTATTTTCCCTAAAGCAGTGAGATAGATATCTAAAACTCTCCTAAGATTAAAAGCTTTGTTGATTTTGGCTACCCCAAGCAATGTCATGTCAACTACATAATGTAAGTGAGAATAGATAGCCAAATTATCATCCCATTTCTAACCATGAATCAACCCTTGCCTAACTTGAGATTTTGAAAACCTCCATAGGCCTTCAACCAATAGAATAAATAAATACGGTGAGAAAAGATCCCCTTGATGAAGACCCTGTGAGGCACCAAAAATACTTGAAGATTCATTATTAATCAATAAAAAGTTAGAAGAAAAAGTAATACAACTCATTACCCACTTAACCCAGTCAAAACCAAACCCAGATGCTAGGAATTTCTAAAGAAAGGACCATTTAACATGGTCATAAGATTTGGCCATATCTAATTTGATAAACATTGCCTTTTGACTGAACTTCTCCATGGAGTGAATGGCCTCAACAACAATAATCACCCCATCAAGAATTTTCCTTCCAATAACAAAACCACCCTACTCCTCATAAATGACTCTGCTAAGCCATGAATTGAGTTTCTTAGCAATTAACTTAGTGATATTTTTTTACACCACATTGCATAGGGAAATAGGCCTAAATATATCCAAGGAGTTAGCTCCCTCATTCTTGGGGATGATCATTAGAAACATGGAGTTCATAGCTCTCAGCATTTGCTTATTTCTTTGTGACTCCTAAACTACCTCCAACAAGTCATACTTGATAATCTCCCAAAAATCTTGATAGAATTCAATAGGAAAACCATCAAGACCCGAGGCTTTCCCTTTTCTTATTTGGAACACCACCTTCTCTACCTCATCCAAAGTTATGGGGCTAATAAGCATTTCATTCATCTCAGCAGGAACATTAGAAGGGATGCAATCTAAAATAACGTTCTCCTCCACTGCTACAAAAGGAGAGTCATCCTTAAATAGAGCCAAGAAATACTAGATAACCTCATTGGAAATATCTTCAAAAGAAGACATATGAGCTCCTTGAGGGGTCATAAGCAAAAAGAGAAAATTCCCATGTCTCCTAGCCTTAACAGAGTTGAAGAAGGTAGTGTTTCTATCCCCCGCCTACAACTAGTCAATATGTGACTTTTGTTTCAAAAAAAAATCCTCACGCAACTCCCATTCCACAAGCTCCTTCATAGCTTTTGACTCTTCTTTAAAATATCCCTCGAAAAAACCATAATCTCTATTTTGCTTGGTGATGCTCTCAACTCCTTTTTGGTTTGTTGATTTGGCCAGATAAATATTTCCAAAACTTCTCATGTTCCACTTCTTAAGCTGATACTTCACATACTAAAGCCTTTTAATAAGTGAGTACATAACACTTCCATGGCCAATCATACCTTGACTCCACCAATCAGTCACAAGATCCTACAAAGAAGGCTCACACAACCACATCAATTGAAATTTATGTAATGGCGTGAATTTGTACCCCTTGCAAATTCCCTATTTTCATACCATTCACCTTAGAAAAATATAATTTTAATAATGCAAACCTGACATCTTCCACCTCTCCCCGTCCACCTGAAAGCCTATTTGCATGTCTGTGGAGGAATTTTGTCAAGGATGCATGCGTGCCATGCAGATGTTCGTGCATCGTGTTTCCATCCTGATAGGATTCCTGCCTCTAGAATTTGCAGAGGCATTACGTTCCTCCATTGGGCACGAACTGTAATGCCTCCTGCCCCCTTGACCGATGCAAAACGACTCCTTTACCTCCATTTTTCCTTCAAATTGCTAAAACATTCATTCACCCTAGCTTCTTGGATCAATTCACTATTGGCTTCAATCTAAACACTCACTTACACACTTTTAAGCTTCACCACCTCAATTGTAGCTCCAAGCTATTGCTTTCTTGGCTCCTCCCCTCCGTTGTTGCAACAATGTTGGTGGAGAACTTATAAGCTTGCACCTTCCTCTAATTGCCTTGAGAGCACATGGCTGCGAAGCTGATATCCACCATTTTCATTTACTTTTGCATCATCACATTTACGTAGTAGCATATTGTATTTTGTGTATTGCTTGGTGCTTCCATTTCTAGTACATTTTCTTTATCATCTTCTTTATCATTGCTATCTGGCTATTCATGGAGGTGGAAACGCCAAAGCAAGAGACTAATTGAGGCAGTCCTCTAAAAACAACCCAAATATTTTCCTTGGTCTTGTGTGTGTAGGTACCTTTTAGTTGGAGCTATTCGAAGGATCGAGTTGCACAAAGTTTAGTATCGCTTTCTTATCCTTCTTTATCAATTCAAAGATAAACTAGTTAAAGTATTCTTCTTGTTGTACTTCATTTCTATACTTTCTTTACATTATGTTATAGCATAAAATCTATCAATCAATCTGTTAGCTTGTCTCTTAGTGTTTGTATATGTTCCTCACACTCTATGTTCGTATGGAAGCTAGCGACATCGCATTGGAGTCTGTGTCCTACGTTGTTGTCCTCAGGTAGCGAGCTATCTGAGTCACAAATTGAACTTTGAGAATCATTCCGTTCGACCCTTTGAAACATTTGGGTTAGTAGAAGGATAGTAGTAACCAGATTGCTCTTCCTTTTTGACCTTAACTGCTTAACCTTTCCAAATCTTTTAGCAAGCTTGAGATAGATCATGGAAACCTGTTACGTAGGACCCTCTGGTGACCTAGGGTTTCAGAGGAGTCGATACCCCTCTACGATTTAAAAGAAGGGTTCTTAGCCATACTAGCTCTCATTGCCGAGAGAATGATAGGCCAATGGTCTGAGCCTCTCCAACCCAAAATTTCAGACTTGGTAGTCCACTTGTAGCCAATCCAATAAATCGATACCAAGAACTTGTCCAAGATTTCAAAGAAAGAATCACCACCTCACCTCTTATTGCTCTAGGTAAAAACACCATTCCTTGGCTTAATATCAATTAAGTTTAAGTATATTATCCTTAAACAAAGTAGACAAAGCCTCCAATCTATCCACACCCCTTCCTCTCTCCTCCATGCAAAGAATAACATTGAAGTCACCTGCCATGATCCAAGGAAAAAGAGGAGCTAAGGATCACACAAAATGGGTGTGAGCCCAGAGATGAACTTTACCTGCATAATCAGTCAAGACATACACATTGGTGAAGAGGATGACTTCTCTAGAATTAATGCTGGAAGCAACCAATGACATCAAATGCCTACTCAAAATCCACTACAAAGGGCTAATTTTGTGAGGATCCCACAAGCAAGAAATCCCACCAGTATTACCTTGAGCACTAATGCACAGGCATTGACCTCTCCACCACAATTTAGTAGCAATATTCATTATTCCTTCCACTGCCAATTTAGACTCCTAAATAAATATAACATCGGGAGAATGTTCTCTGATCAAGACAAACAACCTTTTGTCTAGGGATGTTGTTCAAACCCCTCACATTCCATGAGAAGACAATCATTTATGAGGGTGAGGGAAGTGGGTATCAGTAATCTTAATAGACCCTGATTCCACCAAGTTTTCCCCCATCACCTTTAACTTATCCTGGTCCTTTTTTTGACCAATTTTAGAGGACTTATCTAGACCTCCCTTTTTAATAGATTTTTATTGCAACCCTAACAAGGGCGAAACTTTGTCACTTTTTCCAGGAACTGGAGAACTCATTTTCGATGGTTGCAAATTAGGAATCACCACCATATCACTAGCAACCTTAGTTCCTTCGGGTTGATCCGCTACATTAAGATCCTCATGCCCTTGATCCGTGTCCATTTGTGAAGCATTAAGAGAAGTAAGAAGCCTATTAAGATTGACTACCTTCTTGGCCATCGATTGCTCGTCACACACAAGACCTTCTGCGCTAAACAACATATTAGGAGCCTCCACTTGCTTATCCAAGGCCCTTAGAACCTCAAACTCGTTCAAGGTCTCCTCACCCTGTATATCCTTAAGGGTCCTTTTCAACCCTTTACCTCTATTACATGGTTTCACTAGAACAAAACCCTCGTTGTTTGGAACACCTTTAGCCATTGGGGCTTTCCCCTTATTCGTCTTGTGCCCCAAACTAGAAGAGGGGCATTGATTGATGGCCCATTGTAAGATTGGCCGACCAAGGAATTTTTTGGGCATTTCCTCTGCAAATGACCATATTGTGGAAAACACAACACCGAAAAGGGAGACCCTCATAATCTAGCTACTGAATCCATGAGATAGACCTAAAGCAATTTTCTAGAGAATCTAGAAGAGGGTTATTCAAATCAATCTCAACACAAATGCAAGCACAAGGGATTACCTTTTTATCCAAAGTTTGTTGCGACATGCCAACCAACTTTCCTAACAAGAGAGCAATCATGTGTAGGCTATCATTAGTCCAAAACTACAACGAGAGCCACGAGAGACACACCCAAATCAGAACCCTTGAAGGCATCTCCTCAGATAGATTAAAACCAATGTGCCAAGGCTTAATGAATAAGCCAACTTGGTTATAAAAATAAGGAACCCCTTCAAAGGCCTTATTACGATCCGTCAGTCACAAGAACACCACCACAAAGTAGTTGTTAGCAGCCGACATAACCTCCATGCTACCTTTCAAATTCCAAACCCTATGAGTCCACAACTCTAGGAAAGGAAGAGAAACCCGAATGCCCATAAATCTACATATCAATGCATGGTTTGATAGGTAGCTTACATCTTTAGCCACAAATTATGGCTGTATAACTAACACTAGATGGACTTTGCTTCTTTAAAGACATTCATTTACTTTGGGAATCCGAGGACCTCCATTCAACATAAGAACCTCCCCTTGCATGGCACTATTCAAGAAGTTAAAAGCATTGGAATGCTTAGCCTGAGGCCGAGATAGCCTAGACACTGCATCATAAAAGAATCATTCTCAAAAACCCTTGAGCCACTCGCTATAGCCACACCACACAAAAATGAAGCACCAAAAAAGGAAAGAGGAGAGACGCCCCTCACGACACCCCCACACCAAACCCACCCCTACCAGATATCAAACAAACCCCACCTGATTGCAAGAAAATCACCCCACACTGCACCTCCACCATGCAAACTCCACCAAAACTGATGCCGAAACCAACAGACCCTACACTCCACACATGCATAGACAAACATGACCATGTAGGCCAAGTGTTGTGCCGAAAAAATCATTGCCAGACCTTGTCCCTAATCTCAATAAATCTTGAAACATCATTTACAAAGGACACAAACTCAACAACTTTAATATTCTTTAAAAATATTGAATGCGATCATTTTAATTTCTATTATTAATTTATGACCTTATATTATTTTTTTAGGATATTTCTTTTATTTAGCTATTTCATGTTATCTTGTCAATCATGATAAAACATGGTAGACTATGTAGAGGGATTTTGTGCACAAGGTATCCATCTCTCTATACTCTTCTCAATATCACTCTCTTCAATGATCAAATAATCATTACACTTCATCCCTATCAAAAAGTTGTAACTAGTGAACTGCATTTATTTTCTAAATATTGAATGAATTGACATTAGTAAAGGAGCTCAAATTATTGAATAGTGTAAATGTGTAGATTCATTCCCAGAGTGTATGCACACCCTCATGCACAAGATTTTTTTTTTGCTACTTTGTAATAATGATTGTATTTGTTTCTACAAAGAGTTGTAGGTAAATCAATCAAGATATTGGATAAAATGACATTGAAACTTATAACCTACTTATATATGATATATTTTAGTTCTAATAAATTTCAAATGAGATAGAATTTTGACTACAATACGTGATTTTTAGTTCTATTTATTTATTTTACTACTTTACAATAAAAACTATTTCATTGATGTTTATCCTATAAACAATACATTTAATAAACTATATACATTTTATATATAATTAAAAATTTGACAATAAAAAAAGAATTTTAATAATTTTTATTGTAATAAAAAAAATATCTAACATACCTATTAAACCTATAAATCCATTGCTAATTAATAAAACTCATAAATTTATTATTTAAAAAAAAACCATAACAAAACCACAACCCTCTCGCCCCTTGATATTCCATCTTACTTTATTCTTATTCTTATATTTTAAACTCTATATATCTCAGTTAGAAGAACATCATTAGAAAAGTTTTGTGAAGAGTAGTCTCTCGACAGCACAAAATTAACATAAAATATCAATAGTTGGTCCCAGAGCTTTTTGCGAAAAAAAACACAGGTCCTGAGATAGCCCTAATGATATAAAGTGACGATACTCTGAACATCTTTCGATCTTCACAATTCTGCTAATCTTAGCAAGTGAGAGAGGAAAAGGGAGGCACAGCATAAGGAGAATCCCCACAAAAACAATCTATCTTCTTCCTCCAGGTCAGTAAATTTTTCACAGATCATCAAGATTGTTTGCTTGCATCATTACTCAATTCAAGTTTTCATTTATTGCTGGGGTTTTCTAATGCATTTAAGAATAATTAGTTTTATGGTTTAAATCTGAATTGTGGTATATTTTAGCAAAGAGCACTTTAAGCTCGGTGCTGAAGTTTCCCTTATTGAAGCGATTTAAATGTCTTAATCTTTGTGTTTCTCGGAGCTCATGTCGGTGTAATTCATGAATTTAGCTTTCTGAATCATTCAATAACCCTAGATTAGCGGCGACATCATGGCTTTTGCAGTTTGATTCCGTCAGTCCATCGTTTAATATAATAAAATTTCCAGCAATTTTCAGATAACTATATCTGGAAACAACTGCTTTCATATCTTCTTTCTACAACTGTTGTTATGTTACCTTTAATTATTAGAACATTGATACAGTCGTAGAATGGGGATATTCTGATAGAGAAAACAAATATGATCACAGTTGTAGGAAGGAGACAACAACACAGTTGTTTCCAGGTGTATTTATGTAAAACAAGAACATGTGAAAAGAATATCAGAAATATAATTTGAGCACTTGTTCTTAGCTAAGGCAAAGGGTATGCAAGTAATTGAATATTAGTTAATGCAACTTTAGTGGCCAGGGAAGTTAGTAAAGCATGTTGTGAGAGGATTCTTTTTTTCTTGTATTTTATTTGTTTTACATTCCTGGTACAGGACTGCCGCTTTTATATTTCAGAGATTGTTTTGTTTATCTACAGATGGCGCTGTCCACAACTGATCTTCCAACTTTATACGCACTATTGACGAATGCTCTGAGTCCTGATGAAAGTGTCCGCAAGCCTGCAGAGACAACTCTATCAGCCTGTGAAAACAGACCGGGCTTCTGCTCCTGTCTCTTGGTAAGCCTTTCATTCTGTTTTCTACTTTACTTGGTTATGATTTCTGAAAAGCTTCTTCACTATGTTATTGATGCTTCTTCTCTAGTTCACATTATGTTTCCATAAAATGCTGAAGATGAGAACTTGACATTTAAATGTTGTGACATGTATTAAATAAATTTTCATTGATTATTTGTCTTTTCACAAACTAAACATGAAAATGTTACTAAGCAAGTAATTTGATATGAAGCCCTCGTCTCCTCCTCCCTCTCTCAATTAATCATGTTTCTCTCCAGCTTCCTTCACCCACTTCTCAATTTTGATACTAGTACCTTTTCAGTGGAACGTAGATATGTGCTTCTATGTATATGCATATGTATATTTTTTGTGGATTCAACCTGAAGATTGAGAATGCCCAAGGATTTGACTGCTAGGTTCATCTTGCTAACATCTATTCCAATCTCTATTCTCTAATCCTATGTCTCCCATGGTCATCTTGGAGAATGGCTAAGACTATCTTTATTCACATGCAAACAGGAACAACCCATTATTAATACACCAGTTAGAATTAGTATTTCAATATAGTAGTTCTTTCGTTTCAGACTAACTTGCTAACAATGAATCTGAAGTTATGCTAGAGAATGAAGCAGAGGAATCACAAAATGAGTTTTGAGAATGCATTTACAATTATAACAGAGTCTTTGTTCTGGATTTAAATTAGATTAGGTGTGCCCTGCATTTGTTGCTTAAGATCAATGGGTTTGAACTTTGAGGCACTTGGTGTCATTGTGTATTTATATACAATATATACACATTTCTATGACATGTATCTTCTGCCTCTCAAATGCGGTTATCAGATATATGTATGCCAAATTTGTATTTCATTTATTTCTAAATATGGAACTATCTTCCTTTTGATTGTGGTAAACTAATTTAGTTTGGCCATATAGGTGGTTTCCACTACTAATTTCAATAGTGTTCCTGAATATCCTTTTCTGATAGGTAATCAAGTCTATTATATACATGGAGGGTGTTGTCCTCCCACTATATTTTACAATATTCATCATATTGTAATATTCACTTCAGTTGAGAAATCATACAACTCGTCATATTTCCAAATTTTGGACATAATGAAAGCCCATTCCTTCCTCAAATCTACTAAGCCACATTCATGTGGAATACACTTTGCTGTGGGGGCACGCATACTGGGTTTTGAATCTCAACTATTGCAGTGATAAATGCCCCAACATATTAGTATACTGCAAGTGATTTGATTAAAGGTTTAGGTGCAACTTTAGGTTAGAGGAAGAGAACATAGGGTCTGACTTGAATCTGTAATATAGTTACGTGGTGAGCACATACTATAAGTTCAATCAATTACTACAGGTGCTCTAATGATTATACATTGAGGTTAGCTTGGGCCAGTAAGATAGTTCTGTGCTGTACACATTGCACACATACATTGAGGTTCACCAATAGCTACTTCATGGTAGTAGGATGCCATGAGTGCGGGTATTGATTCCTTGGCTTATGAGGTACTCTATTCTCCTTACTAATTTCCCTTAACTGATTGAGAATTATGTTTTTAAATGCTGAAGGATGTCTCCCGATAAACTTTCTGTAATTTTAGGGTTTAATGCAATAAAAATCCTTTGGAATGTTCCATTTAGAGAATAATTGTATGCTGTGAATATGTTTTTATTCTAAACTTTGTGTCTTTTTATGGCCAATGAAACTAATCATTTTTGGTTTGTCAGTCTACTTAATCCAATGATATGGTCGTTTGTCTTCTAAATACGTAATTTAAATTTGATTATCTGTCTACTAAATTCATGATTTGATCATCTATCTACCATTTACATGATTTGATCATTTGTCTACTGAATCCATGATTTGATTAGCAATCATCTGTCATCTAAATGCATAACTTAATCACCTGTCTACTAAATCCATGATTTGATCATCTATCTACAATTTCTGTGATTTGATCATCTGTCTACAAAATCTGTGATTTGATTGTCTATCTGCCATTTCCATGATTTGATCATCAGTCTACCATTTCCATGATATGATCATCTGTCTACTAAATCCATGATTTGATCATCTATCTACCTTTTCCATGATTTGATCATTTGTTGACTAAATCCATGATTTGATTAGCAATCATCTGTCTTCTAAATGCATAATTTAATTTTCTGTTTACTAAATCCATGATTTGACTATCTATCTACAATTTCTGTGATTTGATCATCTGTCTGCTAAATCCATGATTCGATCGTCTATCTACCATTTCCATGATTTGATCATCTGTCTACCATTTCCATGATTTGATCATCTGTCTACTAAATCCATGATTTGATCATCTATCTACCTTTTCCATTATTTGATCATTTTTCGACTAAATCCATGATTTGATTATCTATCTACAATTTCTGTGATTGATCATCTGTCTACTAAATCCATGATTTGATTATCTATCTACAATTTCTGTGATTGATCATCTGTCTACTAAATCCATGATTTGATCGTCTATCTACCATTTCCATGATTTGATCATCTGTCTACTAAATCCATGATTTGATCATCTATCTACCATTTCCATGATTTGATCATCTGTCTACCATTTCCATGATTTGATCACCTGTCTACTAAATCCATGATTTGATTATCCATTTACCATTTCCATGATTTGATCAGCATGGTTAAGGTCTTGTGGAATGTTGGTATGGACTTCTATGCATACACTTTTCCTCTTTTTGTCTAATACTAGTAGAGACATTGAGTTCCAAATCAGAGCTACTCTTTGGGCTTTGCTTATTTGGTCCTTGTTTGGCAGTATCTTAGCAATTTTATAGTAGAGAGTGTTGTCTTGTAATCTACATCTTGCTTTGAACTCCTTTTCTTTAAGGACTTTAATAATGTGTTGGCATTCCTTATTGTGTGTTTCTTATTTCATGATTCTTTTCTTCTGAAGTTCTCCTTTATTCTTGACACTAAATGGGTTTTGGAGAGGGTGTTTTCCACTACATTTATGACTGCTGGTTTATCTTTGCATAAAATGTATATTCATTATATTCATTTATGTCTTGGTACCATTTGTGGCATTTATTTGGAAAGTTATCCTTTTGGGGGGAATTTAGTAAATGTTTGTGGTTTATGTATTTTTCAAAGCGATTGTTTTAATGCTGTATTTTTAAGCTTTGACAGCATAAACAACTTATTGTAGCTTCTTGTATAGTGTAACTTTATTCTTGGTATAATAAACAATAACTTAGTCATCTTTTGATAAAATGATTCCTATGATGTGATTGATAGTTTCATTATAGGTGTAGATGTTTCTGTTGGAATGAGTAGTGTTAAGATTGGCCCCTTTATTAGTGGCTTAGATGTTTTTTCGTTCTCTCCTTCTCCATTCAAATCTGTCTTTCCTAGCAGTTCATGTAATGGTTAAATGCTATTTTGGAGAATCTATGGGTAAATATTCTATAGATTCGTGTCAATTCTGGAAATCCTTTGAGTCCATTACCCTAATGGGTGTACGCCAATCTAGATGCATTTGATTCTCTTGGTGTAAAATTGCAATACTTTGTTAGAATGCACCAGGTATCCAGTTTTGTTTTTAAAAAAGTTGCGCTAAGATTTGTGGATGCCAGTTGTGTTCTTCATCTTAGTGAGAAAGATTATGTCATTCAAGAATACTTTCGAGCTTTGCTATATATGTGGATGGAATATGTTGCTCATTATTATGAATGTTGTGGTGGTATTTGTGAGTTCAAAATGCATGGCATAGAATTCACATTATTTGTTGGTTGAATGCTGAGAATGTTCTTTGGTATGGCTGTTTCTTTGATTCACTTGTTGGCACACACTTCTTAGATCAATTTTTAAGAAGATTGTCGCTTCCTTTATGGAATCTATTAAATTGTCCTATGTTATCAGTTTCTCCTAAATATGCCTGCTTATTGCATAAATATGTCTCCAATACAAGTCTGTCCTCATGTTGCTGGCAATATTTTTGTTTAAGGTCATTTTTTATTCTCATGTTGTTTATTGCATTGTCACTTGATATGATTATATTCCCGTCAATTATTTTTGACCTTAGTGTATTTAAACAAACACATGCACACACACACACACACACACACATCCACACACACAACTTTGGATTTGTCCTCATGTTGCTGGCAATATTTTTGTTTAAGGTCATTTATTCTCATGTTGTTTATTGCATTGTCACTCGATATGGTCGATTGGATTTTCTTATTACATTCCCGTCACTCCTTGCTATTATTTTTGACCACACACACACATGCGTGCGTGGCACACACACACGCATGCACGCACACACGCACACACACACGAAAAAATCATCCCTAATTCGTACCCAAACTTCAAACTTGCACTTGAAATCAAACCCAAATTGACAACTTAGAATTTTTTTTTAACACACACACACACACACACACACACACAGATATATACATATAGACACAGACACACACAATTTTTAATATTTTATTTATATATTGTATGGTTGTACCCAAAAGGTAGGGAAAAAATCTGCCCTAATTTGTACCCAAACTTCAAACTTGTACTTGAAATCAAACCCAAATTGACAACTTAGATTTTTTTTTTTGATTGGTTAATTGTGGTCTAGGGGATCACTCCCATATATTAAAAGTAGCAAAATAGAAAATACAGAGTTTTTGCATGAGGATGAACAAACAAAAATGGTGCCCATGGGTCATCATCATCCTCCAACCAGCTAACTTTACTACATAAGAAAACTAGACTTTAATTATAAGCTAGACACAATCCTAACATAGCCAAAATGGAGCCTGGTTATGATCTTCAGCTACAATCTAAACTATATTCATCATCCTAGGGCAAAGCCCCAATCAATTGCTCTCATCTACTTTAGACATGCAACCACCTTAAAAAATTTCACTGCCTTGTTTCTATGAGCTGCCTCCCTAGAAAAGGATGCCATTGTCCCATGATAATGACATCCTTGATAATGAATGGTTGATTTGGAAAAGGAAAGCCACACATAGGAACATTGTTCTTGAAAAAAGCTTTTGTTAAAGTGTGAATTACCTCCATTTCTTTCCCCAAATCCAGTAACACACCCACAAACATTGAGGAAATAATCAAATTAACCTGGTATGGTGATTTGCTACCATAACATTGGACATAACAATCCTTGCCTTAGGTTTAGGACATTCCTCAACTTGTGCTCCAATATCTCCCCTAAGAAGGCCATTTGTCTCTTCTTAGCTATCAATCTTACATGCTTATCCTTTTCAACCAGCTCGAAAGATTTGGAATGCTATTGAAACCGTTTGGAGTGGAAATACAATATTTCCTGTATTATTATCCATCACCTCATACATCTTGCCCATAAATAATTAAATAACTGCTTGTGCCAAAAGGATTATCATTGTATTGCTAAGAACCATTACTCAAGTGTAATGGTTCAATCCAACCTCCGTCTCTGGTTTATGATTACCAACTAATTAGTATTGCATAATGTATCCCATGTGATCCTCAAAATCACATTTTAATGAGTACTGATCAAGATTCAAAATTGAATCACCCTTACAAGTTAAAAATAGAGGAAAGGAATTCCATGAATCAGATTTATTACTTTTTCTCAATTCACCTCGGTGATCAATGGCAAAGTTGGCTTTCTTGTTTGCCTCTCTGTGGAAGTGTTGAAAGGAGTATTTTGAGAAGGAATCAAACAATGACCATGCCTCTTGCAAAATGTTATCGATTTTCCAATTTGGGGAGCTTTTCCTTCTAATTGTGTTGACAATTATTACGACTCTCCTTGAATATGAACATAATCAATTCCATTAGCCTCGTAGATCTTTAGACCAAGTAAAAGAGCTTGCACTTCTGCATCATTGTTAGTACCTTCTTTCGGGCTTTTAGATGCTGCATAAATTAAATTCTCATTTGAATCCCTGATTATGCAAACTGTCCCTGATGGGCCGGGATTGCCTCTAGCATCTCCATCGAAGTTGATTTTACGCCAGCCTTCTGGGGGAGGTTCCCATTCGGCTCCTTGCCTTTGGTTAATGGATGACTTAATTCTTCAAACCCCATGAACAGGGGAGCCAACAACTTAGAAATTATCCCTTTGGTTAATGGATGACTTAGTTCTTCCAACCCCACGAATAGGGGAACCGACAACTTAGAAATTATCTATCATAGGTAAGTGAATTTAGTTGAAATTTGGGCATTGATTCTCAAATTTGTGTTCCACTGTCTGTTTTTGTTGTCTTGATTACACATGAGTTTGTTTAAATTATCCTATTTGTTATGCTGGTCATTTTCTGGAGATGGTGGTTTATAGGGTTGTTTTAAATCCTTTATTTTGAAAGTTAGAAAATAGCTTGAGCTAGGTTTTTTGGTTCATGTGGGATTACGGCTGTCTATAGGTTAAGGTTTTTTGAATATTTGAGTGCTTGTTAATTTTAGAGGCTATCAGGTGACGGCTACATTTAGGCAAATTTGCTGATCAAAGGCTATAACAGTACAACTAGCTCAACAAATAATTGATTACATTGAACATCACTCATATTGGTGGGATTCTAAAAGTTTTTAGTATGCCCTTTGTTCCCTCTGGGCCTCCCCATGGCTTCAGTTTAATAAGCATCTCTCCTTGTATCGAAGATTGAAGCAAAGTTCTAGAAAGCATCTACCAAGACATGGTGATAGCCCACTTGAAGCAGTCAATATTATATATTCTTTCCTCTCCTAATCAGTAAAGAATGTATCTCTTACACAATTGCAATTTAGAATAAATTTCAGCATAAGCTGCCTTTGAAATAGCTTGTTTAATCTGCCTGTCTAGATGAGATTAAATATTATATAAGGCACATGCTAAAAGGAAATGTACGTAGGTTCTATTTTATTTGAGTTACATATTAATTACAAATTCTTTTTCTTATGATATTTTTAGAAATATCCATTTGCAATTTCACTTTTTAACTTCTTGATTTAAATCTTAGTTTACAATAACTATATTTTTATTCAAGCTTCTATAACTTCATGGGTAGAAATAATATTAATTCATTATGTTTTTATAATAAATAGTTTTGTAAGTCAGTATTTTATTTTACAAGCTAGATGGTATTCTGTATGAAAATTTCTATGTAAATGTTGTTAACGTGTTGGAAAGATGTGTCGTGTTTATTATGGCTGTGCAACACTGCTTAAGCTTCAAAAACTTAGTATTCACATTTGCTTTGTTTAGGAATTTTTGGCATCAGTGATGTTAATGCACCTTTTATGTAGAACAAAGGAAAATTATTCATGAATTTCAATTTTAAGGTGATTTTTTTTGATGCCTTTTTAGCAATTGATGTCATTTTAAATTTTGATAACAGAATAGACAACAACCACCTTTTTAAGTAGTAAAGTATTTTCATTACTGATAATTTGGTGAAAATGTTCTCTTTTTGCAAGGAGGATTCTTGAATCATGTCTGTTGAGGGATGAAATTGCATGCATGGACTTCTTTTAATATTAGATACCATGTCTGATGTGTATCTATACTCCCCAAATCATACAAAACTTTCATCCATCCTCATCTCGTCTAGTTGGGCAATCTACAGATGGAGTGGAACCCTGCTGAGCAGTGTGAAACTCTATCAAGTATCAAGTTAACCATGACCTTGTTGTCAAATTTTTCTTTTAAATAATATTCTTTGAAAAGGTTATCCTATTTTAATTTCTCTATATTAAAAAACTTAATTCTTAAGCAAGCTAAGGAATTTTTGATCAAAGTTGACTAATTTACAGTGATAACTATTTATCCATGTCAATTGAGACTTACACTTTACATTTAAAACATACGTGTCTGTGCTGATGCACTTGATGGCGGTATTCTTCTCTCTATTCATATACAGTTCAATTCTCCAAATGTCTTGTATTTTAACACTTGTTTTTATTGTGATTTCACATCACTATAACATGTGAATCCTGCAATTATGTCCTGTTCCCTGGCCATTCTTGGGCAATGTATCAACTGTTCATTAATTTTTAATATTAAATTTTAATTGTATTTGGTTCAGCAGTATTAGTGTTTAGTTGTTAGCAATGTAACAAAGTTGGCTGTCTTGTCTGTTACTTATGTCAGTTTTGAACATAACTTAATTGTTTGTATCAAGATCATGTCAATTTTGCATCCAACCCTGTTTACACGTGTGCATCAATCAACACTCAACATGTGTCCATAAATTTCTTTCTTATTACTGCTCTGTTGGTGGTGAACATCATCAGGAGCTTGGAGGTTGTCAATACTAGTTTGAGGTGTACATAATTGTTCTGCAAGTGATTGCATGGGAAAATAACAAGGTTGCAAAGTCTTCATAGATCTTTGTCAGGCCGATTGTGGTTTAGTTTATGGTTATTGATTGGGAAGAGTGATAGTTAAAATAATTAAAAACACAGAGAATGATTACCAAGATATTTGATATTAAATCTAGGAGCAAAAGTCTCCTTAAATAAGAGATACAAAAGATCTATCCATAAAGGATAAGATTGACAACTAATAAAGCGATAAGAACTTAAATGAAAGAATAAAATAATATTCCTAAAGACTTAATTGACCATAATAAACTAAATATTACAATATTACTCTAATAATAGTGGCTTTGTGACAGTTGCACTACAAACACATTATTGCATGCTTTAATGCTTATTTTTCTGTATTTATGGTTACACCTAGCTTGGAGACTCTTTAGGTATCTCCTAGTGATAGCGTAGATTACTCATATGCATGTCCATATGTTTGCTTTTTCTCATCTATAGATGTTGTTGTGTTTCGCTTACTTCATTTCTTCTCTTTTTAATTTTTTTTATTGAATTTCAACATTCTTCTTGTGCCATCTATTGAGTGATTCTTTGAACAATCACCTGACCTTTGGGATATCTCAGACATTTGAAAGGAGACCTATATATTTGTTACTTAGTTTACATTTTGCAGTGAAATAAGTTTTGACCTACTTTTTCTAAAATATGGCTAGCAGTGTCCACTTGAAGCATACTCAGCAACTTATATCTTCAAAGGATAGTTTGTCCATTGCTTCATTTGCTCTTGTGGCCTTAAAAAAGATAAACTATGCAAATTAGTCCATTCTCAGAAGGTTTTGGCCATAAAACACCATGTATTACACCTTAAAATGAAATGTTCTTGTGTAAAGTTCCTTGTGTATTTGGTTCAAAATATAAGAACTGCTGGACAAAGTTGTTTTCAGAAATTAGCAGGCACACAACATCCTGTAACATACAATTAGCTACTAAAGTATAATATATAACAAAGCTATTTATAAACAATGTCAAAACACCTTCGAAATATATATACTTCGATGAAATAGTCTTCATAATCTGCTCTATAGGTACTACACACATTTAAAATCCTGAAATATTTCTGAACATAGGTTTAGCTCATAGCACCATGAGTAGAATTTGGATGTACTGTAAAAATTTGGAGGGAATAGTCTTTGCCTGTGAATGAAAGAAACTGTGGCAATTTGTCCAATTATCAATTAATTTTAACACTCAAGGAATGCTAGATATAGGTTCTGGCAGTCTTTATATTAATCAATTGAAGGTAGGTCAGTTTGCTCATTGATCAAAACTTCGAGTTGAGGTTCCTTGCTGTTAGTAGGGTTCTATGGCAGAACTAAATTTGTAGATGGTTTATGAATGATGTCATAATATGCATTTTCTTGCAAATGGGCACTGCAATTGAGTCCAAAAAACTCTTTTATTAGGCCGGGTTTCTGCATGGTGGTTGGGGGGTCAATCTTATAAGTTTCTAATTTTGAAATTGCCTTAATGTTCCTACACTGTGTTTATTTAAGGGCCACATCCAGTTTTTTGAAATGGCCTTAGTGTTCCTACATTGTGTTTATTTGAGGGCCACATCCAGTGTTTTGAACTGGCTTAATGAGCTTAAATAAAATCCAAACGGTCCCAAAAATATTGTAAAATCTAAATCTTCTAAATTCACACTGCTTAATATACCTAGGTGTGTGACTAATTTTTTGTGAAGGACGTATGCAGGAGATCATTGCTACAAAGAATTTGGAGAGTCAGAATAATGCCCGGTGGTTGGCATCTGTCTACTTCAAGAACAGCATCAATCGATATTGGAGGAACAGGCGAGATTCTTTGTAAGATTCTGAACATGGACACTCACATGTCATCAGCTGTACTTCCATTCTATTTCTGAAAAGACTCTGATTTTAACATTGCATTCAAGGATTGAGTATGTTGTTGAAAGTACATGAATTGTTGGAATTATTTGTTTCTTTTGAAAGACTGTTGGACAACATTTTATTTATTTTCCCAGACAAGCTAGAGTTTTAATCAAAGTTTCTTGTTCCTGTTTTCTTCTTTTTGTTTGTATTTTCCACCACCTTCATGTTTTACACTTTTGAGAATGCATGACGATTGTTTTTTGTTTTCCATGTTTTAGTGAGCATGCATGTGTACATGGAATGTTATATGCTGGAACATTG
Source organism: Sequoia sempervirens (assembly GCA_007258455.2). Taxonomy (NCBI): domain Eukaryota; kingdom Viridiplantae; phylum Streptophyta; class Pinopsida; order Cupressales; family Cupressaceae; genus Sequoia; species Sequoia sempervirens. The sequence continues at coordinate 416,314,617 of VDFB02075321.1, read as the reverse complement.
ATCTTTGTTAGAGCTTTAAAAATTTTAGAATAGCAAAACATGGAAAAACTAATTTTGTGGATGAAGTATATAGCTAAGAGCACTCTTTGAGTACATTAAGGACAATGATTTTAAGTAGTTCTGTTTTTTTGATGGGCCTAATTTATTAAATGAAAGTACATGCTCCAAAACAAAAATACAGCAGAAATGCTGGATATCTCAGTAAGTGGTTAATGTAAGCATTTTGGTTTTAAATGAAAATTTTAGGAATTGCTGGTTATTTTTAAAATTTATATTGATGATTTGGAGAAGGTTCATCAGCAACATACTCATATGGATGATGGTTGCATATATTACATGAGGTGGTTGTTGCCATTTTACTTTTTGCTAATGATGTTGTTCTCTTGTCTCATTTTGTTGAAGGGTTACAATGACAACTTGATACCCTTGCTTGCTTTTGTGAATTTTGCTAGCTTGTAGCCAACCTTAGTAAAACTAAGGTCATGATTTTCAACATCTCCATATGTCTTGTTTCTAGATTCTAATTCTTTTACAAGGGGACAATTTTGGAGATCACATTAACTTACACATACTTTGGGATCCAATTTTTTTGTCCCTTCTTCAACATGAAGCCTACCTCACTTACATGGTTTTGCAAGGGGTACGCGTCTCATCGGTGTTTCCAAATCCACTTCAAAGATATCCCTTCAAAGATACGTCCTTTTGATACCATGATCAATTCTTCAATTTTGTATGGCTTTGAGGTTTGGGGACCTAGGTTGGGATTCATTGATTGGGTCTGTATTGAGAGGGAATATACTCTCATTTTGCAAAACATTATCAAGTCTAGTCAAACTGTTTCTTAAAACATTACCTAGGTTAAGTTTGTTGACCAACCATTGTGCCTTGAGACTATCTATTGGCTTACTTTCTATATACACAGACTTAGATTCATGGGGGATTTCACTTTTGGTTGTGACAATATCATACTTAGCTTTTTGTTCTTTTGAGAGGATTTTTTCATTAGGCCTTGTTTGATGCCATCATTGTTGCTAGTTTGATTCTAGCATGCTCCTCCATTCTATTGGCATCTCTATTGGTAGACTACCTCATTTTATGTATTCCTCGTACACTCCTCCTTAGCACCTTCCTTCGAATGGGGCCATCACTAGAGTTGCTAGAAGAGACATTTACAAGTACATCTAGCTCACTTGGATCTCCCTTCCTCCAGTGGTACTTAGTGCAAAGCTTGCTTTTTTATAGGTTGAAGATGGTATACTATGTCATTCTCACTATCTCCAATGTTAATGGTCACATTGCTTGAGGTTCCCCCTTGGCCAATTGAGGGTGTATTCCCATGAACTATAGGTTGAGATAGACCGTCATACTCCTTGTCTTGATTGGATCTATTGTCTTTGCTCCCTTTAGGAGGTGGAGATTGAAGAGCTTTTCTTCTTTAGATGCCCCATTTACTATGAGATCTAGGGGAGATGTTAGTGCCTCTTTAGGGACTTAGACAGTAGTAACTCTCTAGACTAGTAGTGTTTGACCCTTTGTCTTCAGTAGGCCATCACCCTTCGGTGTAGATCCTTACATTGGGTCTTTAGGGATTGTTGAGCGCCTTGGTTGATGACCTCCTTCCAACACATCCAAGAGATTGACAACTATAAACGACCTTTGTATACTATTTATCTTATAGACGTGAATAGACATGTGAGATGACATCTCACATAAATTTTACCTCAACATTTTCCCCCTTAGCATTGTGGTCTTGCTTCTTCACAACTACATGGTTCACCTCTTTATCAGTATAGATCTACTCCTGTTTGGCCACACCCTAGCCATAGGGGCAAATGCGTATTACACGTTATTTCACTAATATAGGGGTTACTTCAGCCTTGGATGTTAGATTGAACCTAGGGGGAGCACCTTGCTCAACTCTCTTGGCCTTTAATACTCCATGATGAGCATTATTAGATGTGGTATTGGTCCCTTCATGGTGATTTATGATGGCACTAGTCACTTCACCATTTATGGCCTAGACAATGATAGTTGATGCTCTTTAGTTTTCCTTAGCGCAGGGTTCTTGTTCCCCCTTCTTGGCTATTTGTGCTAGTTTCTCAATCACTTGTGTTGGCAGTCCTTTGATGTTTTGTATTTCTTTGTTTTTGTTCTTCCTCCTTTTTGGGGCCTTTCTAGGTTTCGCTTCCTAGAACTTTCTACAGTAAATTGATGCACTCTTGAGCCCCATTGATCTACTTTTGTTCATTTGTGGACATTAATATAATTTTTTTCCTTTTCTTTTCTATAAGATACATAAACATTATTTTCCTTGATAAAGTTTCAAGAATTTGGCATGGCTCTTTTATATGTCCATATTACATTTTTTAGTATGTACTTTTTTTGTTGTTGCAGAGAAATGCATTGTTTATTTCACAAAGTTTTAAACAACATTAGTTTAGATTTGGGCAACAGTGTCTTCACCTAAACTATCTAGCTAAAATTTTTCAAAGCATTGTTTAATGCACAAACAAAACAAGGGGTCCAAAAAATATGTTTATATGCACTCTTCATCATCAAACTAGCTAACTTACAAACACAAACGGTATCAATCACAACTTGCACGATACTTGAAAGTCCAAACTCCTCTATGGCCTCTATCAAAAGATGAAATTGGAAGTTTGCATCTTTTCATTTGCTCTAGGAAAATATGAGCCAATTAAACATCTAACTATAATATCAAAGAGTGGTTGATGTCGAATATTAGTTTATCCATCCATGAAAATAGAGCAATTTGGCCTTGTCCATGTTTGTTTCATGTCTTCAATCAACAAGTTCACCTTAACATCAAGGAGAGAGGTACGCAATCTATGTTCTCCATGGGGCATATGAGGATCCAATTGTGTATGCTTTTTCAACATTCCCTTGAAATGCATAGAATATGCTGCATAAAATGAGATGCCATGGACATAAAAGAATTTGACTATGACATCATTGATGTTCTCACATGCTTGCATGCCCATCAACCATGTAACTATATTTCGCCCATTACTAGTGGCTTTCCTCTTCCCTCTACTGGAACAATCCTCTTACACAGTTTCCTTGATCAGCCTAGCTATTTCAGCCTTCTCTTCTAAAGTTATATCTCCACAAACCCTAACCCCATGTCCACTCACACATAAGAAATCATAACTCTCATGGAAATCCGTTTTGCATATATGATGCAACCAATGTCCACTAACCCTTGAATTTTTGGACTCGTTTTTGTCCAAAATGGTGACATATTGCATCAAGGGTTTTGTGTCTAGATGGGCTTTACATATTGATTGAAAATGGTTGAAGGGCATTGAAAAAGGTTTCCTACGCTTAGAAGATCGCCCAACACTTGCTTCATTTGCATTCACATTTACTTTCTCACCCTCTACATTATACTCATCATTTCTGCTCATTTTGATTTGTAAAAAAATTGTGACTGACAACAAACTGAAAATAACTAGCAAAAATAGTTAAAACATTGAAAACAAAATGACACCTATTTTCAGCCATGGTGATTGTAGCTTACTTGGGAATAAGTGATCACATGCTTGAGGATCACAAATGTTGAAAATGACTAATCTTTCTTTTCTCTTCTCTTTCATAGCTGCAAGTGCAAAAGGGTGTGGGTTATATATAGGTATCGAGTAGGGTTTCATAACGGACATGTGAGGACTTGTGCCCGCGCTTCATCCCTTCCCCCTTCCTCCCACCAAATCCTATTTTTAATGGTTTTATAAGTGACTATATTTTTTTAATAAAAAAGGGGGTGATGATTGATTGTCCTTGGAATATTCGACGGACATCATAAATCTTCCCAACTGTCCCTTGGATGCCAAGCCTTGGAGATTGGTTATTTATGGGATGCATCCCTAGTTTCCCCAAGGACATGGGATTGTAGGTGACAACTGGTTGATTTTCCCTCCTGTCCTTCTGACCTAGCTATGTTGGTGGGGACAAAGTTGTTAGAGTAATCATGCATTAGCTAATAATTAATTAATTTTTAATTGATTATCAAGCTAATTTCATTTCATGCACTTAAGCTAAACTTAGGATTGCTTTTTTCTGTTACTAGAGTGAGCTATTATTAGACCATTTTCTCTCATCACGTAGGATGATGACACCTGTCATGATCTAATCCCTTTATCATTTAAGGTTTTGCTTTTATAAGCACTCTCCATTGTAACTCTAAGCAAACTTTTCATTTCGCAACTTCTTTCTTGTTGAGGAAATAGCAAATTCTTGTTTGCAACTCTTGTGTGTGAAAGGTGTACTCATTTGCTGCTTGACCTTGTGTCTTGTATATTTTCACAAATCTAACATGGTATTAGAGTGTGGATTTAGCAAACCCCTTCTTGAATTTTGAGGGTTTTCTTCAACTAGGGTTACAGGGCTTAAAATCTGGAATCTTCAAGATTTTTTGTAGGTTTTGGAGTTGGGCAATTTTTGGGTGATTTTGGTGCAAAAGGACCTCACCATTGCACTAAGGAGGCCAAACATATGAATTTTGATAAAAAATTTGCCTAATTTTGGTCTTAGAAGTCCAAGAGGCAATTTTTTTTGCCACAAGGGCCTGTACAACAACTTTTTTAAAAACAAATAAATTTTTAGTGCGTTGTGTGCATAGCACTTTAAGTCTAAGATGCAGGGTTCATACCCGCAGGCCTCGAACCCGATTTGGGTATGCACTTGGTTTGGGTTCGTCTGCGGGTATGTGCTGGGTGCACACAGGGTGCACGCCCAACACTGTGGGTTCGCTAGGGTGCGCACACCTGTGCGAATCCACAATGCTGGGAATGCACCTTGTGCGCACCCAGCACGGACCCTATGTTACACTATGCTACAGAAAGTACAAATGTTACAGGAAATAAAAGCAAAACTTACAACATCAACAGCTACAAAAAATAACAGCAAATACTAGCTGCAACAAGAGAAATTCTTGGATAACAATGCAGCTATAGAAACATAAAATATTGTCAACAGGAACAGCTTACAAACCAATAAAATAATAATTAACTTTTGATGACAATAATTGCTGACTTAGATCTGCAATTTACAATAACTTAAAGATTTACAAACTTCACAAAACTATATATACAAGCTTTGATAAAATTATGATTCAAAATATTAACCACATGAACTCTGCAAACAAAATCAATGCACATGACAAAGGAAAACAAAAAAATACAATTGATCATCACCATACACATTTTGGTGAATGGGTCCCCTCACATTCCTGTGATAAAGACAATCTCCTGCTAACTCATGCTATCACAGTTGCTCAGAATTTTAACATTTATTCCACTGTATGCAGAAAAAAAAAGAACAATACTATATTATTTATTTATCACGTACACATGCACATATTTATGACATTCCTTCAAGCATTTATGGTGATGATCCACACAATAAATAATATAGGACTGTTCTTTTTTTCTCTGCATATAGTGGAAGTAGTAAAAACACAGTTGATCATCACCGTGCACATTTTGGTGAATGGGCCCCCTCACATTCCTTTGAGGAAGACAATCTCCTGCCAACTCATGCTATCACAGTTGCTCATTTAGTTTTACAATTCTGTATATTTCTCTTATTCTTTTGTATGTATATATATATACACACGTACCCAAACCCCTAAAAATTTTTCACGTGACACACATACTGGGCCTGTACTCCACTCATCCTTTAACCCGGCCTGTGGAACTTAGTTGGCACAAGTGAGTTAGCACTTGGGTGCATAGCACCTAGTGCTAAGCGTTGCAGAGCCCAAAGGCTTGCAACTTTTAAGCCGTTGCAGTTTGTAGACCGTTAAGCGGCAACAACATAGCCATTGACCACTAGTAGCGACGCCTATCCCTCGCTCAACCCGATAGAAGGGGCAAAAATATTATTATTTGCAGATCATCACCCCGTGGTCGCATGGGCAACCAACGCCCAACCCTTGGGGGGCTAATTTTTTTATTGCTTCTTTTGCAATTTCAACAAGATTGGGAAAATTGCGATAACTTTTCACTTAGGCATTGAAATTGGAAGAACAAGATATCGTCGAAAAGTTGGTTCCAAGAACTATCTAGTGGTGTTAGTTTTTTTTTCCTCAAATTTTGCTACTGGTACATTTTATCGTATGTCAAAGTCATGTATTGTTTTTTACTCTCAAGATCACAACTTTTGATTAGTTTCTCTGTTTTTCGTGATTCCAATGGTGTTGGAAAGGTCTTTTAGAGCTCTTCATAACTATCCATGCACTTTTTCCGGATTTTTCTTCAGGTACATTTTATTCAGTGTTTTGTGTTTTCACATTCTAGTGAATTAATTGGATGTTTTAGCTCTTGAAAACTTTTTGTTTGCATGGGATGACTTGTTTTAGGCTATTCTACATGTATTTCTAGTCTTTTCTACTATTTGGGCATTTTGAGCATCTTTTGCATGCAATTTCTTTTTTGTAGGCGCACTGCGATAAAGTGCCATTGTTGTACTTGCTTTTGGAGATTTTACACATCTTGTTGCCTATTGTACTCGCATTATGTTATAAAGTGCCATGGGGGGTTGTGTAGGCTTTTTGTTTTGCCATCACACCTTTGTCAAGTGAGTTTTCCTTCCATGACAACATCGAATCTTAGTGATTCTTGCCTCATGCATGTGTGCCTTGTTTGCACACCCTTTTTATTTGCAGGTATTTTTTGGGACATTGTTTTGGAGGCTTCTTAGTCCTTCATTCGCTTTTCTCTCTTTTGGAGAGGAGTTTTTCCCATGAGGTTTTCTTCTTTTCTCTAGTTGTGAGAGATTAGATTGTTTGTACATGGAACATGATTACCTCATCAAACCTTGTTTGGTGGGACCCATCATGAATTCTTTGCTTTTTATGCATTCAATTTTTAGGGTTTTTAGCTACTCCCTAAGTTTTTACTTAAGGGGGGTGTTGAGTAATCATGCATTAGCTAATAATTAATTAATATTTAATTAATTATTAAGCTAATTTCATTTTATGCACGTAAGCTAAACTTATTAGTGCTTTTTTCTATTACCAGAGTGAGCTATTATTAGATCATTTTGTCTCATCACATAGGATGATGACACTTGTCATGATCTAATCCCTTTATCATTTAGGGTTTTGCTCTTATAAGCACTTTCCTTCATTGTAACTCTAAGCAAGCTTTTCATTTTGTAACTTCTTTCTTGTTCAGGAAATAACAAATTCTTGTTTGCAACTCTCGTGTGTGGAAGGTGTTCTCGTTTGCTGTTTGATTTTGCGTCTTGTGTTTTTTCACAAATTTAACAAGAGTATCATAGTTCAAAAGCAATGATAATAGTATTGTGATTCAAATTGTTTATATTGATAATTTAGCTATCACTTGTAGCAAGGCCAGAGCTATTCAAAAAGTAAATTCATATTTATGTGCAGGTTTTTATGTTACAGATTTGGTTCCCCTCTACTATTTGTTAAATGTTTTGGCAATTTTATTATGTAATCGTTTTCTCTCAAGTGGAGTATGCTTAAAAACATTCTGGAGAAATTCAAAATGTCAGATTGTAGTCCCTTGTTTATGTTTATGGAGGCAGGGCTTAAACTTTCAGCTCAGGTTGATTCACAAGCAGACAATGAATCAACATTATGACAATTGGTGGGTAGTTTGATCTATCTTCTATCCACTTGACCAGATTGTGCTCTGCTATCACCTATCTTTCTTGTTTCTTGTCAGAACCCAAATTAGTTCACTGGCAAGCACTGTCCTGATATGTCAAATGTATCCTTGACTTCAGCATTTTGTACCAGCAGTCTTCCAGGTTCAAGTTGCTAGGGTGCACAAACTTTGATTGGGATGGCTTTGTTGACATGAGAAGATCCACAACTGGCTATTTTTTTACTATGAATTTGACAACTAGTTTATGTTAAACTAAACTACCAACATACAAATACCTTGTCTTTCACTAAAGCTGAGTGTAAGGCAGCCAATAATTCAAGTTGTGAGGCATTATGGTTGCAATGGCTCTTTTATGTCTGGCTGTTGGATTCAGTCGGTCCACCCACTCCTCTATATTCTGATAATCAGTGTTTTGAATTTGGCCAAGAAACTATCATACTAGGACCAAATATATTGAGGTTCATCATCACTACATACGACAATTGGTTGATGGTCAACACATTTGTCTTCATTGTTGTGTCATTTATGGGCAGACTGTAGATATAATGATTAAATCACTTGGGCCTGATACATTTGTAATGTTTTTAGACAAGCTGAGGGTTGTCTCTGATCTGGTCATTAAGAGGGTGATATTAGACATAATATTTAGACAGCAAAGTGATATTAATGTTTAGACATAAGGTGGTATTAATGTTTTATTATATAACTTAATACAATATGAGTTATTTTTCCTGATAATTTACTTAATAAACTTACACAATTCTTTTGTGCCCATTTCGCCTCATTGCCTTCTTTTTACAACAATGAAATTAAATTGTGTAAACTAAAGATTAGTTATGTAAATTTTTGTTCTTATTTAAAACTAGAGGTTACCTTGTCTAAGAAGCACACTCTTTGAGTTTTGTTGTGGTTAGTCCTTTATGTTTAGTATTTGAATCTGGAAAAGTTTCTCTGAGTGGTTTCTTTATACGTGGATACCCTTCGATTTATGTTTTTATTGTTGCTCAAAATTCATCATGTTCATTCTATCAGTATTGATCATATCAAAGAAGCATTTTGTGCAAAGATTTTCGGTGATTGTATGTTTCCTCCTCCTGATTGCTTTCTGCTTCACTTTCTTGTCAGCTTTTTTTGTTTGCTTTTCCTGTTTTGCATTATCTTGTCTTTGCTTTTAACATATTCTGCTTTCAAGACAAAAGTCTGTGTTGCATAAAAAAAATTCTGCAAATTAGTGATGTTAAAAAATAATGGAAAATTCTGTGGATGAAATCTTTTCTATGGCTAATTTTATAAAGATGGTGTTTGGAGGTCATAATTAATCATAAGAGGCTTGCACTGTTGTTGGCGAGGATCAAACTGTCAAGTTCAGAGTGTGATCCAGATGCCTTAGTTCCAGTTTATTACTGCATTATTTTTCTAATCAAGTAAAGCAATGCTTGTTGAGTTGGCAAGTCTTGGTATACATATTAGATGGTTACACAGTTTTTGCATTTACGCTTGCAGTTTTTTTCTCAGTAGTACAGGATGCTTTGTGCAAGAATACATGCAATTTTTTTAATATTTTTTAGTTAAGGTTGCTATCCATTGATTCATTTCTTTTAATTTGTTCATTGGACCACTTAATTCTAGGTTTTATATCCTTAAGTTCGGTGACCAGTGTTTTAATGCTTGATGATGGTAATTTGTGATGTGTGTGGAACAGAGGCATCAGCAGTGCAGAGAAACCATATTTGCGAAAAAAGCTTTTGGAACTTATAAGGGAGGAAAATCATCAGGTAAGTGTGGTTTTGTTTGCAATTACAAGAGCAGCTCATGAATATTATTTTTGATTCGAGGATAGCCATCTTTGTGTGTTGATTTTATTTTTTCTTTACTGTATTTCTATTTAATATGGCAGTCATGATATACATTCAATTTTCTAAAGAATTTCCTTTAAGATGTAAAATTGAATACATCAAATTAGGCGTTATACTTCACACAAAAAAGGGTAAACCCTGATACCTTTTTGCCTTATGTAAATGACACCTCCCTAAATATTTCTAAATATGTATTTGCCTCTGATTTTATCTTTTGTATCCTTTGCCCTTTGGGTTTGCTGTTGGGTTTGTTGTCATCTCAAATGTTGGGTCATTGTTCTACATTCTCCACTTTATTTTGTATGATTTCCTCATTGTAATCATGCCTAGCATGCTCGTTGCCTTGGTGCTTCTTTTTGAATTTTTTGAAAATTAATGTTCAGAAGTTTCATGTTGTTTTTGGATTTAGAAGTAACTTGGGACTTTCCAATCTTGTTGATATTACCATTACCAAAAACCAGTAAAAGTTTGTAAGGAATTTTCTCTTCTATCTTCAAGAGTGTCTTACTTTGGCCCTTTCTATTTTTTATTAAAGAAATTCCCTTTTGTGGAGTATGGTCTCTCTTTGTTGGGGTCAAATGTGAAAGTCTTTATTTCAGGTTTCAATACTTTGTCAAAATATTAATACTAGATGGAACATTCTTGTTGTAAGTGGTGATTGGGGGGCAGTACCTGTCGAATCTGATAAGGTGCTGGTTGCTGATGTTAAGCTTGGTCTGTGGTCAAAGTTTTCTAAGTCCCATGTTTTCCATCTTCAGGATGTTTTGCAAGTACATATGAAGCAAACTGTGTGCTCATATCTTTTTCCATTCAAAATTATATTTATCTATAGCCTCATAGTTATTGAGCATTTTCTAATAAGTTTGTCAATTTACCACAGGGAAATAATTATTTTCTTTATAGTTTTGAAAAGTAAAAAACTGAATATTTTTTTCTATCATTCTATTTATAATTTCTTCTGTGCCAATTGTAATAAAATAAAATATTTGAGTTGATTTGATGTGTTGTACTGGAGATTATGCAGATCG